>CM063594.1:4998079-5442468 GCA_032356905.1 Salix exigua | reverse complement strand
AAAGTATAATTAAGTCGTCAAGCTTAATTAAAACCTTCAACTGCGCCTAAATTAATTCCTGAATATAATTATATTAACCAACGTTTGTATCAAATCGGTCCATAAAAATATAATTATATTTTATGACTTAATCTATACGCGGATTTATCTCATAATAAATTACTTTAGCTTTGGATCCGCGTTTTTCATTTCTGGGCACAAAAAGGGTACAATCGATTTTTCCAAAAATGTTCAAAATTTTAACTTGATCTTTTACCGACACCATCCCCCATTTTATTTTATTTTTTTTGTTATTTTCTGATAGTTTTGGGGCATGACCCAAAATTGGGTTACAACAGTTGCCCCCTTCTTTACAATGCTTACGACTAAAGTCTTTGTAAAAGACTTTAGCTTAGTAAGTGTTGTAAAGAAAAACACGAAAATTATCTCATTGCAACGCATGACTTACCCGGGTCTTATTATGACGGGTGACCACCCCAACTTAGAAAGGAAAGAGGTCTCATTTTTCTGGGTGACCGACCCTGGTTAGTGAGGTCTCATTTTTCTGGGTGACCGACCCGAGTTAGCGAGGTCTCATTTTTCCGGGTGACCAGGCCACGGTTAGTGAGGTCTCATTTTCTGGGTGACCAGACCCGAGTTAATGAGGTCTCATTTTTACGGGTGACCAGACCCTGGTTAGTGAGGTCTCATTTTTCCGGGTGACCGACCCTCGTTAGTGAGGTCTCATTTTTACGGGTGACCAGACCCTGGTTAGTGAGGTCTCATTTTTACGGGTGACCAGACCACGGTTAGTGAGGTCTCATTTTTACGGGTGACCGACCCTCGTTAGTGAGGTCTCATTTTTCCGGGTGACCGACCCTCGTTAGTGAGGTCTCATTTTTACGGGTGACCGAGCCTGGATATCATGGTCTCATTTTTATGGGTGACCAGACCGGAAATCATGGTCTCATTTTTCTGGGTGACCGACCCTGGTTATCATGGTCTTATTTTTATGGGTGACCGACCCGGCTATCATGGTCTCATTTTTATGGGTGACCGACCCGGATATCATGGTCTCATTTTTATGGGTGACCGACCCGGCTATCATGGTCTCATTTTTATGGGTGACCGACCCGGACATCATGGTCTCATTTTTATGGGTGACCGACCCGGACATCATGGTCTCATTTTTATGGGTGACCGACCCGGATGTCATGGTCTCATTTTTATGGGTGACCGACCCGGTGAAAGATGATGATTATGGGGATGCAATGCATGATGATGCATGTATACTTACCTGAGAAATATAGGTCCCCTTTCTCTGATGCTCCATTGTCGTAGGATGTCTTTGCCTAGTGTCCAAAGCTTTGTTGTCATCAAGTCTCAAACCATTGCTTCTTCTGGCGTATCTGCGATGATCTCATCCATCTTCTTGGATTCTCTCAATAATAGCTCTCTGGTTTGCGTGTGTTTGCTAGCAATCATTGCAAAGCTTGCAAATGTTGACCTCATCCTCGGTTGTCGATCAATTAATCAATTTTCTCCATCAATTGAATCATGTTTCTCTTGGAGTATGTCATCATCAACCTTCATGGAATTCTCAAGTCATCCCTAAATGCATCCCACATTCAATCGGTGCATGCTCCATGCTATCATCAAGAAATTTCTCTTAGCTTGTGAGAGGAGATGTAATGCGATCAATCTCGCCTTGAGTTGATGCAGCTGTTCCGGCCATGCAATCTGAAACTCTTCGTCATAGACTCAATTTCTTCTAAACAAATCCATTTTTTTTGCAAAGAAATATGATATTGTCATTAACGAGGTTTTTTTTTTTTTTTTTGTCTCTCATATTTATGCGGTGAACTGAACCTTGAGTCGACTAGCTTCGCAAAAATTATCTCATGATCAACCTTTACTGCCTGTATACTTTCCAACATTTATCAAAATGCAACCATGCAATAAATCTTTGGAGACAAACAAATCTGCGAGTAAGATGATATTTCTGAAATCTGAAATTGCCCTTCAAATGCAATCTTATTCTCAATCACCGCTGAAGCTTACCACACCATCACTCTCTATTAAGCCATGTTGCCCTGAGTTGAATCTGTTGGTGCTCATTGATGAATTTCACTAAATCAATCATTTGCTTATGGTTCTTTGCCCCAAGTCGATGTGAAATTATTTGCATTCCTATCAAGATCCATATTCTGGTCTCTAACTGCTGAGCATTCCGATGATAGCCGAGAATCATAGGCTCAAAAAGTGTTTAAGGGTTTCACAGACCTAGGATCACCATCATCATTTTTTTTTTTTTTTTTGAACTTGTCCTTCCCATTGACTCTTGTCCTATCTCAATTTGATTGTTCCCAATATTGGTTTTTCATCGTTAAACATCCTCCCTACTATTGATTCTTAATGTTGTCATCGTATCCTCAAACTTCAAATCTCTTATTGTCCCTCATCTGTACTTGCCCTCAGCAGTATTTGCCCCAGTGTGAGTTGCTTGATTTTCCATTTAGCGCAGAATTTTTCATTGAAGTTACGAGCATTGTCGGTTATGATCTTTTACGGTGGTCCGCATCGACATATCAAGCAAATTTCTTCGACACCCTTCTACGTTACATGAGCAAATGACCGAGCTTCTATCCATCTTGTGAAATAGTGAATAGTCACAAGAATAAACCCATGATCATTGCTGGCTTTTGGTTGATATACCCAATCACATCAATTCCCCTCATTTGCAAAAGGCCACCGAGATATCAAGTTAAACATAGGAGCCGAAGGGACATCCATCTTGTCATCATGGACTTAATATTTATGACACTTGCGAACATAGTCCATGCAATCAATCTCTAATGACTTCCAGAAATAACCCTTTCTGTGCATTTTCCTATCCATCATATGCATATTAGCATGGGTTGAGCAAATTCCTTCGTGGATTTCTCGCAACACGTTTCTGGCTTCAACTCCATCTTCTCAAGGTTTTTTCTTCTTTTTTCTTTTGGATGCCCCCAGGGAATAAGCTCGATTTGGATGAAGTTCTTGATATCGTAGTACCAAGGATTTCCATCTATTTCTTCTTCCACTGAGCAGCAATGAGCTGGTTTAATCTTCTCATATCAATGTGTACCTGACATCATTGCTCTCCTTGCTTTTGAGACTACCTTCAACTGAGGATGTAGAACTCTCTAAATTCTTCGGGCTTCTCTTACCTTCAATAGATTTCTTTGTTCCCTAGAGTCAAGTTTCTTCTCATTTCTTGCTCTTCCTTTGCTTTCATCACCGGTAATAGATTCCACTGGAATTACAGTCTTGACATCATCTCTTTTTTTGGAAGATCATGTTTCTCTCTGGCTTTTCTTTTTCTAAAAAATCCTTATCGTCTCCAGCAATGGTACTATGGAATCGGGCACATAACGAGTAGGGTTTTTTTTTTTTTTTACCTTCTGCTCATTTTGTCTGCCTAGTTTGCCACTACTTCTATAATTTTCAGTCCTGAATGACTGTTAATACCTTCTCTTCTGCAAGCATCCCAGGAGCTGTTTTTTAAAAAAGGATTCAGATGGCGATTTTGCTGAGATGACCAAATTCCTCTCTTTAGGATCCTTTACTAGAGTTGCCCCATTCTGGTTTGTCTGCAAGGTCCTCGCATTACCCAACATCCAAGGCGAGAGCTTGACTCTTGCCAGGGAAACATTCATCCGTCTTTCATCAGCGACGAACCCAATACTGTTGGAGCTCAATCCATTCATAGATGAACTTGAATTAGCTAACAGTGGAAAGTATTAATATATCATCCTCTCGATCTTTTTTGCAAAATCGTTGCAGTTCCACTGAAATTTCAACCTCATGTTTATTACAATAACGATGCACCAGATTTCTTACCGTGAAGCTCCTGGCTTGTCTGTAATATCATAGAATAAAGAAAGGTCAAAAACCCTAATCATAAAAGTGTTGATTTGTTTGACCTTTGCTCTCCGTTCATCAACTTGCTGGCAAATCTCTGTTTTTTTTTTTTTTTTTTTTTTTTTTTTTTTGAAATTGGCTTGAGTAGCCTTTATATGATTCTCTTCTATCCCTTTGTCACTCACCACAAATCCTAACAACTTCCAAAATTTCAAACTGAATGAACCTTCCACGGGGTCAAACCTTAACTTTCTACGCAATTTCTTCAATATTTGGACATGATTCTCTTCTTCTAAGTCCAAATGGCATGACTTTATAAAAAAAGATTTCTCATGGTATCCCAAAGATTCTACTCTCCTCATCTTGTGCCATCTTATTTGATTATCCTTAATCAAACTTCTGGATGAGTTCTTAAATTTTTGCTTAATCAGCTTGCATCCCGCTTTTTAGTGGTACCATGTACACTATGATATCTAATCCATGAATCTCCTCATGACACCGAGCAAAAACATCTATGTAATCTCTCCGGCTTTTAGTAGTGTAATTGAGTCTTTCTTTTGTGTGATCGAGTTCTCATCCGAGCCTCGTGTGTGATCAAACTTCTCTCCTCGGCTAGCTTCCAAATACATGTGTGGGCCGTAATTCCCTTCAGAGCCTAGATGGATGATTTTGGTAGCTCTCCGTCTTTTCTTTGGTGTCATGGGTCCCCAATGTTTCTCGGTCAAAGAGGCGTGCTCAAATGCATGAGAAGTGCATGATATAATGTGTGATTTTTTAAAAAATGCTTTATATAATAGGCATGTATGCATTTTTCTTGTGAACGATTGATAGCCACCATTTCATAAACATAGGGTTTCTGGTCACATTGCTTCGCTATGAGTACTGCCTTTCAAGTCGATGCTTTGAGTCATATTCACCAAGAGCCAGAATTTGTAAAAAAAGATGGGTCGACGCCCTTTTCATTAATGCTTGACAAGTTACTACATCTTTGAAAACATGGAGAAAAAAAACATTAATCTAATTCTCTTCGGTCAAAGGTAGGAAGGCAAAACCGTGATTCTCGATTTTCTCCAAAAAGGTGTCAGTCTCATCTAGACTTTGGCGGTAGCGGATGATATCTCTTCCAACATTTCGTGCATTGATTCTAATGACACGAGCATGCCCAGCAGCTATATTCATTTGTTCATCCATCTTAGTCATCTTCTCTATAAGCAACATATTGGTTCTATTTAACGAAGTATTGTTGGTATCAATTTGATCCTTGTGTTTTTCCAATACTGCTAGCTTCTCATCCAGATGCTTCACCTTTTCCCTCTCTTTATCCAGCTTGGTTCTCAGAGTATTTATCTCTTCTTCCTTAACTGCTAATTCTGCTTTAATGCCTTCACCTCCCTCGGACCCCGTCGAGCAACTTTCTAACATTACATACCTCTTATCCTTTTCCATTTTATCCATTAGCCCACCCTGAACTTTTGCAAACTTCTCTTGGTAATATTTTACACTCTCTTGGCATTCGTGATGTTCTGTCTTCAATGCGCTGAGCTCGGAGCAACTTTGCGTCCATTTCAGACTCATCTCCGTTAATTCTTTCTCCATTCTCAACCTAACATTCTTCTCCTCACCTAACTCAAGCTTGGCTAGTCTTGTATCTCTAGATTGTAATTGTTCATCTAAAAATGTTTTCCTCTTATCGCCCTCCGATGTCGTTTCTTCCAATGTTGCTTTGTCTTTTCTACTAAATTCTACCTGGAGTTTTTCTATCTGTATTCTCAATTCCTCTTCATTGCCAAACCTTTTTCTCCTAATAGGTTTTTCTCCAATTTGAGAGAGCTTGATTTCTTCATTAATCACGGTTGAAGCAAATGAGTCTCTCCATGTTGCATACCCTTCACTTGAACTTGGATCTCCCATATCCTTTATTTCCACCAAGACGAGATGCCTCCAATCTTGCCTGATGATCTGCAAGACCTCTCGTGAAACGGGATCCTTGACCCAACCAAAGAAATTAGCAATTCCCATGGTTCTCGGAACAAATTGCATGCCCCCGTGTTGCCTCATCACAAGGGCGGGAGCATAACTCACGTAGCCGGTAATCCCTACCAATGGGACCCAGCATCTTTGCCCGCACCTAATTAGGACATCCACTGCTTTGACCCAAGGAGCTCTCCATTTGAAATTGTTGTTGGGTAAAACTTTTAGTTTTTCTACCCAACCTTTGCTGTCTAGATCTCCCCATTCTTCTTCCTCCACTATCCTCAATGGTTTTTGGTGGAACCACCAAAAATTATTAAAAACAGGTTGCTTTGTTTCAATATGGCTAACCATCCAAATATATAGCAGCTGCGTGCAACATCTCATTGCTCCTTTCCCGGCTCTTCTACCACGGTTAAGTGTTATGATAGTTTCAGCCAAAATAGAGGCCACTGGGTTGATTCGTGTATTCTCATATTCCACATAAGCAGCAGCAGCTCCCAAACTTATTATGCCTGTCCGGCTTGGGAACAACACAAGGCCAAATATGCCTAAGGCAATCAATCTCTCTTTCTCTGATCCGGACCTATGTTCTAGTTCAAACTCCAACGCCTTCCATTTTAGACCAGTAACCTTCTTCTCTAAAAACCTTTCCAAATTGGGGATTCTGAGAAGCTTCGACAGTTCAGGGATGATTTTGTCATATCTCAGAGGGAAATAAATTTTGTACAGATTATTCGGAAATTCAGTCAACATTCCGTATTCTTCCATAGTAGGACATAGGTCTATGCTCCCAAAAGAAAAACAACGGTAGTCAGGGTCCCAAAAATGAACTAGGGCCCGCACTGCTGGGCTTAAGACTTCTACCTCCGCAATCTCCATCAGGCGTCCATATTTCCTAAAAAATACGTCCTTATCCACATACTGAAAATGGGTCATTAACTTGTTCACCTCATTTATGATACAATCCAGATTCTTGATGGGTGACAGCCTCATAACATCGCTTTTAAGGCAGTCTCCTTCAGCCAATTGTGACAATTCAGAACTTTTCCCATATTCCATAATGGAAAGTTTAATGGTGGTGGCCATTTCGTTCACAAGACCTGGAAAAAAAATGTCTTTTTTAGGGTTTTTCTTTTTATGCAAAAGATATTATGGAGCATACACCCTAACGATAGGTTCTAGTTCTTTTATGTGAGACATGGGGTAGGCTTACTATTTGGGCTCTAAAGAGGGTCTCTCGCTGTCCCAGTGATCACCTTCGTGAAGGCAATATGGGGTCTTAGCAGATAATGGGATGGTACGTATACCAATCACTATCATCTAAGCTCTCAGCAAAGAGTTGGGGTTTACACAAACTTAAACCTTGACTCAAGTCATAGGTAAGCTGCTAGTCCCCCACGTAACTTAAAGTTAGTGTGTGCTCTCAAAATAAAAAAAAGTGATGCATGACGAGGCATATTATGATGACAAGATGAAAAGATGCATGCTAAAGCCTTTAAACAAATAAATAATTCATGGCGACATAAGAATAAATGAATAAATAAACACACAAATAAATAGCATATCATAAACAAACAAATTTATCAAGCCTAGTCCAAAGTCCCCAGTGGAGTCGCCATTCTGTCGCACCCCAAAAATGTCTGGGAGCGGCGCACGTAGCGACTTGTCCCCATGAGCGGGGAATATTATTAAATGTCGGGGGGGTTATTTATTATATTTTTTACAAAAGGAGTCGCCACCTAGTATTATGGTTACTAGGAAACCTATGACTGGTCTTTCAGAGATTCTAGAGTAAGGGACTGGTTGCGTAAAGGGAAGGTTTTAGCACCCTAGATGCACACTACCTAAGGTAAGTCTGCTTGATGTTTTTGTTTGTCTTATAATTGCTAAAAATATTTACATGTTAACAATATATTATTTACACCGAATATTTTGAATATAATTTATCCAAACTCCTAAAAAATAATATGAATCACCGAAAAGTTTTTTATATTTTTTGAATATTGGCTAATACCCTTTGGATTTTACAAACATGTTGTAAAATCTCAAAATGCAAGAAATGATTTTTCCTTTGCAAAAATCCATGTTAAAATCCATTTTTCAAAACCAAAGACAATACAAATTTTATTTTATTGTATTTTTATTTTAAAATAAAACAATTTTAAAATATGCTAGTGTATTGGCCTTATGCAAGAAAAATAACACATTTTTATATTTTTTGTAAAAAAAACAAAAATATTTTTTCTATTAATTTTTTTATTTTTTTTTTATATTTTTTATATATTATTATATTATATTATTATATTATTATTATAATATTATATATTATAATTATATATATTATTTTCGGGGTGAGGTTGGTGCCGATACCCCTTCTCATCTGAGTTGCCCGACCAGCGAGTCTGGTGACGACCCAGCCTCCGCAGTGCAGGCAGTGGCGGACCTTCCGCAGTGCAGGCAGTGGCGGACCTTCGCAGTGCAGGCAGTGGCGGACCATCCACGAGTGCGGCAGTGGCGGACCATTCACGAGTCCGGGCCCTCGGCCCGGTGATCTCAGCAGTGCAGGTAGGGCATTGTGCCGAGCAGGCCGACCCGATTACTACGATGGCAGGGATTTTTAAATGGAAGAAGATGAACAGTTACAAAAACCAGGATTTTCAAGTATAACGAATGAGAATTATGTTGATACCTTATTGTAGAGGATGTTGTGGTGATTCTTCCGGTCGTGGTGGTTTCGAAATGGCCGCTGTGCTCGCCGGAAAATGGCCTGGAAGTTTCGGTCGTGTACTCATCGTGACGGGTTGTTCTGTATTGCCTTCGCCTGAGAAGGTGGCTGAGATGCTTGCATGGAGTGGAGGTTTCTGGCGATGGCAAGGTGATGCTCGGTGGTCGGAGATGACACCGGATCTGTTGACGAGAGGGAGAGGGAGAGAGGACGCCGGTCCGTTTGTTACAGACCGAGAGGAAGAGGGAGAAAGCTCGACGCCGAGAGGGATGGGGATAGTAAGGTTATTCGGTGTGTTTTGCTTGTTTTTCTCCTTTTTTACTTGCTGAGAATTTCTATAAATTTCACAACTCTCCCCGCCTGTTTCCCTTCGTTTTTTCCTCTGTTTCTCTCCTTCTCTTCTGTAATAAAAACTCCTCTCTCTTCTTTATTTTTCTCTCTTTTGTTTTTTTTTTCTTTCTATCTCCCTTTTCTGCTGAACTTCCCCCCCCTCTTTTGTTCTATTCGTTAACTCCCTCTCTGTCTTTTCTTCGGTCCCTACCTCCCTGGCCTCGTCCCTTGCTTTTCTTCCTCCTCTCAAAAATCCCTCCAACAGAGATCGAGCCCCCCTCTGCCTTCTTTCCTTTTTCATTATAAAGCCGACAGTTCATCCAAAACCGGGGCTCTCATGCGGGTAGCTCGATGAATATGGGGTGGGTTGCTCAAGAAAAATAGGTAGCTCAATGTCTTTGTCTTTTAATTTCAAAATCCCATGTGGATGGTGGAGAGTTTTGTCTTCAAAGTGGGGTTTTTCGGGTGGCTCAAGTTTTGTTGTTTTTGAGTATAAAGTACAGTTTGGTCCCTCAATTTATTACTCCTCTAATTGCACCCTTAATCGAACTTACATTTATGATTTTGTGCAATTGTGTCCTCGTGAAAAAAAATCAAAGTTAACTTCAAATTTTGCGCACTTTTACTTTGGTCCTCAATTTTTACCTGTGCAATATGGTCCCCCACTCGACCATAAAACTCTTAATTTGTTCAATTAGGTCCCCGATTTCGCTTAATCGGCTTGAAAAAAATTCAAATTGATCAACGAAAATTCAAATATCCTCAATTGAGCCCGAATTAAATTTAAGCACTTGATTTCTTATTGACTAAGCCTTTAATAAAATTAATTTGATCAATTTAAAGTATAATTAAGTCGTCAAGCTTAATTAAAACCTTCAACTGCGCCTAAATTAATTCCTGAATATAATTATATTAACCAACGTTTGTATCAAATCGGTCCATAAAAATATAATTATATTTTATGACTTAATCTATACGCGGATTTATCTCATAATAAATTACTTTAGCTTTGGATCCGCGTTTTTCATTTCTGGGCACAAAAAGGGTACAATCGATTTTTCCAAAAATGTTCAAAATTTTAACTTGATCTTTTACCGACACCATCCCCCATTTTATTTTATTTTTTTTTGTTATTTTCTGATAGTTTTGGGGCATGACCCAAAATTGGGTTACAACATTTATCAAGACATTTAAGCTGGTTATACAAACATACACATAGACATATATGTGTGTGTTTGTTGTCATGTCATCTCCATCCAGATTCTGTGTATGTGCTTGTATTTGCCATTATTGTAACAAAAGTATCTTTTTTGTGTGTGAATTTGGCAATTAGAGCCATGATATTTCAATATTTTATGACAAATTATTATCCAAACACAGTGTATATTTGAAATACCATGGCTCTAATTGCCAAATTCACAAAAAAACATGGATGATTTTTTTCATAAAATAGCAAATATGATTTAATACAAGCACATGATGTACGGAATCTGGATGGAGATGACACACACACTGTATATACATGGCCACCGGGAGCCTAATGCACACAGCTCGAAGAGAAAAAGACAAAACTCACTAACTTACGGGCCTACCTCTACTTATTTATACAAAGTCCACCCTTATTTTCAACCTTTCACAAGAGAGAGAAAAGAAGTTTATTTACTTTCCACATTGAATAAGTAAAGAGTATTTTGAGACGAAACCTTAATGAAATAATTTTAAGGTAACCAGATAAATAAAAAGTGGCCAACTTGTGCGATTTTTCGGACAGCCCACGAAAAAAATCTATATAAGGACCCCATGATATCTCTCTCAACTTAGCAACATCAGAGAGTTGCAAGGAGTAGAGTCTTGAGGTTTACACACAATACAGGCTGAAAACACCCACAGACAGCTACACATAAACCATCCATGGATTCTCTTCTCCAATCTTCGCAAATAGTACTCGTGTCTCTCTTCTTGATCGCTGTCTCTTCGTTTTTCTTCCTAGGTCTACTCTCTCGCCGTCGCCGGAGATTACCATATCCACCGGGGCCGAAAGGGCTGCCACTTGTAGGCAGCATGCACATGATGGACCAGTTAACTCACCGTGGGTTGGCTAAACTGGCTAAACAATACGGTGGGTTATTTCATATGCGGATGGGGTACTTGCATATGGTAACTGTTTCATCCGCTGAAGCAGCGCGCCAAGTTTTGCAGGTCCAGGATAACATTTTCTCCAATAGACCAGCCAACATAGCCATAAGGTACTTAACCTATGATCGAGCCGATATGGCCTTTGCGCACTATGGCCCGTTCTGGCGCCAGATGCGTAAGCTCTGCGTCATGAAGCTTTTTAGCCGGAAAAGGGCTGAATCGTGGGAGACTGTGAGAGACGAGGTGGACTCGATGGTGAAGACAGTTGAAGCCAATATAGGCAAGCCTGTGAATCTTGGAGAAATCATTTTTACTGTGACCATGAATATCACTTACAGAGCAGCTTTCGGGGCTAAAAATGAAGGACAGGATGAGTTTATCAAGATTTTGCAGGAGTTCTCCAAGCTTTTTGGAGCGTTCAACATCTCTGATTTCGTTCCATGGCTAGGCTGGATTGACCCGCAAGGGCTCACCGCTAGACTTGTCAAGGCTCGCAAGGCTCTTGATAAATTCATCGACTCTATCATCGATGATCATATCCAGAAAAGAAAAGAAAAGAACTTCTCTGAAGATGCTGAAACCGACATGGTCGATGACATGCTAGCCTTTTACAGTGAAGAAGCGAGGAAAGTAGACGAATCAGATGATTTACAAAAAACCATCAGCCTTACTAAAGACAACATCAAAGCCATAATCATGGTAATTACTAACACTTTTTTCTTACAATATCCAACCATCCCACGAAATAACATCTTCTATATAAATATATGTGCAAAGTACACAGACAAAGATATAAGACTTTAACTTGAGGTTATCGATATTGCAATCCGGTTTTTTGTCGTTTTGATTCGTATGGAAACCAAAAAAAAAAATCAATAACGCGCAGATATACAGATATATTTCTTATTTAATGGGGTGGATGAAGTTTAATGAATTACTGATCAATCTAAGTTGATGGTTATCTGGCAGGATGTGATGTTTGGTGGGACAGAGACGGTGGCGTCGGCAATAGAGTGGGCCATGGCGGAGCTAATGAAGAGTCCAGAGGATCAAAAAAGAGTCCAGCAAGAGCTAGCAGAGGTGGTGGGTTTAGAGCGGCGCGTGGAGGAAAGTGATTTCGACAAACTTACATTCCTGAAATGCGCCCTCAAAGAAACCTTACGAATGCACCCACCAATCCCTCTTCTCTTACATGAAACATCTGAAGATGCTGAGGTTGCTGGTTATTACATTCCGAAGAAAACAAGGGTGATGATCAATGCTTATGCTATTGGGAGAGACAAGAATTCATGGGAAGATCCTGATTCCTTCAAGCCTTCAAGATTTTTGGAGCCAGGGGTGCCTGATTTTAAAGGGAATCACTTTGAATTTATTCCTTTCGGGTCTGGTCGGAGGTCTTGCCCTGGAATGCAACTTGGGTTATATTCACTTGATCTGGCTGTTGCTCACTTGCTTCATTGTTTTACATGGGAATTGCCTGACGGCATGAAACCGAGTGAACTCGACATGACTGATATGTTTGGACTCACCGCGCCCAGAGCAACTCGACTCGTTGCCGTTCCGAGTAAGCGTGTGCTCTGCCCTCTCTGAGGAAGCTGGGGAAAGGTAAGGGATGGAAACGAATGGGATTTCCTTAATTCGTGGATTCTATATTGAGGCCATGGTGACAAAAGGTCAATTTGCAGGGTTTTTATTTTTACTTTTTATATATATAATTGGCAGGAAAAAAAAAAGATTATCTTTGCCTTTAATTTGTAACATTCAAATAAAGCTAGTAAAATAAATTTTACTTTGATAAATTGAAAGAAGAAGAAGAAGAAGAAGAAGAGCTTCCAAATGAGAAAGCGTTTGTGCCATTTTATCCCATGGTCTTTCCTCCCTCTTCCGGTCTGGGTTATAACGTGATCCAGTCAAAATTAAGATATTGAAGAAGATGAGCTTCTAATCCCAGACAGTTTAATATTAAGTTATGCTTTTTATTGTGTTTTTAAAGTATTTTAAATAAAATAAATTATTTTGTATTTTAAATAAAAATAAATTTTAAAAAATAAAAATATATTATTTAATATATTTATTACCAAAAAAAATATTTTTAAAAACATGAAGGAATCAAACGATTTCCTTTTTCTACGGGCTAAGAAAATAAAGATTTATCAAAGAAAAAAAAGTCAAAAACAACTTTGAACAGTAATAAAATAATTAAGAGGTGTTTATTTAAATGATTAGGATTGTTTGTTATTGAATTGTAATGTTCTTTTTTAGTTTTAATATCAATAATAAAAGAAAGCACTAAAAGATATTTATTTAATATTTATTTCAAGTAAAAAATATATTTTAATAAAAAAAATCTATGTTTTTAAGTGTTTCAAATCGTGGTCAACTGAAAAAAGCATTATTTTTATATATAATTTGTGTGAGATTATTGTTTAAAACATTAATGACGATGCACGAGGTGTAATTTAATTTTAATTCATTTGTGTTAATTATTATAGCATAAATTAATCAGAAATCCTATTTTGTATAATTCCATGGTGATTTATGTATAATTTTGAGTAAGAAATCAATGGAGAAAAGAGAATTGTAGCTTGTCCAATTTAAAAACGATAAGGTTAGTCATTATCAAGACATATATAGCCACACGGCCTGTATTAATTAATCGGGACCATGACTTTAATGAAATCAGAAGTGATTTTTTTTCTGTCAACGCCGTACTTTACAAATAAATACACTCTTCATCGCACAGCTGTCAATACCATTATGTTCCGATCAAAACAGTAGAAATATTTTCTATCGGAATATTTTGGTATCGTTTTGAATGTGCCGGTTTGACGTTAAAATCATCCTTATTTTAATTAATCTGTGATTATGTTTCTAATTTTGAGATTATGTTTGTTTGACTTTGTATTTGTATTGTATAATTTAAAATTAATTTACATTGAATTTTAAGTATGCTTGTTAAATTAATATTTTAATTTTTTTCATATATATATATATAAACAAATTTTAATGTACTGATATTAAATATATATTTTTTAAATATTTCTAAATATATATATATTAAATATTTCTAAACAAAAAAAATATTTTAAAAAATAACTTCAAATATATATATATATATATAATAATAATAATAATAATAATAATAATAATAATAAATATTTATTTGGTATAGTGTTTCAAAGTTTTGTTTTAAAAAAATATTTTTATTTTTATTTTAAATTATACTTTTAATATTTTTATATCATTTTAATGTTTTAATATAAAAAACAAATTTAAGAATCAGCTCGTATATCATTTCCTGCACCGAAATGACTTTCCCATCATCTCCCTCCCCTGTTCAATTGACAGGACCTATGAGCCACATCCCGAAACCTTGCCTCTCTCCCAATCATGCTGGTCCAGCCGCACCTAACTCGGTTGGGTGTATGAATGCCCGACTTGAAGTTTCAATTCAAATCCTCCATTTTAGGATAAGACATCACTTCCTCACCATTGATTTTCATTTCAGAATCTCTTGGATCGAGAAAGCTAAATCCCCAGCCCGGATTGGGTGGCTGTGCGACGAAATTTGATATTGAAATATTTCAGGTTATATTATTTATATATGTGTGTGTATACATATGAATAAATATATTGATTTTTAAGAAAATAATTCAAATTTGAAAATAAAATTATTTAGAATTATACCATTTAATCTAAAAACACACAATCAAATAATTTTTTTAAATAAAATTATGAACACGTATAATATTATAAAAGTATCATTATCAATCTCGCAAGTTCATTACATTGTCTGAGTCTTCTGAAATTTTAACATAATATATATATATAAATATGTCAAGAAATTCATTGTTTTCATCTCAATCTAACAGTCGTATCAAGAGATATGATGAATATTGTAAAATTATTTATTATTCAAAAAAATACTATTTGGACGAAACAAACCTAACAAAACCAGAATGTTTCGGCCAAAATTTTAAACGACATAAAAACAATATTATTTTTTTAATTAATATAAAATATTCAGGGGATTCAATCCAAACATAACAAAATTAACTTGGTTTCTCTCCCCCCCACCTAACTTCAAATTCTAGATTCGGCCATGACTATGTGGACCAGCGATGATCAATGCTTGCAGTCTTATTAGAAAAAAAATATATATAGCAACTGTAGGCGATCTTCAAATGACTTCGACGTGTAGAACAGAAGAAAATCCCATCCGAAAAGGTCAGATTTTGCTCCTATCAGGCTAATGTTTTGCGAGCACTGGGCATCTCATATCAGCCGTTGAATCAACATCACGTGGCTGCAATGCAATGCAAAACAAAATGTTTGGAAGTGGTAGAGTAACGTGGGCGAGGGAAGTGAAGGGGTTTGAATAAAAGCTTCTGGAGTTCATACTACAAACAAGGGATTAAATGCCGAGATAGGCATGTTACAACTTTCAACGCTGATGATAGTGATCTTTGAATAGATTTGAGACCGCTTGGCTCCCCATCTTTTCATTTGTTAAGAAACAGCTGTAAAGACTGTAAAGTAATTATAATAATGTTTTTTTTATATAGTTAAGTTGAATACAAACTGTAAAGAGAAAACTGAGTTGTCACACTAAAGTTTGTCTCTTTACAGTTGCCTATATATTTTTCTGAAGACAGAAACCAAAAATGCAATTGAATTACAGAGAATAAATACATTCTTGTATTTTTTACATGGTATCAGAGCAGATCTAATTTTTTTTTTCGGAAGCTACAGTACCTATCTATTGAACATACACTGTTCAAATCCGAAACCCAGATTTTCCTAGTACCCAAACACCCACAATTTTCCCAGACATCCTGTCTTTCTCGGAAACCAAACACCATACATTTTTTTCCCAGAAATTTCGGTTCTTTCTCAGCAACCAATCATCCATCAACATCCAGAAATTAACCCACCTGAACCACAACAAACAACACAAACCCAAAACACCCCAGATTTCACAGAACCCAAAACACCCCAGATTTCACAGAACCCAAATCACACAAAAACAAAAAAAACAGGAAATTAATTCCACGAATCCACTAACCTCAATGTCACCTTCCACAGACAATTCAGCATTTCCTTCGAACATTATCCTAAATGAAACCAATTTTAGGTTATGGTCCAAACTCATAGAAATGAGAATCGGAGCTCGAAACAAGTTAGGATACCTTACCGGAGAGATTGCGAGCTTGAATCCGTCGACCCACGACTGGAATCTTGGGTTACCGAGAATCATCGAGTCAAATGTTGGCTGATTGACTCGATGACCCCGTCCTTGATGGAGCGGTTCATCTGCCTCCCGACGGCCAAGGAGATCTGGGACGCCGTCGGGCGAACCTTTTACGACGGTTCCAACGCCACTCGTCTCTTCGAGCTTAACCAACGCTCATTCACTACTCGTCAAAATGGACGATCCTTGTCCAGTTACTACACCGAGCTTGTCGCCATCTTCCAAGAGATCGACGGCCGGACTGCACCTCAGGCGAAGACAGTCGACGGCGTCCTCCACCACCACTCAACCATGGCTCAACTCAGGGTCCACATCTTTCTCAGTGGCCTTGACCCTGGGTTCGAGCAGATTCGTGGGGAGATCCTTCGCAAGGATCCACAGCTCGATCTTGAGGGAGCTTATGCGTGTGTTCGGAGAGAACACTCCCAAAAGATCGTCATGGCTGGAAATGGCAGCCCCCCCGTTTTTTCCGAGCGATCGGCGATGGTGACACGATACCATCGGCCGATCAGAGGCGAGCTCGGGAGAGAAAGGCAGGGAGAAGGGCTGCGCGCGGAGAGAAAGAAGAAAAATTAGGGCAAATTTTTGCCCCTTTTATAGCTGACCGGTTTGCTGCCCGGGTTGACCGGGTTGACCAAAAATACAAAAATATTGGGGGACTAATTTGTTCTCATTGTGGTGAAAAGGGACATTCAAAACAGAGATGTTTTGAAATTATTGGCTACTCGGACTGGTGGAATTTTACGAAAAAACCACGGAAAATTATCCGAAAAACTCGAGTACACCTGGCGGAATCAGATCTGGCACAACCCACAGCAACTGTGGCTCATCCAGGTAAAATTGGTAAAATTTCTGCACTCTCTGTTATTACTCAGAATAGTTCGTGGATTATTGATACAGGTGCATCCGAACATATGACTAAAGATCCGGGTAACTTAAATTCCACAAAACCTTCCTCCCAGTCAATTATTTGTACTGCAAATGGTAGTACCTCTCAAATTACTGGCGCAGGATCTGTAATCTTGACTGATTCCCTCACCCTGGATACCGTCCTTGTTGTTCCATCACTCGAATACAACCTCCTGTCGGTTAGCCAAATTACATCTACACTTTCATGCACTGTAACGTTTTGGCCTTTATTTTGTGTGTTTCAGGACATTCTGACCCGGAAGATTCTTGGTTATGGTGTTAGACAAAATAATCTTTATTATCTGGAGTTAACCG
The DNA here is from genome assembly GCA_032356905.1 of Salix exigua. NCBI lineage: Eukaryota > Viridiplantae > Streptophyta > Magnoliopsida > Malpighiales > Salicaceae > Salix > Salix exigua. The sequence goes on along the minus strand of CM063594.1, from coordinate 5,424,943 downwards.
AAAAAGGGGGGGGAAACTCAGTCAGACCCATCAAGCAAACTGTAAGGACAAAGCGGAAGCACTCATATGGTTATGGCATCGAAGGCTCGGGCATCTATCTTTTGGGTATCTTAAGAAACTAAAACCACTTTTGTTCTCAAATATCAGTCATTTAGAGTTCAAATGTGCAATTTGTGAACTGGCCAAAAGCCATCGTATCCCTTATTTTCCAAGTTTGAATAAAAGCTCAGAGCCATTTGGAGTTATTCATTCTGATGTTTGGGGTCCTGCAAAGGTCCCGTCATTTTCACATGCTCGTTATTTTGTTACATTTATTGATGAGTGTACTCGAATGACTTGGATTTCTCTCCTTCAGAATAAGAGTGATGTACGTACAGCTTTTCAAGAATTTCATAAAATGGTGCTAACCCAATATCAGAGGTTGATCCGTACACTGCAATCTGATAATGGTACGGAGTTCATGGATAAAATTTTCAGTACATTCCTGAGAAGTCATGGAATTCGACACCAAACTTCTTGCACCTACACTCCACAACAAAATGGTCTCGCCGAGCGGAAGAATAGACAGATTATGGAAGTTGTCCGTGCCTCACTTTTTGGCATGAATATGCCCAAGTTTTATTGGGGTGAAGCAGTAAAATCGGCAGCCTACTTGATAAATCGCACACCTTCCAGCACTCTCAAATTTCAGACTCCTCAACAAAAAATGGAATCCTTGCTATCCGTCCCTCATTTACCGAACCTGGAACCGAGAGTTTTTGGATGTACAGTCTATGTGTACATCCCTAAAGCTCTGCGGAATAAACTGGACCCGTGTGCGAAGAAGTGTGTCTTTGTTGGGTACTCCGAATTTCAAAAAGGGTACCGGTGTTATGATCCTCTGCACCCAAAGTTACATGTGACCTTGGATACCTCCTTTCATGAAATGGAACCTTATTACTCAGGGGGAGCTTCTGAGTCATCTCTTCAGGGGGAGAGAAACAATGAAGAGAATGACGATCTATTCGAAGTAGAGGAAAATGGAGGAAGGATTGAGAATTATTCTGACGAACTAAGGGAAAATACTGTAGCTCCTTGCAACAGTGAAGATGTGGAACCTTGCATTGATGAAGATGTGGAACCTTGCATTGATCAGAATCTCCTGAGCAATAACCCCCCTTTATCATCAGAGTTGCAAATGTCTACACCATTAACCGAAGAATCTACCCAGAATGTTCTTCCTCAGGTAAATCCAAATCCTACCCTTCCTATGTTTGATAACGAAATTCCTGTTTTTCCTGAAAATAGAGTAAATAAATACCCCCTGAGGTCAAATAGAGGAGTCCCGAAAAAACAATATGAACCTGATCCGAAAAATAAGACTAAATACCCAATAAGTGATTATGTCTCTTCCCATAGGTTGTCCGGTTCGCATGCATTAACTGTAAATCAATTATCTACTGTATCTATTCCTAGTAATATACAGGATGCATTAGCAAATCCAAAATGGAAGGTGGCAATCAATGAAGAACTGCAAGCACTCCAAAAGAATAACACATGGGAGTTGTGTTCACTACCCAAGGGGAAGAAGACTGTTGGATGCAAATGGGTCTTCAATGTTAAACTAAATGCGATGATAGATAGACAGGTACAAAGCAAGGTTAGTGGCAAAGGGATATACACAGAAGTATGGAATAGATTATCAGGAGACCTTTGCCCCAGTTGCAAAAATCAACACCATTCGCATCCTTATAGCCCTAGCAGTAAACTGGGATTGGGCATTACAGCAGTTTGATGTCAAGAATGTCTTCCTTAATGGAGACCTTGAAGAAGAAGTCTACATGGATTTACCACCTGGAGCTACAGATAAATTCCCAAGTACAAGCAAGGTATGCAAGTTAAAGAAAGCATTATATGGTCTAAAACAATCACCCCGTGCTTGGTTTGGAAGATTCTCCTCTACAATGAAGGAATTTGGCTATAAACAAAGTAACTCCGATCATACTTTGTTTATAAAACACAGGGAAGGAAAGACTACAGCATTAATAGTGTATGTGGATGACATGGTCCTAACCGGAGACGATCTAGAAGAAAGAAAATCGCTACAACAATTTCTTGCTTCGAAATTTGAAATGAAAGATCTGGGACAACTTAAGTATTTCTTGGGGATTGAAGTTTCAAGGTCAAAAACCGGGATTTGTCTATCACAACGAAAGTATGTGTTAGATTTATTAACAGAAACCGGAATGCTGGCATGTAAACCAGCTGATACACCTATGGAGATGAACCACAAGCTGAGAGAGTCAGAGAATCAAGAGTTAGCAGATAAAGGGCGGTACCAGCGGTTAGTCGGAAAATTGATATACTTATCACACACAAGACCAGACATAGCATTTGCAGTCAGTGTGGTGAGCCAATTCATGCACTCACCGGGAGAAGAGCATATGGAAGCAGTATATCGAATCTTAAGATATTTGAAGAGTGCACCAGAAAGAGGACTGCTATTTTCAAAAAACGAAGTTCGTGGAATTAAAGGGTATACAGACTCAGATCAGGCGGTGATCAAACAGATAGAAGATCAACGTCAGGATACTTTACCTTCGTAGAAGGTAATCTTGTGACGTGGAGAAGCAAGAAACAGACAGTGGTTGCCAGATCAAGTGCAGAGGCAGAATACCGAGGTATGGCTCATGGTGTGTGCGAGTTATTATGGATAAAGCATGTGTTACATGAGTTGAGTGTTAATTACGAGTCATCCATGAGTTTATACTGTGATAATAAAGCAGCCATCGAAATTGCATACAATCCGGTACAACATGATCGTACCAAACATGTTGAAGTTGACCGATATTTTATTAAAGAAAACCTTGATCGGAAAATCATACAATTTCCGTTTTTAAGGTCAGAAGATCAGTTGGCCGATGTCCTCACAAAAGCAGTTTCAGGAAGAACCTTTCACGGTGCAATTAACAAGTTGGGCATGATAGACATCTATGCTCCAACTTGAGGGGGAGTGTTAAGAACCAGCTGTAAAGACTGTAAAATAGTTACAATAATGTTTTTTTTATATAGTTAAGTTGAATACAAACTGTAAAGAGAAAACTGAGTTGTCACACTAAAGTTTGTCTCTTTACAGTTGCCTATATATTTTTCTGAAGACAGAAACCAAAAATGCAATTGAATTACAGAGAATAAATATATTCTTGTATTTTTTACATCATTTCTTTCCAAGACCTCGTTAGAAGCTTTACATGAGGTCGCAGAGACAGATGCACTGCGGTTTCTTGGAATACTTGAGTAAATCGAAGAGACATATACATTATAGTTTTGTGTGTCCAGTTTTATGGTGTTAGAGAATAATATAAATTATATTCTGGGATCTCATCAAATAATTTAATTTTTTAGATAAAATGGTTCTTTAACATGACTCAGCGTTCACGAATTCGAATCTAATCACTTCTATTTCATTTGATAAAAATCAAGCTTGACATGTTAGAGAATAATATAAATTATATTTTAGAATATAACTTAATAATTTAAATTTTTAGATGAGATAATTTCACATGAAAAAGAGAAAAAAAACAGAGAAATACGAAGAATTAGTCGAGCAAAATTAATGCAGAGAACTATTGAAAATTTGAAGCTGACACGGATAAAAAAAAAGCCAAAGCTTTTGATTTTCGACCTGAGTTAGGATTCCTTACTATGAGCCAAGGCCCAAAGATTTCCTAATTATACAAACTATTATTATTCCAGGAAAAAAAACTAAAACACATGCATGATTATTGTTTAGAAACAAATTGAAAGATAACAAAAAGCAATTTAAAAATAAAAAATAAAATAATTGTGATAGACTAAATAGTAGATGATTTTTAGAGATGTTTCTAATTTTGAGATTATATTTGTTTGATTTTTTGTTTATATTATATAATTTAAAGTTAATTTATATTAAATTTAAATTATGTTTGTTAAATTAATATTTTATTTATATATATATAATTAATTAGTTATATATAACAGTATAACCCCAGAATACTATAAAACCAAAATATTATATTCCAATTAAAAAAAAAAACACCAAACATCCTAGTTTAAATGGCCATGCTTTAGATAAAAGAAAGTAACCAGCAGTGCAGAAAAGGAATCAAAATAGCACTTGGGACGAACAGCCAGTTGACACGTGACACAGGTATGGTGAATGAGATGCTGATTTTCCACAGCAAAGAGATCAAAGGAGGCGATGATGATTCAGGAAGTGTACAAGATGCCAGTGAACTTATAAAGGATAACATTAAAGGCATCAACATGGCAATCAAGTAGAACTTGATTTTCATTCAAACAATCCCCTCTCACTGTGGATGATATCGCACAACATTTATAAACAATCAACGGAAGAAATGATGAGATCCAGTCTTCTGCGGCTCTAATTCTAAAAAACAAGACTAATATTTCATCATGATGGTGTTCTGTTTTAAAAAATTTGAGGCCCAGAAAATATTCCTGAAATCCAATTTTGCGTACTGCTAATTTACGCTTACCATAACTAGTACTCGAACACCTACCAGCCCCAACAGATACGTAAAGCTTCCTGAGATCAAACCCGGGTCCAGAAAAAGAAAACAAATCCCTCCTCAAGACCTCAAATGCCCAAACTTGCATATTGTGAAGGATGGTGATGTTTAGTGGAGCAGAGACCGCGGGATCAGTTGAGTGGACATTGGTGGAGTTAATGAGTAGACCTGAGAACTTAAAGAGAGTACATAGCAAGAGCTAGCCAATGTGGTGGGTCTAGAGCAGCGCATGGAGGAGAATGACTTCGACAAGACAGTAAAATGCATCCTCAAAGAAAACTTGAAAGACTCCATCCACCAACACCACTTCTCTTACATGAAAACAATGAGGATTCCGGATAATGAAAAGCTTGTTCTTGTTTTTATTATACAAATACAAACAGGGAAAAAAACTTAAATTGTTAATTGAACTTTGTTTCCAAATTTTTCATGCAAATAATAGCTTTCAAAAAACAAGCTATTATTGCCCCCCTTCTTGTCATGCAGCAACTGCTTTGAGTTCTAAATGTTTACATCAAGATGCGGACTGCGGCAAGACCAACAGCAGAGATGGAAACAAGAGTACCCAGGCAATACTTTATCACTTCATATTTCCCCGCTTCCAATTGGGCCCTTAAACCATGAATTTCCTGAAATTATGACAGAGAAAGGGAGCATGTTAAAGTTGCAAATTGACCTTATCTATCAATTTCAGTTGGAATACTCACACCATCAAGTTTGTTAGTGAGGTTAGTGGTTTCAGCATTCTGGTTTGCTAGCTCCTCCCTTATCCGCCTGGAAAGGTTGTGCAACCACGAGAAAATAACTCGTGTCAGTAACTTAGTTGGGGAAAAGAAATTTCTGCGGTACATTTCTTACCCTCTTTCGAGATTCAGATCCAACCGTTGACCAGCAGTGAGTTTGTCAACTTCATGCCTGAATCACAATCAATGACTTGGCATGAAGAAGGAGATTGGTAACAAATGAATCCAGCATGCGCGGAAAATGTATAAACCTGACCTCAATTCACTGCGCATCTTCTCGATATCATTCCGAAGTTTTTCAGTCTCATGTTGCAACAAAGAAAAATGGTGGTCCTGTTCAGATAAACATTAACAAAAAGGCATTGAAACTCTTATGAGACTGCATTATTGTTCTGAATGGCTGTGTCACCCCCCACCACCACCACCACACACACACACACCAGGCCCCATGAACATTCAAAAGAAAAGCAGACAGTGTTCTCAAGGAATGGGACAGACAACTAGCAAGAAAATAAGTTTAACACCAAGGAGTCTCACAAGGTTATCTTTCAAATGTAATCATCGGTTGCATTTTATTGAAATTCAACCATGGTTCAATAAAGTTCAGAGCTTAAGAGGGAAAGAGGAATGGAGAAAAAGATTCTCAATGCTCATTGGGTTTTTTCTTTTATTACAACAGCGCAGTTCAATTTTTGGGGTCACACAATTGATTGAATGCACAAAGAAGGGTTATCCTGTTCAACATGGAATTAATCAATTGCATTAGAAAGTATCAGAATCCAAATGAAATTCTTATAGCGCTCATTCTTCATGAAGAAAATAAGTATAACCACTATAATAGGGAAGAGAGACAACTCCTGGTTAAATTTTCTCAATGTTACCAAGAGACAGGAGGGTCATTTATACATCACAACACAAATGGCAAAGAATGAGCAAATGAATTAACATGCTTGAGCACCCATTGAATTTTCCACGGTCTTCATATAAGCAGAATACTCTTATTACTGACACTTTTAGCATCAGTCAGCAAAAATTATAAAGTCAGCAAAAATTATAAAGTCCAGCTGCAGAACATCAACAAAACAATGCCACACTTACAATTGCTCAATTGAACCCAACAAATTTCATATCCAGCTAAAATCTCAACAAATTTACATCTGAAAACGGCATTAAAAAGCTAGTGAGTACCTGCGAGTTTTGGACTTCAGATTTGAATTTTGACAAGCTGGTTTCTTGAATCAATGCATTCTACACACATAAAATAATTACATAAGCTCAACAACAAAACACGAAGTGAAAATACAGTTATAACATAATCAAACTCCTTGCACAAATAGCTCATTCAAAATCAAGCTACATCAAATATCAATTGACCCATGTCAACATAACAGAAAAGAGAAAAAGTAGAACTACCACATAAAGAGCCTACCTTTTGCATCTCTTCCTTTGAGACAACTGAATGAGACACATTCTCCAAGCTATCATTTAAAACTCCAGTTATAGCAGCTGTTATTGCCTCAGCTTGCTTCATAGGCACACCCTGTGACTCCAATCTTCTAACCTAAGCCCAAAAACACATCACATCATTTGACAAACATTCAATCTTTTATCACAAAAAACAAGCTTATAAAACCACATTCGGCTTCCAAGTATTAAGCTTTCAGTTTTCTCGTTGTATCATTCATCTTCAGTGCTCAGATTTTAGTATTCTTTGATCAATCATCTCGTAGGCCCCACGTTCGACCAACCCACCAACCAAGAAATATGCACACGAATTATTTATAATATGAAACAAATCATAGCAATGAAAACTCCCCACAATTTCTTTTCCCAATTCAATAATAAGTTCAGCAATGTTGTTTCTTGAGTTATATTATTATTAAATTTCCTTGCAGCAATTTTATAAGCAAATAAGAAATTAACATTGAAACAAATGCAACCCGTTAATGTAAATAAGAAAAAGGAAAAGGGTTTGCTGTAATTAAAAACTTACAAGGGCTAATGTATCAACAAGAAATAATCTCCTGCCATTAGAGTTGACAAGCTGAGAAATCTTCCTATTTTGAGAAATCAAACCCAAAGTTGAAGGAGAAACAGCACCAGATCCTCCCCTACCAAAACCAATTCCTCCCGAATTGCCTCCAAATTGATAGCCCCCAACACGCCTACAAGCAGCAGCAGCCGCCATTCGAATATTTGAAAACCAAGTCCTTCAAAAACTGATCTTCCAAGCTCTATAAAATTCCTCTTCAAAAGGGGTCAAAGAAAATCAGTCAAAAAGATAGAATAAAGTACTTCAAGCGCTAATTATATTCAGAAAATATCTTTTACTTTACCTGCTAGTGCAAGACCGAAATAAAATTACAAAGAAACAAAATTATTATTACAATTAATTTATTTTTTCTTTGTTCTTGATAATAAAAGGCAGAGAGGGAGAGAGTTGGCGGTTGGTTCTTTCAAGGAAATGGAGAGGAGAAGGAATGGGAAGGGAAGTTTTTTAAATGTTACTAATTGCTTGCTTCCCATCCAACGTCCATTTCTTTAACTAAAAAAATGCTGCTTCAAGAAATTTTTATTTTATTAATTATAGTATTTCTAAATTAGGGAAAAAACTATCCTAAGCTTGTTCTTTATTTTTGTATAAATACTCAGCTTTCTAAAATATTTTATTTATTTAATTATCATAATTTGTTAGATGGTGATTTTAGAGAGAGAGATGAGTAAAATTAGTGGGAATTCTAGGGATTTAGCTTGCAAATGGTAACATTTGCCAGCGATGTCAGAATCTTAATACAGCTAACAAAGACAACTACGATTTGTCGTTGAAGAGTCAACGTTGTCAATATATAAATTTTTGTTGTAATGGATTGTGTGTGATTATTGAACTCCACTCACGCGTCAAAATCTAATTCCGTAAAGAGGTTTAAGTAGAAATTGGCTTGGTAAAATTTAATTCTTTGAATCGGGTTTTCTTATAGCTCAGGTTAAACTCATTTCAAATTTAGATTGGATTATAATAATAAAAAAAAGTATATGAAATTTTATCTATAACTATTTTTTAAAATATTTTTTATTTTAAAATAATCAAAATAATATTTTTATAATTTTAAATTTGTTTTTTTAGCCCGTGCGGGTACTTCAGAAGCTACAAAAGATTTGGCACAGAAACCAACCTCATCCTATTGCGAGTGATCTTGCAATCTTATCTTTATTTATCATGTCAAAGTGATCCAAAATGAAACCATTTGGTTTTTAAATCACGCGCATAGAATCATTAGGAAATAAACAGCATTATCATCAAGAATTTAAGATCAGCTCACTGTATATTACAAAAAGTCCTTTTTGTCACCCTCACTTACCCCACCCGGGCTTTAAATACAATAGATAACATTAACTATAAATATCGTGTCCAGGTGGAATGAATAACAGCATCTTCATCTACCACCTGCAACACTGTTTTATTGGTATGAGGGAAGGGTGTGGAGGGGGTTTAAAAGGAGTAAGAGTGAGCATGGATCAGAAAGTGAACTGCACAGGTTAGGACAGGGCATGTTTTTACATCATCAGGCCAACTCTATTCCTCCGTGCAGCAATTCAAGCGTGTATGACCTACTTGGGTCGCCTTCCGTAAGGAAACAACATATCATCCACGCTGTCTTTTATGTAAATCCCTACTCTTCGCATGTTTCTGGCCACCCCTGATGCAACCAGGCCGGAATTCCTCATATACCTGTAGTTTTGCAAGTGTCATTAGTATATTGACAGTCATTATTCAAAAAAAAAATCAAAGCTGTTTGCTTGCCTGCTGAAGAAGTCGTCTGCTGGGGAACTCGCTGGTTTCTGTGCTCGGGGCTGAGGTAATTCACGTGTAGGTTGGGGCTGGGGCAATTCACGACCATCTATAAAAAAAAATAGCCAAAAGTTACGGGTGATATGTGAACGGTAAAGTGATTTGACATTCCAGAAAATGCTTGAACTACAAGAATGTAATTGATGTCTTTAGGAAATTTCAAAGAATGCACCAATTTTAAGACCATTTGAGATTTTGGAGGATTCTCTTTCATTTGTCATTGTCCGAGTTTACCATCACAAAGATCCTTATATAATTACAAATCCACCAAAATGGTTCCCAAGAAAATTCTTATACATGTTTGCATGAAGCTGCTGTTCAAAACTGGACAAGTCTTGATCCCAAACCAAAGACCAGTGGCTTGGTCCTGGTCAATGAGTAGCATGGAAACTTAGGAATATTTGTGCTTCAACATCTTGTTGGAAAGATAAGTAGTCAAATAAAAAGCATTATCAGAATGTGACAGATAAGAAGATTCATGTAATAGAGAGAATGGGATCCTCTCGTAGAGTTTCAATGATGGTAGGAACAAATAAGAAGGCAAAGACAAGAATAGCTATTGTTTTAACCTTACAAGAGAACTGAAAAATCAGATTTGTATGTCTGAAATAACTTGGGACAGAATCAAACAGTTAGACCGTACAATTTGCACATCAGGAAAAGTGACTGGTGAGAACTTGATTTCCCTAAAACTAGCACCCAATAACATGCAGCATAACCACAACTATTAGATTACCTTCTTTACGGTGGATATGAGCTGGAGCTGAAGCACTATCTGCAGTAGCAACTCTTCTATCCACCAAAAGCTGAAAAAACTTGTTTTTGTCAGATCACCAAAAGAAAGGCTAAAACACAGGAGGTAATAGTTTTAATATTCTTTGCCCACTCAAGCAACTTGTCACTTGGACAGACAAATCCGAAGAAACAAGTCACCTCAAAGGTTCACAAATAACAAAATTCATATACAACAGGTAAGAGTAATCATAAGGAAATTTAATGTGCAAGTGCAGTTACTCATTATTTGCACTAAGTTACTGGGGGAGTATGATAAAAAAAAACAGCTATCGAACTTCAAAATTATTTTAAAACAATAACAGCCATGAAAGGTAAAAGGCATAAGCCACTAATAATTTGCACAAAAGCAAACGTAGGTGCACACACAGAGAAAGAGAGTGAAGGAGTATACCTCAAGACCCACACAGACTGGAAGTTCTTTTTTTGACACTTGTTTATCAGTTGAGTGGTCTTTAATGGAATAAAGAGAGTACCCAGCACAACCATAATAAAAATCTGTAAGAACCCTTCCATCTTTTGAAGCGTCTACCTCAGATTGTTCAGCATAATTAGGAACTGGTCATAAAACTCAGATATCAGAACTTGTCAAAAGGCACCAATATTTTCAACAGCAACAACATGCATATAACTACTGAAATCTTCAAACATCTTGGAATTCGACCATGCAAAAACTACATAATTAGCAATGGCAGTGTAGGAATTCCTGCCATACACAATTGCACTTGAAAGCAAATAGATCTCCTAACACTCAGTATGTCATCGTGAAGAACTGAGAAACAGTCGCCATCTACCCTAGATATAAAACAATGCACCACATTCCATGCATTAAGCACATAGTCTCTTGAATAATCCGACCACCATCATATTCATTATATGCCTTTCTACAACTTAGTTAGATTTTACACTCAACTAATCGAGAATATAAGTTACATTGTAAATCCAAATCAGAACCCAAAGATCACAAACACACATCACTCAGTTTTCAACATAAATAGCAATGACAGTGTAGGAATTACTGTCATGTATAGATGTAATTAGAAACCATCAGCATGAAGCTATTTTCTCCAATATCCCCAAAACAATTAGCTCTCCCAGTGCTCAGAATTTTGTAACGAGTCCGGAACATAAAGCAGAACAGATAGAGCAAAGCGCCACAATTGAAGCATTAAGCATATAGGCCTCATTTGGTCCCTCTGATTCAGGAATGGAATGGGAATCACTCAGAAAATTTGTTTGGTTCAACCAAAAACAAGGGTTACAATTTCACAAGAGACGAGACATTGTATTGCAAGTGGGATAGATCACTTCCTTTCTTTAGTAATGATACTAAAACTGCAGTACAAGTCGATATGAATTCAGATAAAACCAAAGCGTGTTTCTATTTGGAACAGCATCGAAATCCTATTCCCAAGTCCCAAGTGAAACAAATGATGGCAATCTTTACACTCAAGCTAATGAAGAAATTGGGCATTGCTATTCCTAACCCTTATTCATTCAAGTAATAAAGACCATATATCCTTCAAAAGAAAGAAGCTAATCTAAGCAAACCATTTTATTGTTTAACTTTATGCCATGATCACTGGTAAAAAAGGCAACTTCCGTTCCCCTAATTTCTTCAAATGTACAGAGCCAGGCACCAAACCTCTCAAATTTTGAACCAGAAATTTCACCCTACAATAAAGAATCCGCCTTCCCTTTTCTCTCATTCTTTTCAAAAACCCAAAAAAATCCAGACCTAAATATCCCTTCCCCTCCATGAATCAAAAATATATATATATGAATAAAGATTGGGAATCGGAATTGAAATTGAAAGACTAACTTTGGCGGAGAGTACGAGGGATGCCAATACAGCGAGGGTTGGTGACGTTAGATTTGAGAGTTGAAGAATAATAAAGATACCCTTTGCATGATTTCCCTATCAAATTAGAACCACCACCACCACCACCTCCTTGATTTTGGATTGGTTTTAGTTTCTCGTTTTCTCTCTTTTTCTCTTCCCCTGCTACTGTATCACCCTCCATGCCTATGCCTCTGACGAGAGCTGACTCTTTCTCTTCTTTGTGTTTTCCTGTTTCTGTCATCCCATCTCCCTTATTTAATCGCCCGTCCCTCTTATTTGTTCGCCCAGTGATGTGTCGGTTATTATTTCGGAATTACGCTAACGCGTCACGAAATTTGCAGCATGAAGAGGGCACTATTGGTAATTAAATTGGACTCTTAGGGTCTTTGTCTTGTTTCTGTTCGTGATATTTAAAGAGCTTGAAATGTTGTAATTTAAAGCCTTATCAAAATAATTTTATTGTTATTATTATTATTATTTAAATTTAAACTCAATATTAACACAAACGATTCTAAAATTAAAAAATACATTTTTGCAAAGCTACATTTAATGCACACTACAATCAGGCTTTACAGGACGGAAGAGATAAGAATGTGGACATGGATATGGAATACGATTTAGTGTGACGTCGTTTTTGTAATTATATACTTCAGGTGTTTTTCGAAAAATATTTACCAGAATGCCAGCAAACTAAATACGCTGATAAGGTTACTAAACCAGCCGGTTTATAATCAATCCAATATCTAAATCATGTGTTGAATAGATTAATTTAAATCAATAAAAATGATTGATAAATATACCAGATCAACCATCACCTCTACTCTTTTTTATTATAAAACTAGCATCGGTTAAGTATCGGTTTGACTTATAAAGGGGGCTGGTTTTGGTGCACGTGTTGGAAGTGATTTATTTGCTAAACATTATTTCTAGAAAACTAATTTATTTTATAAAATATTTAATCATATTATTGAATCAGCTTCTATGCACACATAAACAAATTTATATCTCATATTTTTAAGAAAAAAAAAGTTTTTAAATTTATTTTTAGAAAGAAAAAAAAAATCATCTTTACCACTATCGTGTGGCACTGGGCAATGAATAGCATGGAAACTCTTTTATTTTTAGGGTCAATGAAGCATGTCGCATTTTCTTACTTCAATATCTTATTTCAATGGAAAACAGTGAAATATACATACATACATACATGCAGCAGAGATGAAGATTCAACTGGTTTAAGAATGGGGTCCTCGTATTTAAAATTGGAATGATGGTTTAACATTTTTATAGAGAGAAGAAAACAAGAAGATGATGACAAGAATTGCCCTCATTTTAATAAGCTTACAAGAGAATTAGCTATCATCGGCCTTGGTCTGAAAAACTTGGGACAGAATCAAAGAGAAGAAACTGCAATTTATCACATCCACAAATGTGCCTGGAGACCTCGACTTCACTAGCATGAACAAGTAATAAGATACTGCATAATCACAACGATTTGCGTACCTCCTTGTGGTGGACATGAGCTGGAGCACCGTTACTGTCCATCAGCAGCAGCAACTCTTCTTCTATGCCGGAACTTTTATCATCCAACGAATGGATAGAGCTTAGAAGATAACCGTTGGGTAGTAGTGTTATAATTTAATATTTAGTCAGCATTTACAATACAAATAAAGCAATGTGCCAGCACTGAAGCATTAGACATACAAGCCACGTTCTGTTCACTTTGGATTGGTAACGTAAACTGGGCCATTAGTGAATACATAGCCTTGCCCACTATTTCTTACTTCTTCCTTTTTCCCTTTTATTTGAGGAACGGCCGATTTTATTTTGATCATCTGACAAAAAATCAACCCATGTTAATGTCTCTTATGGGTGGTAATATATATATATATATGGAAGAATAACAAAAATGAAGACATGAAACTACGGGGTGAACGAGCTTGATTTCGTAGCATTAGCTCCTCGAGAGGAAGAGTCAGTCTGTGTGTTCAGGGGGATTAGGGCTCCTGAAAACATGATAATAGGCATCCAGTTCAAGCTGTTCTAATATCTGTTGTGTTGCCCATAGATAGGAAGAGTGGCCCTCCACGATATCGGTTACGTCTACCTGCAATATGTTCCATCATGGATAAATTAAGATGGTAACGAAAATCAAAATTGTGATGGAGGGAAAGTATATAGAAGCTTACATTCTCAATCCCTGGAACATCAATTGGTTGAATTCCAGCTAATCCTTGAGTGAGTAGGCTATTCGTAAAAACTAGACATTAGTTTTTGAGGTTGGATAACTATTTGGTTAGGAAACATAAACAGCGTCAGATCAAAAGCATCAGGGGCATGGTGCAACAGGCTTACCTTGCACGAAAAGCAACTCCAAGGGTCCAGTCACTGGTGGAGTAAGCATTCACAAATCTTCCGGCCACCATCTGCAAAACAGTGAGATGTAAGAAGAATTTTTTAGACAATAAAGTAAGTAGCTAGAAAAATTTTTGACCGAGGAACAGCAGAGAAAACGCTTTCAAGGAGAGATCTTGGGTCACCTTTCTTGCAGCTTCCCACTTCTGGTCCCTAATAGAGATGGGTGCTCCAAGAAGAACGACTCTTTCTACAACTTCAGCTGTCAGTTCACAAGGAACGCATTGAATATCAGTCTATAAATTCCAAGAGCTCACATTAAAAATGATCAGTATAATTTACCGCTATGCTCTGTCTCGGCCAGAGTCTCGAGACACTTGAAAATCACACGTGCACCAAGTGAGTAGCCCACGAGGGTTACAGGCCTGAAGAGTCATGGAAAGCCCAGGTAGAAAATAAATCACAAGAGATGACACTGTTAACTAAGAAATGACTTCAAGATAGAAATTAATCGAGAATAAGACACTACATGTAACGTTGTTAACTAAAAACGATGCCTGTGGTTTCAATCAAATTTGACCTACCTGTTCCCTTGCAGTCCTTTTAGTAACACTTCTGCCAACAGCTTCCCTGCTTTGTCACATCTAGAAAATGGCAGAAAATTCAATAGTTGAAAACTCACATTGACAAATTCTATGGCAGCAAGTTACTCTCTATTACTAATTACCAATTTCCCCTGAAGACTTTAACTTAAGGTGCCAGATTTGTAATTGCAATGGAAAGGTATTTTTTCCCCATTTTCATCCAAGTATCTCACCTATAGTTAATAAAGGAATGCTGACCTGTCAATAGCAATTGTCCATTTGCTGTCTATAAAATCCGTAGCGGCAAGTAATGTTGCTGGCCAGGCCAAAGCTGCCAAAAGTGTGCTTAACACAGTCAGCATTGCACCTTGCCTCATAAACTCCATTGCAATTCCTACAGCAGGGATTACCAGTGTCAACAGCAGACAAAACTGTAATCATTACATTAGATATAAATACTTGTTTGAAAAACAAGGTGCTCCCATCAGGGGCAAGCCAATTACTTGAAGTAAGCCAATCCTGAATAGCAGAGCTCACTGCAATTAGATTCTTAGATTCCCACTGCAGCGCATACCTAAAAAAATCATTAGTCAAGAGGTGTGACTTCTGAATCCATTTTTAGCATGAAAAAAACTAGTGAAGTTTAGTTTTGCTCTGGAACAAAAATTACAAAAACCAGTCAGCATAAGATCAGATCATAGCAAACAAAGGAAAATGTAAAATGAGCATTATGGTAAGAAAATGTTATGGATGCATGTTCTACGAAGATCTTATAAAATTCCAGTCAGTAAAAGCAGAACAAACAGAAGGAAAATTGAAAGACTGGCAAAGTCATTATAGCAACGAGTAATTACTTAGGATACATGGTACATGAATAAAAAGCATTGTTCTGATTCAGATTTTTCATAAAAATCATTTCTTGAAGATACATCCTAGGAAGAAACAAGAGTTGCAACTTAAGTACACGTGCATTTCCTATTTAATTATAAAAGAATTAAACATTGATAAATTCAGATGCAGCAGAGGTGCAACAAAGAGAAACTTGGAGCATACAGATGTCTTACTTCTCCAAGTTGTCATTTTGTCCTTCCCAGGGCTTTATAAAATCTCCCTCATCAAACACGCATCCTGAGACCATAATCCCAACTGCTAGTCGCTGACGAAAAATTTCAAAGAAAAATATAAGGTTGGCTCTGTACATAATGAAGAATGCCAAAGCTGAGGATGAACTAGGTGAGAAAAATGGATAAAGCATAAACATACGCCTTGGTTATGGTTATCTCCTATAGCTTTGAATTCAAATTCATCAACACTTCCAGTTCTCCTAGCCATCTTGGTCCCCACAAGTCCAGCTCCAGCAGCTGATTGAACAAAGATGTCAACAGGAAGACAAGAATTATTCATTACCAAGCAATCATCTAAAACTTTAGGGTAGGTTCCTTTGGAACCTGGGAGGGGGTTCACCTCCAAATGATGCAGCAACAGCAACAGAGCCAGCAACAGTTCCTGCAGCAGTTGCAGCAGCTGCAAATCCACTAGCTCCAATTACAGGGATAATAGTGCCCAGTGTTGGAGCTAGAGCACCAAATCCCGCAGCAAT
Organism: Salix exigua; assembly: GCA_032356905.1. Lineage (NCBI taxonomy): Eukaryota > Viridiplantae > Streptophyta > Magnoliopsida > Malpighiales > Salicaceae > Salix > Salix exigua. Next base: position 5,408,629 of record CM063594.1, on the reverse strand, counting down.
TGCAGGGGCAGCTAATCCTGTAAAATGTGGGTTCCAAAGTTAAAAACCACAGCGATAGCACTCATTTCAATTTCAATATCTGATAAAACTAATCCCAACAAAGGAAACACGACCTAGAGTTTCCTACCACCAGTAATGGCCAATAAGGTTCCTCCAGTTATTGCAGCCGCACCAATGATGCCACCACGCTTCCATTTAGCCCATTTGTTTTTAGGTGATTTGGTTTCTTCCTTGGATGCTTCCTCTTTTGCTACAGCCATGGCAGAGCACGCAACCATCAACTCAATGGCTTCCTGCAAATAAATTTTTTTGTTACCCCAGTAACACATAAGATGTAAATTACTACAAGACTTCTTAAACTTTTTTAGATGCAAAATACACAGCTGAAGGAAATGTTAGTAATTTTTTAAAAAAACAAATTAACTAAATTTACTAGGTTGTGTTTGTTATGAGGATTGAGAGTCCCATCATTGATTGTGTTGGGTAAACTAGGAGGAATAGGGGAGTGTTAAGGAGTTTGGCATCTAACCTCATTTGGGGTTTGGGGGGTTGGGGACAGTGTTATTTCCAAGGAAAAAATTGTGTTTGTCTTTTATGCTTTTTCACCCACACTTTCTCTTTTGCATACACCTTGCATTTGGAAATCACAAGTGTATAAAATGTTAATTTCATTTATAGTCACATTTAATTTGAAATATGTTAATTTGGGTTGGGACAGTGTTATTTCAAGGAAAATTTGTGTTTGTCTTTTATGCTTTTTCACCCACACTTTCTCTTTTGCATACACCTTGCATTTGGAAATCACAAGTGTATAAAATGTTAATTTCATTTATAGTCACATTTAATTTGAAATTTGGTTTCACTACTGCTGGCACCTACAATACCCTCAAACTTTTGTACTCCTAATAACACCCTTCACACAATTTACACCCTTAACACTGTACCATTAAATTTTACTAACACCTACATTTTACTTCCTGATTTTTCACTTCATACCAAACAAAAGTTAAATAAAAAATCCCTAGGAAATTGCCCAAGCACGAAGCCATGGAAAGTAGGAGAGATATGCACACTAACCACCAAGTGTACGGAACAATTTAATCTTTTTAGCCAAAATAACAGGGAAGAATAACTACAAAGCTGCTAAGAAGAATGACAAAAGGAGTGCGCAAACCATTTTCGTCCACTTGATATCAAGCCAAGTTGCCAGCAATCTCAAAGCCACACGATGGCGAGCATCATAGCCATTTCTTTTCCGGGTGTATTTTTTATTTTCTTCTCGTCTATCAGCCAGACAAGCTGAAAGAATCTCATACAGCACTGTCACTTTCCTATGATTACTTAGCATCTTCTCCTCTTCAACGGGTGTCTCATCAAGTTTAAGTCCAGAGTCTCGAGGTGCATCACTAACATCAGCAGAATGGCAATCCCTATCCTTTGCAGTTTGTGGTGGCTCATTTTCCACCTCAGAGGTTGATTTCACCTCGCTGCCAGTAGATAACTTTTCACGACATTGAGTCTCGTACTCCTTATGCTTCTCCTTTTTAGACTGGGAAGACACAGGATTCGCTCCCATGGTTTCTTCCATAACATCAACAGCCTTCGATAAAGCAATTTCTTGATCCGAACTTTGAGAAGAAGAGGAGGAGGAGGACGCATCACCACTTTCTTCTGATAATAACCTCATGAACTAAGACATGATCAAAACACAACGCGGTTACAAATATAGTAACAACAAATCAGATAACATCATAAATCCACCAGACCCAAGTCAAATATGAATTTTTCTACTGTTGCACATACATCTCGTCATTCAGATTTCACCATTTGTGAGTCCATCATTTAGAATCCACATGGGACCACAAATGCCGAAACCTGACGGGAAAATGTAACGGTAGTTTCACAGATTTTCCCCTTATTTTTAAAAAGGAAAAAAAAAGCAAATGAGAAGAGAAAAAAAAGGTGAAGTTAACACAATTTCTCACTCTATCTTTCCTTTTTCTTTTCTTTTTCAATTTTCCTACGAATCAGAAACCGGGAAAACAACATTTCAATGGAGTAACTACTCACCATGAGCTCTACATGCTAAACAAGCAAGCAAGATAAAGAATGGTAAAAAATTCCTGATTTCCTTAAAAAGGAAAAAATAAATAAAACGACATACAGCTCCAACATGATGCTTAGCAGGAGAGCCACCAGCTGTCTCTTCGAGTCCAGTCCAGGCTACTGACTCCACATCTAAGAACCTAATCCACGTTAAAAGAGAAAAAAATCAATTCTGATTTAAATTAGCAAGAAAAGGTCACAATTTCATCAATTTACAAAAGAATTGGACCTGAATACGGGTCGGAGGAGGCCCGAATTTTCGTGTATCCAAAGTTCAGGGTCTTCAGAAACGGAATCACTGCTGCTGCCATTACTATTGCTGCTGCTGCAACTGGTTCGTTCCTCTTGTACCGAATCATCGTAGGATAAGCCAAGCGGATGGGTTTGATGGATCTGTGCTTGGTGAAGAGCAATTGCAAATAATGCTCCGGCTGCGTATCTCTGTGTCGTTGATAAAAACGACTTCGCCGTGGTAGAGCTTATGGTTGACATGACTGGATTTTGTTGTCGTTTTAAAGGATTCGTATCGTCGCGGAAAGCATGTTCTGTGTGATCAGTGCTGATTTAAAACAGTGCTGATTTGAAACGATCTTCTCTTCCTCTTTTCGTGTTGAAGTTGAAGCTTACGAATCCAATTGCGCGTCGCTAATTCTGGTATTTATACCCTCATTACAAGTGACTCGCCAACCCAAGGCCGGGTCTGTGCAAAATGCTGTTTTTTTTTTTACAAAAATGACATTGTTCCTGAGGTTTTATTTATATATATATTTAAAAAATCAAAGTTTAAGTTTCCTTCTTGACCTATAGGTCACCTGTTAGCTTGCGACTTGGATCTTAAATTATATTAGTTTTAAATTAAATCTTGCAACTATGATTTATATTTGTTAGAATAAAAATAAAAAAATATAGTTTAAATGGTTTTTAAAAAAATAAAGCGTCATTGACTTGTTAAGCTTTAATGAGTTAACTCGCAACTCATTTTTGGGCTGGGTCAAGCTGTTCCCTCTTCTTACAAAGATGTAAATTGCATAAAAAGTTTTATTTCAATTTTCTTCTTTTCTAAACGGTAAGGTGACCTCCAACCGGTTCTCACCTGGCCGTTGACTCCTAATTTGATTTGATTTTAGTTTCAAGGTATACATCTCCAATGGACGTGCAATATGAAGGCCAGTCAAAGAATAAATGGATTGATTCAAATTGCAGCAACATTCAGCGCAAAACAACAACACTACATTAAAAGGGATACTAAACTTGCCTTCAGTCTCTTAAAGATTCTGGGTGGTTTGGTCATTTGTGGGAGAGATTCCAAGGCAGTCGTGAAATGATCTTACACGCCGCAATTTGCCACATCCATGTACCAAAGAAAACTCTATCAAGTAATTTAAAGCTCTAACACATTGTCTATGGTTATCCAAAGAATAGATGGGGGGAAGGGGGGAGTGATGTATGGATGGATGTATTCATGCCACCTCAGTACACGAGTTAAATGAGAACATTGACAAGGGGGCAGAATTGCTGATACAAATAATGATTACAGAATTAAATGCACACAATTTTCCTGTGGAAAAGTGGAACCTGGAAATCATGGGTGCCAATAACTACATGATGCCCCCTTCTTGCAGTACCCGTTTTCGTAAAATTTACAAACTCGCTGCCCTTTGGGCGGAAGTCTATATGTACTAGCCCCATTTCCAGCATATAATGGCTGCTTGTTCCATGGTGACCTATCCCTACCAAAACCAGAATCTCTATCTCTGCCTTGAAAATTGTTACGGTGGTCTCTTGGACCAGATAATCTGTCTCCTCCATACCTTGGTTGGCTTCCCCAACTGCCTGGGTTACCTGCAGCATCAGCTGCATTAGTCCTAGCATGTTGCTGAACTGTCCCATGACCGTTTCCCCAAACCATGTTTGTGTTTCCTTGTGCGACTCGTCCCTTTACGATTCCCTGACTGTAATCTTTGTGGGATGGTGTGGGTTGTTGAACATCGGAACCTGCTTCCAATCGAATGACCATGGATGGAGTTGTGGATTGGATGTCTGAACCTGATTCTCCATGGTTACCTGCTAATGATGCAAGAGGCTGTATTTCTGAACCTTTTTCCCATTTGTTAACTGAAACATCATTGGGCTTAGTATTACCTTCCACTTCAGGGCTTGTGGAAGAATGTTCACTGAAGCTCTTTTGAGGGTTTGGAACATCAATCTGTGATAAACCAGGTGGTTCATCTGTGATAGTGGACTGAGAAGGCGTGTGAGATATCTGAAGTGATTCATTGACTGCAGTCAACTGCGAAGGCATTAGAGATACACCAAGTGGTTTATCAATGACAGTGGCCTCAGAAGGCATGTGACATGGCAGCAGCGCTTCACTCACTACAGCCAATTGAGAAGGTATTTGTACATCAGCAGTCGAACTGAATGCATCACTTTTGCCTGGATCAGGTGCTGAGCTAAACCCCTCAACAGGGCTAAAGCAATCATCGTCATCATAACCTCGTGTCAATTCCTCAGTAGACCGCAATTTTGAAGTAGGGGAAGGCAACCCACCACGAGACTCCATTGCTTCAACTTCTGCCAACAAATCTGAAACAGATTCATCAACTAAAGAGCAGAACTCAGCAGGTTCAGGAATGATGGGTTGCCAATCAGATGCATCAATCACTGGGTGAGTGGAGGGAGAGTGTGTCAATGGGCCACTATCTGGAGTCTGTGTAGAAGCATGGTCACTGCCCCCGTCTGTAGGTTTCAGTGAAGAGGCAGACACATGATTAGAGTCCCATTCCTCAGCAGGTTTGACAGGAGGAGGGGAATAGCCACCCCATTCACCAGCTACTTGAGCTAGCGTTGCTCCGCCAACCACTAAACTGGAAGCAGTACTCCAGCTACATCCTGAATCCAGAACAGGAAGCCTTGAAGAGATGGAGTGGTTGTTTTCAGCAGTCTGTCCTTTCAAGTCCTTGAGGTGCTGCTTTGGTGTTGGACTGGGCAAATCAAAGAAATCAATTTCCTCATTCTTCTGAGATGTTTCAACGGGCTTATCCCCTGAAACAGAAGATGACTTGGAATCCCATCCGCTTGAGGAACTTTTTATGGGTGGTCTCCAGTTCTGTCCACAAGATTGGTTTGAATAACTCTCACTATCAGCCTGTTTATCCTCACTTTTGCCACTGTTATTTTTACCTTCAGGTGTCCTGAGTAAATTCCCATTTACATAATTCAGATCATAACTCTGTTTTTCATCCTCATGTTCTTCCTTTCCCTGAGGTGTTGGAGTTTCACCAAGCTTTCCAGAAGATGGAAGTGAGGAAAGTGAACTGCACATCTGAGATTGATCAGACCAAGACTTGCGGCCCTTGGACAATTCCAAGAGTTGTAGAGCAAGTTGAGCTGATCCATTGTTAGGAATGATGGCATCTGCACCTGTAGTCCAACTTGAAGAATGGGTGCACAATGCATTGCTTTTTAGAAGTGCTTCATTGTCATTACAATTGACACTTGCTTCGTTTTGCACCGACTTCCAGTGATCCATATTTTTCTTGTCTACCAGAGAGCCATCAGTACTTTGATGCAAATCAAACCCATGCCTTTTATCTTTATCAGAAGCAGCTATTGCTTCTTGAGCCAGCAAGTAGCTATTGTCAGGCAAAGCTGGCTCTTTATGGAATCGCCCAACCAACACATCTGTCAAAAGAATAGAGTCATTGGGCTTCTCATTTATCTTCCACACTCTCAAATCTTGAGGGAAAAGCCCACTTGTACTCCATTTACGCAGTTGGGCCATAGCAAATGGCCCTTGAGTTTTTCCAGTTGGATCCTGATAGTGCCACAGTTTGTCCGTCTCCATATCATTAACCAATTGCTCTCTTCCTATAGAAAGTGGTGGTGGTAAATTCAGTGATACAGCTCCTGAATATGATCCACATTGTACAATTGATTGACTTTTCCAGTCATCAGTCATCAAACCAGTAGAAGCTACCCAGTTCTTTGGTACATTTTGACTATTTAGCCCAGTTTGTTCTCCTCCCTGAGTCTGCATTGACTTGGTCACTCTCTCATGAACCATAGTAGTACCATCTCTATCCACATAAAATGTTGTGCACGTATCTCTACTCTGCTCAGAAGCAGTAGCTAAATTCTGTCCCATGTTTCCTCTATCACTCAAGACATCCCCTCTTCCCATTGAATAGTTGAGCACTGCCCCATTTCTAGAAGTGCTAGAATTTCTTGGTCTTGCATGGTCATCTGCATATACGCCAGTAAAGTTATCACCAACTAAACTTTCTACAGACAACTTCAAACATAACTGTTCATCACAAATTGTTAAAAAAACATAGCCAGGGACCTTGTTTCTTATTGCGTGATTCTCCAGAATCTTCTTCAGATTCATAACTTGGGTTCATATTTGGATCAGCATGTACATATGGAATCTCAAGCAGCCTGCGCTGCCGTTCTTCAGGTGACTTGAGAAGCTCTAATTTCTCCACGCATTCTCTAAGCGTGCAACATAGTCAAGGAACAGCAATACTTAATGAAGTTCTATTATATATATGAAATATCAAAAAAAAAAAATGGAACACTGGTAATCAATTGAAACCTTCTACAACACTCTAAGTTGCTAGTGTTGAATATGCTATCCAGTTCTCTGTTCAGTCACCAAGGAGACAGTAGAAAAGAAAAGCGACGATAAGTACAGAAGGCTTTGGTTAAAGTCAATGCAACGCCAACAACAGTAGAAATTTTATTTCTCCCTAAGAACCTCTAACAGTCAAACTAATTATTCAAGGAAAATGATATCAAACAACCAGGCCAAGCAACAAACTTCATGAACAAGACTAGCAAAACATAAGATGTTGAGATGGATGATCTTGCCAAAAAAACAGGAGAGAAAAAACAGGTAAAGAACAAGGCTGTTGAATTTTCAGGAAAATGTGACTGGTCCTTTGTCGTCAACCTTGACATCAAGTACATACCCACTAATGGTGCTCATCACCCTCACACCTTGTTGCAATACTCTCATCATCCACGAAATACGAGCAAAAACTTTTGCTTGAGTGTATTTTCAAATGTAGCATTGATACAGAATATGGTTGGTGAAAACCAGCAAATAAGCTGAGCAAGCATGGTAAGAACTAAAACCCTGAAAGGAACCAGAATTTCATAAAGCAAAGGATATTCTTTCCGGCGTCCCTTTTCACTTGCCCGGTCACGAAGATGATTAAGCCTTAATATCTCTTCGTCCAAACGCTGGATTCAAAACCGTACGACCATATACAAGAGATGATCAGGATCAGTAATTACACTTACAGTAACAAGAAAAACAATGTGAAACCATATAACACTTTACGAAAACAAAATATGGGTTCTATTTATACACACAACTATCAGGATAAAACTTACATCCCGAACTTTGGCATCCTGAATCGCCATTGCTCTCTTTTGTATCTCACCCTATAACCAAGAAGTAGTCTGTGACAAAGGGGCACATATGCTTAAGCTGAGATATAGAAGTGAACGTGACAGAAACACTCACCACCGTCAACCGTTTGATAAGCCCACATTTTATACTCTGACGCAAACGTTTGCATTCACCCTGGAAACATAGTTAACACGTCAAAAATGAAGGAAAACTTTACATTTCTTTTGGTTCAAATTGCTACACCTTCACCTGATGTAGCCGTGGCTGTAATAAAGTCAACAAAAGCAGGTCTAAAAATTAAAAAGCATGTTTGGGTTGTTTGGATTCCTTTTCTAATCAAACTTTTAAACTTGTAGGTAAAAAAAAAAAACACACAAAATTATTGTTTGAGACCACGGTTTCCAGAACTCAATTCCAAAAACAGACTTTATCAACCGATGCAAATATCTTGTCTGAATAAATTAGCTTTTACCATTTCATTCAAATCAAGAGGATGTAAATGATGCACTTGCTATTATGAAGTCAAGCATTCATGATTGGTAAAGATCAGAAAAGTTCATTCTTCACGGATCGCAAGATAATCCAGGGAACACAAGCATGAAACTAGGCCAATCACATATGTCCATGCTTGAAGAACAATAGATGCACCGACCAGGATATGATCGGTTCTTATGTATTTTATTCAGTTCTAGAATTCAGGAGCATTTCTGTATTCTAAAGTCTTCAGGGATATTCCAAACTTCCAAGTTAGCTAAGAATCTATAAATGTGGGTTTCATTTTATATTTGGTATCTTAGAGGTCCTAAAATAATCTAGTTTGTTAGGGACCTAGGGATTTTTCCTATTCTAAGTAAGATTTAATTATGCTTTCTTGTTGTAATAGGATTAGGAGTACTATAAAGATAAGTCAAGTGGTTATTCAAATCAAAACTTCAATAGAATTTTCCAGCAATTGTGTTATATAGTTTTGTGATTGCATTTGTAACTTCTACCCTAGATTGGATGCTTAGGCTTTCCTCCTCCCGGATGTGATTCCTAGAAACCCTTCCTTGCATTACTCACAAATTCCAGCAATGAAACTTCATTATTCTAGCCTTTAAATGATCATCACTAACCCCTAAACCATCCCCACATTCATATTCAGCCAATTCTACAGCAATAGACCATCAGAAACTCCACAAACACACCTACAGTACTCCACTTTACTGTCCACAACCATAAACACAACTTCGTAAGCTTTTCTGCCATCAACCATCCTCCTGCAATTTTTTACCCCCCCCCCCCCCCCCCCCCAGTTCCTTAGTTATGTTAAAATTCATTATACCAATCTCATCATGAAGCATAGCACATCCAAGAAAAAACTTGAAAATGTTCGAAAAATCTACAAACTGTAAGCAATCAAAAAAAGGAAAATGGATATATGGAAACAGGCAAGGAAACATGTATTTATGATGGTGTCGTAGTCACCTCTGAGAACTCCTGGTTTGAAATCCCATCAATTGATATGAGCTCCTTCTTATCTAAATTTAATATTTCAAGCATGTCATCAGTTGTTTTTGTGCCAACTTTATATGATTCAGCGACCTTACTAGTACCTGCAGAAGAAATCATCAGTAACTTACTAATCTGTTAAACATATATTAGTGCTGGAAGAAAAAGCAGAAGCATTTCTTTTTCCTCCTCTTGAGAGATAATATGGGGCACTAGTGACGTGAATGATACCTACAACTTGGACAAGCCTATACATATCTTGTTTTTGATCACCACCAGAAATCCTGATTCGCACAAATGAGCCAACAACCTTTTCATGAAACATTCCAGCATCGTTCATTAAGTTCTCCAGCAAACTACGCTTTAAGTAGAGCAAACTAATATTGTGAACATCAATTGCTGCATATTCCTCTGGATTACAATTAATCTGAGGTCCTCTCTCATCTATTTTTTTGCGTGTTTTACGCCTTCGATCACTACCTGTCATCAACTGACTGTTACTATTTCCAGCCACCTCAACCTGGCCACCAACAGCATTAGAAACTCCCATTACAGCAGTTTCATCCACTGGAGATTTTTCTTTTACAAGAAAGTGATATTCCAGAAGCTTCAGCATTTCAAAATGACCCACACGTTCTTTTCCAAAGAGCTTTATAAGCCTTGAATCACAAAAAATATGACTTTTCTGGTGAGGATCACGAAGATTGTTTCTTTTTATGTATTCTAACAGAAGACTCTGAACATCAAACTGTGATAGCATAGACATGTCCCCATTTTTCATGTGTGAAACAAAATCCAAGAGCTCCTTTGTTGCCCACAATGTGCCGTCAGGCAGTTGTGTAAGTTGGTCAATGCGTGATTTTTCCATAACCAGAGAGTTCTCCTCGATGTGCAATTTTGGTTGGTCCTCCGTTTTTCTTCTCTTAGCATGTATTTCCAGGTTTCCACAGACGCTGTCATTGCTATGAAAAAATTCACCTGAAGGCTCCTGCTTAGGAGCAATTGCACCAGCTCCTTTCCAAGGACTTTTAGCTTTGGTTAGGTCATCTCCTTTCCAAGGATTTTTAGCTTTGGTTAGCTCATCTACTGTTAAAGATAGCTTTGCTTTCAGGTAAATCCAGTAGACCTTGAAGAGATACTCCCAGCTAGTTGTGTCATCAAAATCCACTTGAACCTGCACAGGGTATACATGAGAGAAATATCTAAAATTGACAGAATCAGACAGCAAAAGAAAAATTATTAGCTAACAGCACGCTCTCCCTGCCCCAAAGGCATGGACAACCAAACTTCAACAGCACAGAAGTGAATAAGGAATTTCATTAACAGCTTTGCAGCAAAACCTAAACCTGAACTGATGCCATAGACAATATAAAAGCTAGACAAAGGAAACAGTATAGACCCAAAACAAAGCAAAGTGAGGTGCCAAAAGACACTGAACAGTCCAAAAATCTTATCATTAATGCTCTTTCACAATGTATTTAAGCCAGGAAAGCTAGTTAAACTAGAATATGATATAGCATCTAACAACTAACATACCTTCTCTTGATTCCATGTTGCAATATTTTCAATCAGCATTATAGTTCTCATGCATGTACCACAAAATCCTTTATTCTGTCTTACACACAAATAATCAGCATCTCTTGTACAACCTTTGCACAAAGAGTATGGACATGTATAGCACATAAAATGAGAAGCCTTCTGACAGCTGCTACAAATATGCCAACCTGAAAATATGCCATAATGAAAGCATGAGATAACTGATACGGCTCAATATTGGAGGGACTAAGTTAACAGTGCAAATCAGAAATGGTAATTTTGTCAAAGATGGACTGCAATCATGAGCACTATAGAGAGACGAGTGGATATATAATGTATATGGCAATGTCTAATGCCTTCATTAACCATGACTGATCTACTGACATGAGAATTCAATTGCATATGAAGTTGAGTAAGGCATATGATGATCCAAGACTACTTTAGAAAAAACAAGAATCTGATACCAAAAAAAAAAAGTAAGACATCTATTGACACGTTTCTTGCTACATACAACTACAATGAGTAAATCAACATGCCCATTCATTAACTAACAATTTATTAAATTGGGCTTCAAATGTAGAGGGTGGGTTGGTGTGTGTCATTACTGTGAACATTAAAACTAAAATAACAATTCTGCACATGTAGGCAAACCTATGTTCCTGCTTATAAACTAAAACAGCATTCCTACAAATAAAAACCTGCCCATCACATGCACATGCAAAATTAAGTCCACATTTAAAACTTAAACCTCATCCTGCTAAATAGCATGCGGCATTCTATATCTCCTCTGTCTGCATTCTATATCTCCTCTGTCTGCAAGGTGAACTGACTGGTGAATTGGCTTTACTGGAAGAGGGTATGATTTTCTTAGGAGGACTGATTTCTTGCCTAAAAATGTTAAACCAAATAAATTCACTAACCTGAGATAGCTGATTCAATTAATAAAAAAATTATTGTAGAACCTTGCTTGCAATCAAGCTTACTGCAACAAGAACTTAAAAAAACCGCCCTAGCTGAAAAGGGATTGGCACAAACTCACACACACACTGCCCCATACTTTGCACTTCGATAATATTGAGTTCCATTAATTAATGCAACGTACGTGAATACAAGAACAAATTTTCAAAAACAAAAGACAAGAATTCAGAACAAACTCACTAAATTTGCTAAAACATACCGCAATTCCATTTAGCCTTTGATCGAAAGAATGTCTCGTCCCTTTTGATACAAGACGGATGGTATGCCTTCGGACAACCCCTAAGTATGAACCACATACAAGTAAACCAAGTCAATCACTGAACCAAGCCCGCACAAATACTAAAAGCCCTAAACAACATTTCGTCCCAAACCTCGCAAAACTTTCTATTTTTATCACCTAAATCAAAGCAAAATCTAGCACATTAGATTAGTTCAGAAAAAAAATCTCCTTTCTCGACTAAAACCTCAAGTTCAATTTTTTAATAAAACCAAACAGGAAATAAAATCAAAATTGGCAAGCTCACCGACGATCGCAAAGAACTAGACTTCCACCATCAAAACAAATAAAACAAACATCTTCTTCATCTCTCTTCTTCATCTTTGAGGCCGAAGCAGGCGGAGCTTGTGGTGGCCCTAATTTCCCTTGAATTTTAGGCGGGCGGCCTCGCTTCCGCTTGACTGTACTGTTTTCGGCAATTCTTACATGATTGCTAACCTCTACAGTAGGCACGATATGTACTGATTCTCTCTTGGACAAGTCCACGTCAGTAGTAACCATTGAGACTGTAGCTCCAACGAGCTGAGAATCATCCATTTCTGGGATCGTTTGGCATTGATCGGTGCTCATAGGATCAGGAGTTGGCACCGAATTGTCAAAAGTTAGCGGGGCTTCTTCTTCGGTCCCATCTGGAATAGAAGGTCTATAGTCTTCTTGCTTCTGGCGCATGTGGAGAAGCAATTGAATAGAAAATCGAGAGAGAGAGAGATTATTGTGTTGGTCGGTGGTGAAAAAATAGAAACCCTAGGATTTGATTTTAGGATTTTTGAATTTTTGGAGTGGGTTGGTGCCCTGGGGGAAGAAGGGAGGGGAGGGGGGGGAGGGGGGTGGTCTCTCTCTAGGACTTGGGTGAAGATGTGACAGGGCATTTCATCTTTTTATTTTTTTAATTTGTAAGAGAGGGTGGGTAAATAAAAACGAGGACGAAACTGTCTGAGACGGACACGTGGTATTGGGTAAAAGGACGGTGACTTCTCTTTTATTTTTTATTATTATTTTATTTCACTCGAATGGAATAGCAATATAGCATAGCAGCTCAAAAGGCCTGCTTGATCTGGCTTGTATGCAATCGTGTTTCGCCTGTTTCAAAATGTTTTTATTTAAGATAAAATAATTAATAATTAATAATTATCAAATGTTTTTTTTATTTCCTTACTAGTATGAGAAATAAATAAAATATTATTTTAATTTAAAATAAAATACACCTCTTAATAGATCACCAAGCACGGGACATAACTACAACTTATTGATTTATAATTGAATTCTTATTGATTTATAATTGAATTTAAAATCAAAATATGTTATTCTAAAGTTTTTAAGACAAAATAAAAGAAACTTTGAACATTGTTTTAAAGTGTTTTTTTAAAAAAAATAGTCAAAGATTCGATTGATTCCATACCTAAAAATAACCCATCTGGCCCATGATGTAAGCTTGTAGCAGGATTGATTTCTACACGGGTCTTAATAACTATAAAAGTCTTTTAAAAAGGGAGAATATATACCAAACACTCATCATTTGTTTATTGGAACATATATTTAGGCATTGATTTAATTTAAATTCTGCCGACCATGTAATTTTACTGCTTCAGGTTCAAAGCAGGCGTTTTTGTTTTCAATAAAAATAATAAATAAATAAAGCATTTTATATGGTATTTGTTTCCATTTTAAATAAAAATAATTGATCCAATAATATTTTTTATATGTGCATTTTCGACCCATGACAGCACAGCAATGAAACAAATTTATAACTGGGGTGTCCGGGACAGCTTACGCGCACCACAACTAATCCAGAGACTCGCTGAATATCCTGCAAACCCAGTGAGCATGTAAGACACCGCGGGGGTGATAAGTGTGCATGGACAAGTCCTTTCAACCACTAAACTAAGACCCCACTTGCAATGCAACGATATTTTGAACAAGCTATTGGTTTTGTTGCGTGTATTCAATAACACAATGTATTATAATTTTGTAAATATGCTTTTAAATTTAAAATACTTTAAATTATATATTTTTATCTATTTTTATTGTCAACATATTATGTATTATGCAATGTCCACAAAATTTATAATATCATTATCAATAATCAATAACACTGACATTAATAATTAATGCATGCTATGCTGTGTATTGTGTTGTTTGGTATTTTGTGTCGAGGATTGAGACAACGTTTGATAATTAGTTATTATGTCATGCTTATAAATATTTAAAATAACCTGATTAAGTTTTTTGTCGTGTTTTTAAAAAATAAAATCACCACTAAAGACCGTACTGGAAGTATTTAAATAAATACATTTCATATTAATGAATTGATTTGTCATTTTAAAACTTATATAGAACGTGATTTCTGTCATGTTTTTAAAAATAAAATCATCAATAAATATTTTACTAGAAGTATTAAAATAAATACACTTCATTTATATTAAATGATTTACCATTTTCTAAACTTATGAACACGTGAACATGTATTTTAAAAAAAGTGAATCTTTTTTTTTAAAAAATAGTAGATATTGAATAATTCCATGTTATATACAAAACATTATTTTAATGAATACAACGAAATATAAAAAATATAATATAATAAAATTATCGAAAATACCAAAATATACGGTATGTGCAATTCAGGGGGGGAAACGGAGCAAGCGGTTAGAGCATCTCCAATGGTAAATGGCATTTTGAAGAGATAAATTTCTAAAATATTATTATGAATAGTATATATATGGTTTTTTTAGTGATGGGTATTCTAGTGGTAAAAATTATTTTGGAGAGTTATTTTTTTATTATTTTAAATATAATGCAATTATTTTGTATGTAGTTTAATTATGTTATTTATTATAAAATTAATAGAAATATGTTATATAATTAAATAATTACTTTTAAAAAATCCCAATAATATAATTATTTATTTTATATATATATTTTTACTCTCGTTGAGGTATTTTTAAATAAAAATAAAAATAAATATTTTTAATATAGTTATATTATTTTCTAATATCTATATATATATATATATAGAAATACACGTGTCGAAGCGAGCTTCACATTGTTTTTCACTAGTTTCATGGTCAGTGCATTTAATCCCATTAATTTGTAGAGTTATTTGGGTGTAGTAAAAATTATTTTTAATCTAGAATTGAAATAAAACAAATATATTTATTCCCATTAAAAATATAACACAACTATATAACCAGCCATAACAAATCATTAAAACACAACAAAAACTCAACATTAACAACTATATAATTTTTAAATTATAGCTTCTTTTTTCCAGTTGCTATAAATAGCAACCGGGGTAGGGAAAACTAAAAATAGCTTTCCAAATGTCTTCCCCACTGGAGCATGAACAGTGAAAAAAACATGCTAAATATATATTATTTTATTTATGCCTCTGAAGATAGCATGCCCGCTGGAGTTGCTCTTATGCTTTTGGTTCAAAGCATGCAACATCACATGTTTTTTATTTAAATAATAGTAATGTTTTTTCACTAATTAAAAAAGAAAATGTGATTTCAAAAGCAATGCAACGTGAAAAATGCAGAATCTTTATTTGCTAATATAATTATTATATGCTCGTTAATTTTAGAATTTATAAAATTAATTAATATAAATACAAGCTAATCCCAGATACGGATACAAACAGTAATAAAAAAATAAATATAAGCGAAACGGGGTGGTAAATCCGTAAATTGGGTCCCTGGGCACCATGTCCAATTGTGCATGCATATATACTTGAGGGGGAGCGTAGACGCGGCGCTTTAATTGCGAGGGGGTCTTGTCACTTGTGAGCAAGCACCACGTGGGTAGTGGCGGTATTAACAAGAGCCTGGAAAACAAAAGGGAGGCTTGATTGGGTTGGGACCCATCCCTTTTGGACATGTCTCTGTTTAAAAGCGAGAAACATGGACCGATACTTTTTTCACTTTGGTACTGAAACTATTTTTTTCCTGCAATTGCATACTTTCGATGCCAAATTCAAGGGCTATTGAAATAAATCTGTTTGCTAATATTAAAATCCCAGGAACTGGAGAATCTAAAATAACACATTGTCTTTTTTAGTGCGCAACATGTCACCTATGTTATTTTCCTCAAAGAAAATAGGGATGGATGACATGTCGTTTTTCCTTTAAAACAAAATTAGGCGAGCAGGGCTGGCCTTAAAGGCATGTTAATGTGATGAAATTAAGTAATATTGTTTTTTGGTCCCGAATAATTATTTTTTTCTCCATGTTAATGTGATGATTTTTCATTTTTATATTTTCTGGCTTGGTTTGTTGTCGTTGTTTTTTTGTCAAATGTTGTAAACAAAAAGCAACCTAAGTTGGCTGAAACTATAACCAGAATAATTAATTGTTTTTTTAATAAAATAAAATAAATTTATAATATCTAAATATTTACTGAAAAAATAATATATAGCCGCAGTATAGCGCGGACACGGTTTTGTTGCAAGCTGCCACTGTGAAACGGTGGTCTAATTGCTTCAATCACAAGGTTCACGTGGGGTGGAGACATTCAATGTACTCCGTTTTCTCAGACAATTTGGTCCCCCCCTTTTTTTTTCGAATGTTGATATATAAATTAAAGACACCTTTAACTATTCTATTACTAGCCACTTCCCTCAGTTTCATCGTGGCCGGAACCGGAACAATATTTTTTTTAATGTATAAAAATATTAATTATATGAGTTTTTTTTAGAATATAAATTTAGTTAAAATAATATATCTGTGCAGAATTAATGTAAAATGCAAGTTTCTTATAAAATATAAGAATTCTAAATAGATATAAATTTATCTGTCTAATAAGTTTCAGTGAAATCATCAGCGTAAAAAATCAAGAAGATTTAGATACCTGAATTATCGAATTCACTGTATTTTAATTCATTTTATAATCCAATTTAAATTAAACAAAACAACAAAATATAAATTATGAAAACACTCGTAATAATCAAGTAACAAAATAAGTAGTTAATTTTCTATATACAAAAAAAAAACATAATTGAAAATCAATCCCTACGCTACCATCATTATCACGACTATAACAGTTAAAATTATTATCAGAATTATTGCTCGAGCAATTAAAATTATTAAATTGACCAAAAATATAAAATAAAAAACCAATCATTTATACAAAAAAAAAATCACTAAAATTATTATTATTATTGCGCAACACAATAAAATCATCTTATCAGAATAACATATAAAAAAACAGAAAACACAAAAAATAACAAAGGAAAAGGGGGAGAAATGTTAATTTTCAAATGATCATCAATATAAATTAAAATTCACGGCTAAACCAAATAACAATAAAACCCCAATAAAAAAATGAAATGACAAAAAAAAATGTAAAGGTATAGATGCATAAATACAAGTAAAAAATAAATATTGTCCAAGAATGACTAAAAATATTAAAGTAACTGATACCAAATAAAAAAAATACAAAGAATAAGGACTGAAATGAAAAATAAAGTATATAATATATAATTAGTTTCAATCGAATGATAGAATTAAAATAATTAAAAACCTTGAGAATGAAACAAATAAAGTCATTGAATCATAAAATCATCTAATCAGAATAACAGAAAAAACACAAAAAAATAACAAAGGAAAAAAAAACATTAATTTTCAAATGATCATCAATATAAGTTAAAATTGCAAGATTGAACCAAATAACAATAAAAGTGCAATGAAAAATAAAATGATAAAAAGTAAAGGTATAGATGCATAAATATAGGTATAAAATAAACATTGTCCAAAAATGACCGAAAAAACCAAAGGAACTAATGTCAAATAAAAAATACAAAGAATAAGGGTTAAAACAAAAAATAAAATATATAATCACTTCCAGTTGAAGGATAAAATTGAAATAATTAAAAAACTTGGGAACAAAACAAATAAAGTTATTTAAAAAAAATGCAGTGTAATTTTGTTAAAAAAATCAAAAGAACAAGGACCAAAATGAAAAGTAGTATATATGACCAATTTCAACTAGAGGACAAAATTAAAACAAATTCAAACCTACATACCAAAAAAAATAAAGGAACTAAAAACAAATCAAATATCAAAAGAACAAAGACTAAAATGAAAACCAACATATATAATCAATTTCAATTGAATGACACAATTGAAAACAATCAAAATTTCCATTGAAAAAATCAGGAATAAAACCAAAATTAAAAGAACATAGACCAAACTAAAATCAACAGAAACATGAAGGACCTAAATGTATGTTCCAGTTACAAGAGAGAAAAAGAAGAAAAAACCAAAACTGTCCATCGACCATCGGTAACCAACATGTGCCGCACTTAGAGGGGCATAGGACAGGGCGATGCAATAGGTGTCAGGTAGAAGGATAGTTTACACCGCCACACAACACATCATGCACTGCTTGAATGACACGTGCACGTGAAACACTGTTGGCGCATCTGCACACCCTACTTTCAGTGTTTCCAAAAATAAAAAAATATCAAATTACCTACACATTCTTAGACCCATCGACAACCATGAAAAACCGGGGAGAAAAGTACCGAAATGCCCTCGGCTCCAAGACTTTGTTTTTGTATTTTTCTATGGGTATTTGTGTAGTTTCACTGTGCATGAATATGTGAAAAACTGAAACCCCCATACTATTTCGTGTCTTTTTGCCAACTCCCAAGGATAAAAATGGTAGTTTTATTGTACAAAGAATCAGTAAAATACCATACATGTTCATTGAAAATGTCCGAAATTCCCTCGCTCCCGAGGGCTAATTTTTTTGTCCCTTGGGTAAAATAATAAAAATATTATCGTAATAGATAGTAATCTATGTCTATGTATATAGTGAAAAATATATGATAAAACCAGCAAGCCAATTATATTTTAGTCAATTTACTCTTTTGAATTGATATATTTATGACTGTTATACGATACCGGCTATGTAAGGACAAAGAATGGTGTATGTTCAACATTAAACATGCATTTGATATTGCAATGCATGCTTTTTTTTGTGTATATATATATATATATATTATTAATATATATTTTTTAAACT
Organism: Salix exigua; assembly: GCA_032356905.1. Taxonomy (NCBI): domain Eukaryota; kingdom Viridiplantae; phylum Streptophyta; class Magnoliopsida; order Malpighiales; family Salicaceae; genus Salix; species Salix exigua. The sequence goes on along the minus strand of CM063594.1, from coordinate 5,389,802 downwards.
TTCGTATATTAAAAAAATAAAGAACACTACAGATAATATTAACTTGATACTTTACCAGTAAAAACAACACACACACATATATATACATGCTGGAGTTAAAAGACTGTACATATAATATAATAATAATGTGTTTGAAAAATATTTATTTTAATTTAGTAAAAAGTAAAGTCTTATCTCTCCATGGTATCTTAAGAATATACACTCTTGAATGTTAGTTTAAGATTCGGATTTAGAAAGTCAACAGAAGGAAAATATCCTTGACCACGGGAGGAAAAAAAGACACGAGATGTGTTTGGTAATGTGATTCTGACTTGTTTTTAAAATTATCTATTAAACTGCTGTTTATCCGAGAAAAGTATCTATTAATTTTTTTAGATGGGTTGATTTTAGTAGTTTTTTTATAATTATTTTGATGCTATAAATATTTTTTAAAATAAAAAATAATTTATTTTTATAGTAAAAATAAAAATAAAATAGAGAAGAGTGTCCTTTTATTCCGTTCAAAGTCACCGTTTCTATAGAAACTGAAGAAGACAATTATCCGAATAATTATCCATCTTTTTCATTCATCGCCCCTTTTCAAATTATTGTCTAATCACACAATTAAATCACGGATTATTGTCCGGATTCATCTTTCTCTTTAGCTTTTTCAATAATCTCAACTACCGCCTCCCCAAGCTATTGTCCAATCACAATCAAATAACATAGCATGCGTGTTCGTTATTGTATATTTTAAATATATTTTTATTTTATTTAACATTAATATGTAAAAATCAATCATAAAATATTGATTTTATAATTTTTAAATAAAAATAGATTATAATACAAACAATCACCCCATCATGACACAACTTCATCTTCTTCTTCATTCATTGCTTCTTCGATATTCCTATTCCTGTTCCTATTGATAGTTTGATACATTACTATTTTCTATGTCCACAATAAATATTACATTTAAATCCAACATAGTAAATACAGAGAAGAGAAGCAAGTTGACTTTTCAATTTCATGGTCTCACTTAAGAACCGATTTAGATACAAGTTCCACGTGATTCTTTGATATTATATCTTAAAAATATTTTTGAAAAAAATAAAAGAAATTATTTTTATTTTTTGTTTTAAATTAATTATTTTTAATATTTATAGATAATTTTAATATATTGATACTAAAAATAATTTTTTTAAAATAAAATAACATCATTTTAATATATCTTTAAATTAAAAACACTACTCCAAAACAAAACCCGCAGCAATGACACAAGACTCGATTAGTCAGCTAATTAACTTGTTATCTATTGTTTGGTTTTATCTTGAGTTTTTAAAATGTTTTCTATTTAAAAAATATATTGAAATAATATTTATATATATGTTAAAATTTATTACTGATATTTGTTTATAAAAAAATTAAAATATATAAAAATTTAATTTTCTTTTAAAAATATCTCAATTTCTTTTTAAATCATTTTTAACCAAACATTTCATTCTTACAACAATCGGAAAATAATAGACAGCAAAACGATGCGTGAGGGCACATACTTGGGATAAAAGCATTTCAACATACAAATAGAGCCTCTCGCGAAATTAACGGAATTTTGGAATCCCCGGCCAAAGCTAAAACCAAACCGAACCACCACCCAAACTAGCAAACAACATGTTACACCACCAGGTCCACCACCATCACCAGCAGCAGCTACAGCGACCGCGACGCCGCTGTGAAGGCACTGCTATGGGTGCTGTCGTACTCGATCTTCGTCCTGGTAACGGCATCGGCCCTTTCTCTCTCGGTAAGTAATCAATTCCCCAACCAAACGACTCCGTTTTTTGAGAAACAATGAATTGAGTTTTTTTGGGTGGTTAGGGATGCCAATATGTGAAGCGTTTGCTCAGATTGAACAACAACCCAACATATACGATGTCGTCCATGTGAAGCATTTCGATGAGGTCTTGGTTGATTTTTTAGAATTTGATTTTTTACACACACACACACACATTATTTTTTCTTCTAGTTTGCGTTTACGGTTTTTTTTTTTAAATATTTTTTTTATTTGTAGGAACCATTGAAACTCGATATTGTTATTAGCTTTCCTGATCACGGGTTTCACCTTCGATTCGATCCGTGGTCACAAGTAATACTTTTTCTCCCCTTCAATTTTGACTCCCCCCCCGTTAATTGCCTTTTCTAATGCACTTTGTTTCTTAACCTTGATTTATGTTAGAGGTTACGATTGATTGAGATTTTTGATGTTAAACGACTTCAAATGCGCTACGCAACCTCTCTTATTGGGTATTCTCTAGGCTTATTGATGATTTTTGTTTATATTTACGTTAGATTATGTTTTGATTGTTGCTCTTATATCCAGGGGACCTTCAAATCTAGCTACTTTTGCTGCTGTCTATGCACTCTTTGGACCGACATTTCCCGGGATTTATGACAAAGATAGAGGCGTGTACACTCTGTTTTACCCCGTATGTACATGAAAGTGCAACTACTGTAATATATATATTTTCTGCAATGCATGTTTGTCTTGCGTGATCAGATTTGTTTGCATTTCTATTGCTCAGGGTCTGTCATTTGCTTTTCCAATTCCCAGCCAATATACAGATTGCTTTCATGATAGAGAAGGTAAAGTATTACATTTCAGACAGGCAAATATACCTGTTTTATCAAGGTTTTTAGCATCCTAACTAGTTTATTTTATTTTCATTTTTTTGACAGCAGAACTGCCACTAGAGTTTCCAGATGGCACAACGCCAGTTACATGCCGAGTCTCTATATATGATGGTTCCGCAGACAAAAAAGTGGGTGTTGGATCTTTAATGCACAAGGCTTCTGTTCCCCCATTACTTCCTGGTAACCTTTATATGGAAGAGGTGCATGTCAAGGTTTGACTTCTTTCTTTGACCCCTCCATTTCGTCTATTAAACTGTTCAATCTCTTAGTTGATTAATTACTTCTGGGTATCGTATGTGCTCGACTCTCAACATATTAGCATCAACCTTTGAGAACTATGCCATGCAGATTCGAGAATAAACATCATTTTTTTTTAAATCTTTGAGAGGTTAAATTTTTTTGGTGATATTAATCTCTTGTATCTTTTCTTATGCAATATTTATCTCTGCAGCTTGGGGAAGAATTATATTTCTCTACTGGAGGACAGCATATTCCTTTTGGTGCATCACCACAGGTAAATTTTGGGTTTTATGCTGTTTAGCTTGAGTTTGATACTCTGCACAAAATCATATTGTTGCTTCTTGTGCTAGTATATGCCCCAAGGGTTTTGAAGGGAAAAAATATGACAGATACCATGTATGGCTTTCACGATATTTTTCTCTGGGTGTGCCCTCTTATTTGGGATTATAATGCTTTAAATCACTTATCCTGTGTGTTTCTCACAGTTTCCTTTTATTTGCAGGATGTATGGACAGAATTAGGTCATCCATGTGGGATTCACCAAAAGCAGGTAGTGTAGAGTTACTATCCTGGAATTGCAATTTTAAGGCTTTTTTTTATTATTTATAAGCAATGCTAGTTTAATGGAGAGAAATAGGAATCCTATAACTCAATAGATAAAATAGGAATTTGATCGAGTAATTGCTTCTGAATTGGAGTCAATGATTACAACTACAATGGGATGGAGATGGGGAAAATTTCACACATGTAAGGTTGGATCAAGGCAGTGTGCACACACGGGATACCCTTTTCAATTGAAAGGACCCCGTAACTGCTGGACCTTTATCTTTTTTTTTTTTATCAAATCAGTGTTATTTAGCTGTTTTATTTGCTTAAACACGCTACTCTTGGTGCACATGCTAATTTTGGTAGCTTTCAGGTTGACCAAATGGTCATTCACTCTGCTTCTGACCCTCGCCCAAGGACAACCCTTTGTGGAGATTACTTCTACAATTACTTTACGCGTGGTCTGGATATCTTATTTGATGGACAGGTATTTATCTCTTTCTCTGTTCAAAAGGATATCTATCCATGATTCTGTTTATCTATCTTTGTGCTTGGAAGTATTGAGATAATCTTATTTTACTTTTGCAGACTCATAGAATCAAAAAGTTTGTTTTGCATACAAACTATCCTGGTCATGCAGATTTTAATTTGTACATAAAGTGCAATTTCGTCATCCAAGGTTCTGACTGTAAGTTCTTTTCTGATTTTGAAAGGTTTTGTTGACATTGTAAATGTAGAAACTAACAAAATCTTTCTCCTTGTTGCTCGTTCGTGTGCCTTTGATAAAGTAGACAACTCCAAACAGAGTATTACACCAAGCACAAAATGGGACCAGGTGAAGGTAAATTTTTTAAATTGTTCTACTTTCCCCCCCTTTAATTTACATTAGAAAATCTAATGTCACTCTAACCGTGTTCATAAATGACACCAGCTTCATATAGATATGTTGGCACCTGTTTGTATTACTTGTACATGTCCTTAGTCTAAATTTCAGTCTTAGCATCAGACATGATTCTTTTTTATTTGACCTTCATGATTAAATTATGGCTTTGACTAAAGAGCAAGTCAATATTCTAGGAGATCCTTGGGGACTGTGGTCGTGCAGCTATTCAAACACAGGGTTCTACAAATAATCCTTTTGGATCCACTTTTGTATATGGTTATCAGAACATTGCCTTCGAGGTGAGCTTTTGGATAAATTGACGATTAAATATGTGCACTTGCCAAAGTTTTATTTGCCCTTTTGAAATCAGATTTTGGTATTTGGTGCAATTCTGACTATGCTGATGTTACCAGGTGATGAAGAATGATTATATTGCAACTGTAACTCTCTTCCAGGCATGATGTTTATCTTCTGTGGTATGGTTTGCCTACAAATCCTTTTCTTTGGCAATATAATGTGTGGTTTTATGATGGAAATTTGTCTGTTATTATTTTGCTGTAAGATTAGTTTTAGCGTGATAGCCAACTAGGTGCAAAATCCAGTCTTCAATCATTATTAGGACATTGTTTTTTGCAAGTCTTTTCCTTGAACTAGTCTTTAATGAAATTCCTTGAACTCCATTGTCACTGTTAATTCATGAGTTCTTGCTGCATAGCAATGCTCAATGTAATTCTTGAAATCTCGACTTCAGTATTTTGTACAAAGGCTCTTTATTGCTTTTGATAACTTTTTTGTTTTCCTTATTTCTCTTCTTTTTTTCGTTTGACCTAGGTGGATGCTGTGACGTTGCCTGGTGCAACTGGATATTGTACAGTCTACTAATCAGAAAGCTGCATATGCTGTTTTTAGTGGAAGCATCATCTCGGGGAAGTTATATGTGAAAATTGTACATATGATCTGTACAGAATATTAGATGGGGTGGGGTCGGGGTGGCGGGCGGCTTCTGTATTTCTTGAAAAGGACTGCAAGCTCTGCATTCAATAATACAGTTGCATGTATTTCAATATACTCCCCCCCCTGATGTTTGTAATTGTTTTCCAAACGATCTTTCCAAGATTTGAAACCATAAAGATTGTACTTTTCAGGAGGCAACAAATGAAAGCCTTTTCAAAACTCCAGTATGAACAGCATATATTGATCTTTTATTTTTTTTTATAGTTTTATTTTCGTTGTTGGCCTGTTGAGTACACTTAAAAAGATAGTTATGAATTAAGAAGCCATTCATGGCCGTCGATGAAGCCAATTGAGATGAAGGGCTTGGCCTGTTGTTCAGTTAGCTCCCTGGACCACGCGACTCTTCCTCCGAAATCAGCTCCTGGTCCTGAGCACTTGTACTGGCCAAAAAATACAGTCCTACAAGACATTTGCAGAACAAACAAGTTATCCAAGCGCGGAGGAGCATTTTATGGTCTAGCAACATGGCAGAAACCAACTCAAATTCGATAAATAAATGTTTATAATCAATTGTTTAGTTGATGATTAAAGACTGATTAATCACAGTGATGCCAAATCATAGATTATTTTAGTGTTGGGGAGAGAAGGAGAAGCACATACATCTCTCTGCTCTTGTCCCCCCAGTCATACCATCCTCTAGGGGTGATAATCTTGTCCATGTAGGTGTAAGCAAAGACCACCCTGGAGAAATTGCCCCATGCTCTGCCCAGGTAGAGGGCGCCTGAGCCGGTGATCCTGCAGTTGACGAAGGAGAAGCCTGTTTCCTCGAGGAAGCTCTGCCTCTTCTGCGCCGTCAAGGCTCCGAAGCTAGTCGTTACAGCATGCAAATGGCAATCCTCATAGAGAGAGAGCCCATTTCCGAATATGAAATCCACGGAGCCTTCAATGTAGCATTTCTTGAAGTAGTGCCTCCCAATGTGATCATACAGGGTGTCTTGTGCTCCGATGAACTTGCAACTTATAAAGGCGGCCGTGTCTGCCGATATTCGCAGCGCCACCGCTTGCTTTCCTAGAGCTCCTGATGGTGGCCGAGGTGCCTTGTTCTGTCATGAAGCAGCAAATCTCTTACTTGCAAGAGTCTAGCTTAATAAAGCTTTGATTCATGTTAAATAATGCAGTGTTTGGATCAAATTAAAGATTCACTGTAGTAGTTCTTACTAGAAATTGGATTAGTGGGAATACAGACTGAAATAGTTGTTAACAAAATAACCCATTTTATGTTAGGAAACCTTATTCTTTATCCCAAGCAATTTGTGAGTCAAAGTAAAATCTTTGTTTTTATAAAAAATACAATTTTAACTCAAATTCGAGAATTACTATACAGATACTTTGCCATTACTTTTGGGACAAAGAACCACATGCCAAACAGAAGATAATTGCAATCAATTCAAGGTGTATAACAGACCTTGAAGGTGATGTCCTTTGCAATGAAGTATGGGGAATTGACAGCAAATGTTGCAGAACCAAAAGTACCCAATTGCCGTCCATTCTCCACTCGGTCGGCTGTGTCACCCCACTCGATGATGGTCTTGTCCGCACCAGCACCTTGCAGGGTAATGTAAGCCATGGTAGCTGGAATCTCAACCTTCTCCCTGCGTTGTAATTAAACATAAATAGATGTGACATAAGGAGAGAAACAACTGTCAACGATGAAAAGAGGATCGAATTGTTGATCTTGCATGTTACCTGTAAGTCCCTGCACTAATGGAGATGACAACTCTGCAGTTATTAATAACTGGCAATGAATTGATGGCCTTTTGCAGTGTAGGAAACTCTCCAGACCTTGGTTTGCTGCTTACCTTCATGGTCAAACAAGGCTTGAACTTGTTCTTTGCTTTCTGAAAGAGAGAATGCTTGAAAGAACCCATGTGTTTTAACCATTTTAAGTAATCTTCTTCAGGCACCAAGAACCCATTGAACGTTTCTGGCATCGACAAAGAATTTGCATTTAAAAACAATACCATCAAGAACAGTAGCTTCAGCACCATTGTATAGCTGAGTTTTCTCAGCCCCTCCAGTTGAAGGGCTGAAACTACAGCAAAGATGAAGAAAGATAAGGTGTTTTAAATGGAGGAAAAGTTGCAAACCTAGAGGAGAGGGAATGGCAGAAGAATCTGCCAGAACGTGACTATATATGAACACCGTCTCTTCTAATCACACCCATTAGAGACCTAGCAGTGGCCTTTAGCCTGTGTTATTTCTTTTTGTCTGTTTCGACTTGTCAGGAAAGTCATGAGAGGTTGAAAATTGCATAATGTTAACCTTACATGGCATAAATTCTGCTCCACAACTTCTGCTCATCACACGACGCTGTGTTTGTACTCGGTTTCCATTTAACTCAGGTTCGTGCAAAGCCGGGGAGATTGCAAGATTGAAAATAATACAAACAAAAAGCTGGCGAGTTAAGCCAGCTATTCCTTGGCATTCCCCAACTTTTATTTTCGGGTTTTTTTGATTTCTTTAAGAAATAAAAACTGAGTCTGCATGTCGGCTCTGTAGTGGTAATATTTTATCATAAACCGAGAAAACTGTTACCATTAGCATATATGCTCACGACAAGCCGAAATGTCTCCAGGTAAATATGTTTTGTTTTTGGTAATCCAAGTGGCCTAAAGTAACCCACTGCAGCTTGGAATGGATTGGATTCAACACCACTCTGGGCACCCTTTTCGAGGTCTCTCTCTCTCTCTCTCTTTTGCTGATGGGTGTGAGAAAGCCATATAATTTGCATTATTAGGGTTTTTTTAGGGTTACTGTTTGGAAGTTTAGTTGATATTATTTTTAAAGTGTTTTTTTTCATAAATGCATCAAAATAATTTTTATTTTATTTTTTAAAAATTATTTTTGATATCATAATCTAAAAACACTATTTTTTTTAATTTAAAATATATTTTTTTAATTTAAAATATATTTTTTTAATTTTTTTCAAAAACGATTTCCAAACACAATCCCATACACCCCCTTATTTACCTAGAAACAGGAGGCCTTTTTCGAGCCTTGCATGATGATCGACTGCCACAATAATTTTTGTTTTTAAAAGTATATATATATTTTTAATGTTTTTAATATTAATGCTAAAAAAAACACTTTTAGAAAGGCACCACCACACAATAATAAATATAAAAAGCCATTTATCTATGAATTAACCCCGCGTCTGGTTAAGGAAAATATGTATTTTTAAGCCAAAAACAGCTGGGAAGAATGGAAACAAACCCAACTTTAATCTCTCTTTTCTTTCCCATAAAGAATCAAATTAGCGACATGAACCCAAAATAAACAACAAAATTGAATCAAATACTTTATTTTAATGAGTTAGGTGTTAGAGAATGGTAAGGCTTAGGATGAACAGAGAATCGTGCAACTGGGCAGACAGGATGCTAGCTGGTCCTTTATTAAATTTCACCTTGTATTTGTAGGGGAGACTAGCTTGCTAATGTGGTCGAGAAAGAACAAAGGAAACGGTATGTTTTGGGCAGAGGGCGTGATAGAAGATGACAAAAGTATGTTCCTATTGAATTATTGTCATAATGGAGATCTTACATAAGAATATTGAAAAGCATGGCACAGCATTGATTCTACAGTAGGGAAAGCAATCATTTTGAAAAGTTTTTTTTTTAATTCAATTAACGTGGTGATAAAAAAATTTAAGATTTGATTTAAATATATTGTGTTCGTGCTCGAGTCAGTACATGCTCATCTTGTAAAAGTTTAAAACTATTAAATTTTTATTCATTTAACCCGGTCTCGCAAAGAGTAATTAAAGAGGATAGAGTTTCTACGAATCTAAAAAATTGTTTTCTAAAATGTTTTTTATTTAAAAATATATTAAGATGTTTTTTTAAAAAAAATATATTTTTAATATTAGTATATCAAAATAATATAAAAACATTAAAAAATATTAACATATAACAAAAAAAAATCAAATTTTTTCGAAGACTTAAACTAATTTCCCAAACACAACGAATTCAAAAACAGTGGACTTGGATCCATTGACGCTTTTAAGTAAATTCAACCATTAAGAAGCAATAGCTAGGAGTGTAGTGTTATTGTTTGTTAGTAATATCAATTAAATTATTGAAATAGTTATAGAAATAAGATAACTAATTAAATTTGTTTCCTTTTCAAAATGCAAGGATGAAGATTGTATTTTACGATAATTAGTCTAAATAAATAAAGAAACAAAATACTTAATATGAAACCTCAAAAGGCTTCTAATTATATAGTTGTTATGACATGATAGCTATTTTGAAAAAAAAATAAGTTATTAGATCAATTCATAGATCACTAGTTCAATCTCGATCATTTTTTTAATTTTAATATTGAATTTTCCAAGTAATTCAAATTATTTTCCGATTAATTAGTTTTTAACGGGTTGATATCTTTTTTAATTTATCCTAAAGTTAAATTAATTTAATCTCTAGTTTTGATATTAATATATAGATCAATATATAATAACTATGTCTAATGATCTGGATATAAAGTAAAATAAACGAGAAAAAATATATTTTTATGATGTTTTTTTTTTAATAACATGGAAAATATATCTAAAAAACTTTAGAAATGGGTTTGATGGCAGGCTCAAACGATGAAGTGTTGAGCTTGGGCCTGTCCGAAGAGTTTAGGCTTCGGCTTAACATATTTCCGGCCAATCTTTATTCTAAAATCAGACGCCGACCAGCCCCATTAGATTGTAAAATCAGAAAATAAATTCCAACCAATCTACGTGAGAGATTAATAAATCTTCTCTCTCTCTCTCCACCCTTCCGGTACATATAGATTTTCTTGAGTAGAAACGTCCACTGATTTCATTATTTATGCATTCTTGATAATTTAAAATGAATATTTCTATGTACTATGAAATTTACAGTCCTAACATGGAATTCCTTGAGTCAAAACTGGATGTGAAGGAAATGAGTTTCCTAATCAAGACAGGGGGAGCAAGAAACAAATGAAATAATGGAAATTAGGACAATACAGGAAAAGTCTTCCAATAAGGTTTCTCCCTTTCAGGTTAGCTATGACATTCAGGTTAGCCATGACATGTTTTTTGCAGGTTTTATGGCAAACATCTTTCTTTTCAGCATGAGGTTATTTAGTTAGGTCTTAAGGGAGAAGAAGTTTTTTTGTTGTCAGTGATTCTCTGATTATTTTTCACATCACAGGACTCTAGGGATGTAGTGAAAGAGGGCTCATCTATTCTGGATAATTTGCATCGAAAAGGGTAGCATGGCATGGAAGATGAATCATTTCCGAGCCATTCTATCATCCCAATCAAAGATGTTGAGAAACCAAGATTGGATTTTGAAGTGCCCCCATGAAAACTGATGCAAAATCTAGCACAAGAAGTTGGTTTTGTGTCAGTCAAGAGTAATGTGAAATCTAGCAATTAAAATCCATGAAAGTTGAGCTGCAGGAAGGATTTCACAAACTTGGAAGCTAAGACTCTAACAAAAGTTTAATGCGAGGTTCGTTCAAGGTGCCGGAGCTTCTTCAACGAGTCAATCAACACATGGAAGGCAAAAATAAGGGAAAGCAGTTCCGGGAAATTGTTTTGTTACAACAAGAAAGAACAGAATTACAAAACTGAACCATGAGAATTCTTTGGATAGGTATAGCCAACAACAAAGTTTATTCGAATGTTCAGAAAGTAGAGGGATGACTTGGTGAAAAGCATGAAAAAGTTGTCACTGAAAAAAAGAGAGGTGCTGTCTGAAGCATCTGATTTCGAACACCCTCATGTGATTAGAGCCACCGGAGACTGGAACTGTCCTCAGAAGAGCAGGCCTCGCTCTGCCATACCAGGGCATCTCAACTGAAAATGTCACCTTAAACTTATAATATATTTATAAACTATTATATTTACAATTTCCTAACAAATCCGTTGTAGTCTAGTTGGTTAGGATACTCGGCTCTCACCCGAGCGACCCGGGTTCAAGTCCCGGCAACGGAATATTTGTTTTTTCAATGTCTTACGTGAGCAATATGAAGACGACATCGTTGAGTTAAAACCTATCCAAGGGAGAAGATGCCTAAAAGGGGAAACACAGTTTCACTTGCACACGCAAATTATTGATCTTCTTTCTCCAATTAAGCAGGGTTTTAGGACCTATCTTCTTCTAGGGTCTAACCCCTCACTTTCTCCGAATCCGTAGAAGCACCAGCACCCTCACACAATACAAGATTATATTTTTCACTTATCTCTAATCCCAAATTCAGGTAACGTAGCCTTAACCTTATCCTCAATCTTTAAAAGTTAAGGATTTTGCTTTTCCAAGCAAACATTGTGAGCATAACTGCGGTTAAAGCCTTTTCTCCTTTCCTTGTTTTACTTTTTGTTAGTTTTAGCTACTGTGATGCTATTTATCTGTTTACTTTGTACCCAAAAAAGTAGAAATTGAAATGGGTTTTCATCTTTTTTTGTAAGGAATTAATTTATGTGTAGTGATAAGATAGTTTGATTTTTATAGGGGATAATTGTGGGTCTTTGCGAGGTTTTTGTTATAAAAAATCACGAGAAATGCTTTATCTTGATTCAAATTGGTGACCCAGAAACAAAAAAAATGAGAAAAAAAGATGACTTTGGTGACTCGTGGTGTCATATTTGATATAGTGGTTCATTTATTGTGAGCTTGGCGTGGCAGTGTAAAGATGACTGTGTCTGGACTCACCGGTAATCCATGCTGTCTACGGATACCATTACATGACCCGAAGACTCTGTCTAGACGATTTTCAGTGTTTCTGAATGCTGAGAAGCCTAAAGACAGTGCTAAAATGCTTGGTGTCAAAAGGTATCCATGGGTTATTATCATGCATTATAATTCATTCAGAAGATTTTGTACACTCTGATACTTGTTTTTTTATTAATCGCGCAGAAGTCATTTAGCTGGTTCTGTACAGAGATGTAATATAAAGGAAACTTACTTGGTTAAATGTGCAATGGATGCTTCCTATGATGATGATATGACCAATGACCGACCAGGTAATATTTACTTTCTTGATCAATTGAACTCTCATAACCTGTAAGTTGGCTTTTGGACTATTGATTGTTAGATCAAAGGGTTTTCATGACGAGTGCTTGTTAACCGGAGAACCTTCTTGTCTGAAGATGGATCATGTTAACATTCTTGATGGTCATCCTAACTTGTGTCTTAAAGAGATAATGGATTTGATGGAAAGCTTGATATTTATCTTTCCGACAGAATAGGGTGATATCCTAGCTGATTTTGTGTTCAGCAATTTTGTTAGAATGAGTTAGAAAATCACAATTTGCTTAACACGCTAGCTTGTGGAGGCATTTGCTTAGCCCATACTTATGAAATCATGTTATCCCTAGAAGCAAGTGCAGATAATACTTACAGGGAAAAACTGGTATCGGAACATTCCAGATGCCTCAAGACAATATGAGCTTGCACCTGTAATGAACAGTTTGGTTTTAGCTAAATGGAGCCAATGTCTTGCATTGCATGGCTTATTTGAGTCATGAATAACTGTGCCTGGAGTGTTCTTTCACATATGTCAACTTATCTTATACCAAATGCTAGAAAGTGTATGAAAACAAAATGACCGTTTGAGATATTTTATGCTTGGTTGCATTCCCAGAAAGTAAGCAATAGGTGTTCTTTTCATTCTTAAATACTAGTTATTTCGTGCTCGTGCTCATGTTGTGGGTCAATAAAGGTTTGTTGAAGTTTCCACTCCCTTTTCTGTTTTAGTTACTATTCTGTTTGATTTTTGTTGCCCCAAAGGTAATTGATGTGGTTTATTAGAAATTGTAAGAATTTAGCACCATTCATTCCCTGAATCTTTGTTTACAACCAATCTGCAAGTTCAGTTATTTTTCCAAGAATCAATGTAAGGGATCCATACAAACGACTTGGAATAAGCAGGGAGGCTTCTGAAGATGAAATTCAAGCTGCAAGGAGATTCCTTGTTAATCAATATGCTGGGCACAAACCAAGTGTGGATGCGATTGAATCAGCACATGACAAAATAATCATGCAGAAGTTTTATAATAGGAAGAACCCAAAAATAGACTTCAAGAAAAAAGTTAGGGAAATGAAGCAGTCTCGTTTTATGCAGTTTGTCACAAGCAGGTTCCAGACTCCATCAACAAATGTTATTATTAAAACAGCAATTGCTTTTTTAGTACTGGGAGCTCTTACTTTTCTCTTTCCAACCGAAGAAGGTCCAACCCTTCAGGTAGCCATTTCCTTGATCGCTACCATATATTTTATACATGATCGGCTGAAAAGCAAATTGCGGGCTTTTCTTTACGGGTATGTGGACAATGTCTTCCATCGCTTTCTTCTGCTTGTTAAATCTTTGCTCACTCATCTGTTGAATACTTTTCTTTTTTCGTTCTAGTTTTTGTTTTACCATTCTCATTCTATGAAAATTTCGAAACAACACCATCTTTTTTACTGACACCAATGCTTGTGTACTAATTAAAACAAAATTTCCTTTCTAATTATTGTTCAATCATGAGTTTGTCCAGAATTCTGCTCAATAGTTTCAGAACGCCAAAGTACCCTTATTTTCTTTTCTTAATTCATTGTTTACCTTCTCTACTGTTCACCTGAATTCCTCAAAAAGCAACTATGTCATGGATCATAACTTCACTGCTGTGTTGCAGGGCTGGATCTTTTATTTTCGCATGGCTGTTGGGAACCTTCTTGATGGTATCTGTGATTCCACCGTTGCCATTAGTTAAAGGGCCAAGGAGTTTTGAAGTGATTACATCATTGATAACTTACGCGTTACTTTGGGTTTCATCTACCTACTTGAAGTAGTGCCGGATTCTATAGTACAAGCTCCCAGTACAAGGCTGCAATTTTGTTGTCATGGATGGTGTTATTGATAAGTGGGTCATCAACCGTGCATTTTTTCTTCAAGCCAGATCGTCGTTCTAACCACAGCAATGATGCCTTTAGTGAGTGTTAGTTTTTTTCAATGAGCCTCCCAAAATTAGGAAGAGAAGGTGTGCATGACTGTTCTGCTGTTCTGCTATCAATGTAAATGGAGGTGTATCCATCATATGGACAAGAATTACATTCCGTTTTCTTTTTCTGCATTTGTTGCATAATCGTTGAGGAACATGAGGAATCTTTTTCCTTTAAGCATTCCTGTGGAAAATTCGGGTTGGGCGTTAAGATTTTTTCATCGATATAAGAGTTTCTGTCGACTAGTTCACTTAAGCAATGTCTTCAAGATTTGGGTAACATTACATTTGGCTGTCGCATTTAATGAGAAAGTAACATTGGAGAATAAATAAAACAAGTTCGATCATAACTCCATTTGCTAATACACTTGGGTTCCAGAGAAGACACGAGGACAATCATGCTGGCGATACATTTCATAGATGAGGAGCTAAATATCTGTTACATGAGATAAAGGTTAGTTAATCAGCCATGCTATAAATATATGCGTCCCTGCTATAAATAGCATCACATGGAACTCCTACCGCTAGCATGGCACTCGGAGAGCCACAAGTCCATCTTTTCTATGATCTGATGCCTTACTTTTTCAACTGCATCAGGGGAGCCACAGTTCTTAGCATTACCTGTAATTGAAAATAACAATGTCAATTTGAGATGAAGGATATGATTTCCAGCATAATTTGAAGAAATACTTTAAAAAATGCTATCAGATATATATTATATTGTTGAACAGCAGCCCATTTTTTGTTAAGGTCCGTTTTAATGGCTTCTAATACTATCTGAATTGCTTGAGATGACAATGGAACCAGATTAACAAAATAACGGTGCCATAATTTTTTATACGATAATAGGCAGCACAGACTAGAACATACCTTCAATGTTGAAGGGAGACTGTGGACATCCTCGCATATCAGTTCCATGACCACAATTATGACAAGACATCACAAAGGAGGGCACTGGAATGTTTTAAAAAATATTTCAGTGAGCAAGCGCATGATAATGCATATATTTCCCAAAATATATTACATGTAATGTTTGCATGGTAGTTCTGCATATTGAGTCATTAAGCCATTTATGAACACATGGCTAGTAGCAGTAATACTCATACCAAGCATTCAGACACACCAGACCTGGAAAGAAATAAAGCACACAAAAGAGATTAAGTAGTTAGAAACATACTATCTGGAGATGAAATCTTCTTTGATGCATGGCGCCAGGGATCTTGAGATCCATTTGTAAAAATGATCTTTGAACCTGCAAGATACAAAAGCTATGAAAAACAATTTAATGGGGAAGTTTTTTCAGGAGTGCATTCAAGGCTTTTTGTTGCAGTGTTTCTTTTCTTTCCTTTGTGTGTGTTGTTGGAGGGGTGGGGGGTTGAGCAATAATTTCAGAAATCAAATGCCTATCTCTTCAAAACTTGTTTTTTATTTAGTACACGTGGCCTTACCTCTGGGCCCACTCAGAGATCAAGTGCAAAACACGCACCTCCATCTCCCAGAGAAATGATCCTCATGCAGAGATAAGAAATAAAATTATTCAAGGAAAGAGAGGTCAATGTCCAGACCTGCGATATTTGTGCCCCCATAATACAAATTAGTTGTGTCAACCTCAGGATAAATGTGTTCTCCAAAGACCTTCTTACAAAGATCCAAATGATACCTGCAACATAAATGACCAACATTCTGCAGAGTGAGATTGTGCACAAAAGGAGCATCATAAACCAAACAGCATAACATGTGAACGGTGAGTCGAAACACCATATTAATGGACACAAATAAAAACATACCTTGAGTCAACTTGTGAGGAGCGAATGCTATCATTTGTGGGTGCCACTTGAAAAAATGCTACTTCTGTACATACTTGGAACCACCACATCCGATCACCAGTATTCTCGTTAAGAGTAGTGTCTTTCAAATGCCTTTGATCATATGTTTGAATGCTGACACCAAAATTTCCAACGTAATACTCTTTAACATATTTTGCATATACCTCCTGCATTTGCGCTTTGAGGTTCCATTAGAAGCATATTAAACAGCCAGGGACTAGGGAGAGATGGCCTTATGACTCATCAATAAATTTAATCATCACCAATATATTATGCTGAACAGAAAATGTAGAATCATTATAAAACAGAAACAGATAATCACATATATTAACCAATCCTAAGGCCACCACACCACTTTACCACTGTAGCCAATACACAAGATCAGTCTTGAAAACATTTTTAGCAGATGAACTTCCAAGGGGATTGTTAACCCAACAATTCTATTTCAGGCATTGGAATCTACATGATAGAAACACTTGATGTCCGGGTAGAACTGATTGGAGATTTTCATGGGTAACCCTTTTATTCAGCATATACAATGAAGCATGACGATCAATATACTGAACTTGGAATTCATCAGACTTGCCAAAGCTGCAGCATGGCCT
This sequence comes from Salix exigua, assembly GCA_032356905.1. Classification (NCBI taxonomy): domain Eukaryota; kingdom Viridiplantae; phylum Streptophyta; class Magnoliopsida; order Malpighiales; family Salicaceae; genus Salix; species Salix exigua. Next base: position 5,373,080 of record CM063594.1, on the reverse strand, counting down.
ACTAATGCTCAAGCTGGATAGCTTAATTCATCATTTAGTCACTGAATAGGATGCCATGTACAATCAAGTTATCGAAAGAATTTCTAAACAACAAAATGCAATCATTTATAGTTTGAACTTGCCAACACTGAAATTGATAAAGTTCTTGACATGAAGACATCCACAAGAAAAGAAAAGGCAACATCCAAGAAAGCCAGGATCAAGAATTAGATGGATCAGTAGTTAATAAGCAAGGAGTAACGGGCTTTGACCACTGAGATAGATGAAAATAAACTGGAGCTTACCACCAGATCTTCTTCATCCTTCTTTGCTTGAACAAGAGGAGAACATAGTTCATCTGGATTTCCGTATTGAAACTGAAAAGGCACGGTGGTGAATATCATTAATATGAAGACCTCATACCAGGCAACAAAAATAAAAATAAAATCACACACACCGCTATAGCAGCTGCATCTGCCAGAAAATACAGGAAGTCACCATCAATCTCAAGCTGCAAATAAACGTAAAACATGAACATAGATGAACAGTGTAAGGAAAGTCTCATGAAGTGTGAATCTCATCTCATTATTTTGTGTTTATGATTAAAGGATTGATAAAACAAACCCCAGCTGCACCAAACAAGGTCTTCACTGCTTTTTTATTAGATGCAAGCCTTTCTTCTACAAGTTGAGTAGTTTCTTGGAGTGCAGCTTTACATTCAGCCCCGGCAGACTCACCAATCTAAATAAAATGGCAAGGACAGAAAAGTCTTTCATCATGACATGGAAGAAGCATATCCAAAAAACAAACTATTAAAAATCAATGTATGGAAGACAATCAAACTAAACACTCAAGCATGCATCAGGACATGATTACAGGATGTATAATAATAATAAACAGTGTTTACCTGCTGATCAAACTCAGAGTAGTTGTAAACAGCAAGAACAACTGCAGAACTTGCAAGACTCCCACATGTTAAATGTGGAAACTTAAGACGAAACCATGCACTAAGAGCTCCAGAGTATGAAACACCAAAAACAAACCAAGGATTTTCAACTCCTGTTCTATTGAGCTTCAGGTTTAGGGATTCCTGCATTAGAAAGCATACGAAAAAAGAGAGCTGGTAACAGAACTATCACCATGCACCTCAAAATAACAGGAAAATATTAACATCAACTGTAATGCATATGAAAGGCCATTCCAACAGCTTCTGCGACAAATTTAAACCTGCAGGCAAGGCTAGGTTTCCCTGTTATGCATATAGGAATTAATTAACATCCCAAATCAATAGTATTGTCTCTCTACATCTCAGGCTTTTGCTTAGGCATGCTTTTGCACAACTAAACTACATTCAAGTATCCCTGCACATGCATACTTATATTTTAACATGCAAGTTCATCTGCAAGCAGACAAATTTATGGGTTGCTTGGGAGTGTGTTTCAAAAGCACTTTTGAAAAAAAAAATATTTTTTTTACTTTTACTTTTGTTTAATGTTTTTAGACTGTTTTGATGTGAAAAATGATTTTAAAAGAAATGAATAAAAAATATTAATGCATTTCTGAACGAAAATCACTTTGAAAAGCAATATCCACCACACTCCTAAACAAGCACTTAATGAGGGGGTCAGAGGAGGCCTCCCCCCAAACAAACACCGCATTCTGGATTCATCCCTATCTTCAAGCACATTCTTGTGTATTGTTACACAACGCAGTAGAAAGATAGCTGAAGCCAATCAAGGTCTAGAAACAAAAAATGAAGAATTGAAATTTACATTTTGATTGAGAAAAATGATAATGAAAGGCTAGAATAATTCCAAAACCACAACTCTGAACTTCTTCTTCATTGGATTGGAAAGATTATATTTGAAGGACAACGACATCTAGCACATGGTCAGATTCAATACAGAACGCATCTACCTTCAAATAATCTTGATGTGAAAAGAAAATTTTCAGGAAATTGCACAACAACTTGCCTGATAATACTGACGGAAAACAGCCAAGTCGAAGAGTGCCTGTTTAGATGAAAGATATCTCAAATTCTCTGTTGTTGTTGATTTGAAGGGTAAACTTTTTCCATAGTAACGATGCTCAAGTGAGACCACCGCTGCTCCAAACTTCTTCGCCAAAACCTATATACAACAGTAAGGTCTAATTTAATTTATCATCAATTGAGCACATCTAGTACACTGCTGGGTAGTAAATCATCAATGCACTCTTACATAAGACGTCTACAAAAACCAGTAATTTGCTTCCCATTCAATAGGCAATGCACACTATTATAAATGATTCTAGTACTAACAACCTGAAGATCCTCAATACCAGTCAAAAACTAACAAAGACTCACGCCGATATAGTCGTTGGCTATCCCATCGCATGAGGATTCCCCACAAATTTTCAAAAAGATGGGTCCATCAGGCACCCTGAAGTAGTCGAGAAACTCATAATACCGTTGTTGAAACTTATGGTGATCCTGCAAAATACCGAACCTTACACTCAATGCCAATCCTTCAAAGCCAGTTTCAAATTTCTTTAAAACCACTGAATTTTATTCAAAACATAAGCTTTAAGAGAATCACTCAATCGCATATCAACATCATTTCATTTTTCAACTAATTATTAGAATTCCACACTAAACGAACCATTTAACTGCACTTTAACATCACCATACAATCAATTAGAATATAAATTTCCTAAAAATTACAAGAACCGAAAATTCTTTAGCAAACTTCAAAGATTTATAAAAGAAACAAACTTAAAAATAACCCATTTTTTAGGAGGAAAAAAAACTTTAAATTTTAAAAGGAAACCCCTTTTGATTTCAGGAAAAAACATCAAAATTAAAAGAAAACAGGAGAGATGGGGTAGAGAGATACAAGTGGAGAGTAGTGATCAAGAGTCTGATTAAACCAAAGTTCTTTAGTGGTCAAGGAGCGATTGCTGTTGGTGCTGCTTTTAGAGAAGCTGTGAAGCAGCGTACGAGGTGCGAGATGGGCATGAGATGTTGAGAAAAGCAGGAAAAAGAGAACCGTTGATATCAAAGCCAGTTTCATCATTTCCGTTGCTTCTTCTTCTTCTAGTTGCTGTCTTCTCTTCCTGCCCTGTTGAATAGCTTCGCGTCTTAACTCTAGCAACAAGTCATGTAGGTGTCTTCGTGTCTGCTAGTTTACGATTTGTCAGACAGCTCTCTCACTATATATCTATCTATCTATACATGTGTGTGGTTTGTTTCCAGGTGTAAGGAATGTTTTATATTCTTTCTATTTTAAAAATATAAATAACTCGTTCGTTTTTTGTCCAACTAAACAAGTTTGTGCCTCTTTGATTTGTGCTTTCTTCTTCTTCTTCCAGTTTTTGTCACTTCGAGAAATATAATTTCTTTTTATATTTTCATTTCTTAAACTTTAATCAACTACATTTTTGTTTACATTCCTTTAACTAAACACTTTTTGTCTATTTGATTTATATTTTGTTTTGGAATATTAATCAAACTCAACTAGAATTTATATATTTGGAATATAAATATAATTTTTTTATATATTTTTAAATCATTTTTGTATATTAATATTAAAAATCATTTTAATATACTTCTAAACAAAAAAAAATACTTTTAAAAATAATTTCATGCAAACTGCTGAACCGGCAAACGTTTCCTATTTTAATTTTCTACGATTTGGTTGGTATTTTTGCTGCTGTTTATTCTGCTTTTTATTTTTCTAACGGGGGGGGATTGGAAGGTATGAAAATGTATGAATCGCTTTTGGATTTGGGAATCTCGTTTGTTAATTGGTTGATTGCAAACCTGTGAACAATGAACTTATAAGCAGATCATCTAATAAAAAAAAAATTGTGAAAAAATTCGAACTCCTTTTCTACTTCCAACAATGCATGATTTTGTAGGCTCAAAACATCCAACGTTGTAATTCACTTGTCGGTTTCAGATTCTTCACTTGTGAGAAATGAATAGTTAGTTACTAAATATAAGTTTTCAATATTCTAAGCATACACATTTCAGTATTTACTTACTGAAATTTTATTTACAGTAATCTATTTCTAACATCTTTTACTTGGGATGTCGCCATGATATGAGAAAAAAAGCTTGGAAAAATAAAAATATAACAAGTGTTAGTGCTATAAATAGCATCACATGGAGCTCCAACTGCCAGCATGACACTCAGAGAGCCACAGGTCCATCTTTTCTATGATCTGATGCCTAACCTTTTCAACTGCTTCAGGGGAACTGCAGTTCCGAGCATTACCTGTTACATAAAATGAATGTGTCGGAAAGTTGAACCAGAAAGCAAAATTGGGAGCGAATTGGACATGAGCCAAGGATATGTATTCCAGCATAATTTGAAGGAAAGTTATCAGATGTACAATTTATTAACAGTAGTATAAATTTTTTTAATGGTCCATATGCTTTTAATGGCAACCAAATATTCTGAATTGCTTGCGATAATAGCAAGCACAAACTGACACGTACCTTCAAGGCTCAAAGGAGTCTGTGGACATCCTCGCATATCAGTGCAATGACCGCAATTGTGACAAGAGATTAAAAAGGAAGGCACTGAAAAGTTTGAAAGAAACATTTCAGCGAGCAAGAAAAGGCATTCAAATAAATACATTTCCCAGATGTTATGACATGCAACATTAATTGGTAGTTCTGCATAACAAGGATTATTGAGCCATTTGAGTACGAATGACTAATCTAAAAACCAAAAGAGCAGTAATCCTAGACATTCAGGTGCTCCAAAACAGCAAAGATGATTGAAAAAGAAAAACAATAATCACACCAAATTTAGGGGATCAAGGGTGGAAATCAAACACAATCAGGTTCCAGAAGAAGGATGATGCTCATTGCCACTCAAAAATCTATCAAGTGCTAAGCAGATGGCCCAAGAACTGATTAAAAATTATTTGTAAAGGTGTTTTTGACATTTCTAAAAGTTCCACTTGGAAAAAAATGATTTCCCACTAAAGCAATTGTTCTTTCCTTCATTTTCCAAGATTAAATTCTCTAACAAGCAATTGGAAACTCACTATCCGGGGATGAGGTCTGTTTCGATGCATGGCGCCAGGGATCTTGAGACCCATTTGCAAAAACAATTTTTGAACCTGCAAGATACAAAGTTTATGAACACATAGTTAGTGGAAATTTTCTTGACAGTCAACCCAATCAATGATCTGTAGTGTCTGCTTAGCTCACTATCCAGTATATATGACCTTTTCTTCTGGACTAGATACTAAGTGTTTGTGCAAAGACAAGCACTCCATCTCCAAGAGATGAATAATCCATGTGCAGAGACCAAGTATAAGAATATCTCAAAAAAGAAAATTTGACATTTTAATCTTTATTTCAAATTCAAAATAATTATGGATAGAATTATGACTATATTAATAGATTTTCTATCCAAATTAAGCTTTTAAGAATGAAATAAAGGTGAATTCTGGACCTGAAATATTGGTTCCTCCATAATATATATTCGTTGCATCAACTTCAGGATAGATATCCTCTCCGAAGACATTCTTGCAAAGGTCCAAATGGTATCTGCAACATATACGGCCAAATCATGTAGAGTGAGGTCACACAGAAAAGTAGCATAGTAAACTCAACACAAGAAGCATATGGAGAGTCTAAAGACATTTGGAGCAACATAATAGTGTATAGAAGATAATTTAAAGCATCATGCCTTGTGTCGACTTTTGAAGAGCGAATACTATCATTTGAGGGTGCCACTTGAAAATATGCTACTTCAGTGCAAACTTGGAACCACCACAATCGATCACCAGTATGTTTATTAAGAGAAGTCTCTTTCAAATACTTCTGATTATATGTTTGAATGCTGGAGCCAAAAGTTCCAAGATAATAATCTTTAACATATTTTGCATATGCCTCCTGCATTATTTTAACTTGTTATCGATTCTAAGAAAACAAGGAAACAAATGTATTGTCACACTGAACATAGAAGGTAAAAAACATTATATTAATAGTTATAGTAACAAAAACAGAAGCAGCACATGAACAAAAATTACCGCTGCGTAGGGCGGCAGGAATTCATCCAATCTGATACATGGAAGTTAGGCATACTGCCATGGGTGGCATCATTAACAATTTAGTCAAAATCTAGGTCTCCATGATTAAAAAAAAGGAACATTGTGATGGAAAATGGGGGTGGGGTAGGAAAAAGACATGATATTTAATAGCTATAATTATTTGCATGACAATTGATATTTCTCAGCATTTTAGCAGCATGTTAGAGGAATTCCTTTTTCTTGGTCAATAGGATAAGCTTTATGTTTCTAGCAATAGGACTTTGTCTCTGAGGTTAGAGTCAAGCAATCCCCATAACAATAACAAGATATGTCTAATGTCACCACACCCCTTCATCACAGCAGCCAATTGACAGGGAGTCTTGAAAACATTTGCAGCAGGGGTAGCATCGTAGTTCCAGCAAGAATGGCCCAATAATTTTGTTATGCTGTTGGAATCTACATGAAGGGAGATGGTGGAATTGATTGGAAATTATCATCGGCAAATAGTTAAAACTCCATAGACTAAGAGGTGTGATGAGCAATGGACTTAAAACCAATCAATCTCACCATCGCCATAGCATCAGTCTCAAACTGCATAGTCTAATTTGCCATTTAGTTACTGGATAGGACCTATAATATCAAAAGTATTTCTGAACAACAAAATGCAATCATCATTTCAAAGTTTGGTCATGCCATTTACAGGTATCGAGATTGATAAAGTTCTCAACTTCCATGTACAAAGAAAAAGTGAATATCCAACAAAGCTGTGGCTGAAAATTAGAAGTGTCATCAGTGAACAAGCAAGGAGTAACAGGCTTTGACTGCCAAGGGTACCAATTACTTTATCCTGAACAGGTATACTCTTTATTTCATTTAAAATAATGGCTCCATACATGTATATGTGAAGATAGATGTCGAGAAAACAACTGGATCTTACCACCAAATCATCTCCACTGTTCTTGGCTTTAACAAGAGTGGAGCATACTCTATCTGGATTCCCATATTGAAACTGAGAAAGTACAAAGCAGATGTCATTATAAAAAAAAAACCCAGCACCAAGCCCCAATCTAAACTAGATGGGATTGGCACAAAGTAGATGCTATTAATATGGAAATTATTATTAGTCAGCAAACTAAAAAGGAAATCACACACACTGCTATAACAGCCGCATCTGCCAGAAAATACAGGAAGTCACCATCAATCTCTAGCTGCAAATACATGTAAAATGTGAACATTCAAAATGATAAATGTAAACAAAGCCTCATAAATCATGCAGTTTATCTCATTGTGCCAGATTGTCGCATGATGAATTATTATATGGATAGATAAAATAAACCTCAGCTGCGTCAAACAATGTCTTCACTGCTTGTTTATTTGATGCAAGCCTTTCTTCAACAAGTTTAGTAGTTTCTTGTAGTGCAGCTTTACATTCAGCACCAGCTGAATCACCAATCTAAAAAAATTGACAGGGACAAGAAAGGTCTTTTATTAAAGATATCATCAGGGAAAAATTCTCAAGATGAGGAAACATATCCAAACAGAAAGAATTAAAATTCAAAATGATAATGCAAGAGATAAGTTATTTATTACTAAGTTTGTTTTGCTAAATGATATGGCAATGCATGGTTTGTGATTCATTAGTTAATACATTTTATAATTATCATTGCATTGCTAAATTTGATAAGTTTCACATCCCATGATTTGAAACCTTGTAACAAATGCCATGTCACTTAAAAACGGTTTTGCAAATATTTTAAGTACCCCTAGCATTATCCAAAACTCCACACACTTCAGAGAATCAAACTAAAAGCACAGGCATGGATTAGGACGTGGTAACAGGATTTCAATCAACATTGTACCTGCTGATCAAATTCGGTGAAGTTTTTAATAGCAAGAACAACTGCAGAACTTGCAAGGCTCCCGCATGTTAAATGTGGAAACTTAAGATGAAACCATGCACTGAGAGCTCCAGCATATGAACCACCAAAAACAAACCAAGGATTTTCAACACTTGTTCTATTGAGCTTCAGGTTTAACGATTCCTGCATATGAAGAGCCACTATGAAAACTACCAGGACAGATTAAACATATAAATACAGGAAAGTGTTTCCCTATTATATGCAAGGAAATCTACATAAGAAAGAATTAGCATTATTTCTCTACATTTCAGGCTTTTGCTTCGACATACTTCCAAGGAACTTCACATAGACATGTCAATACCTGATTCAGGTATCCAGACATATGCATTTTTATTATTTTTTTACACATGGGTTTGTCTGCATGCCTGGAATAATGTATTGTTAAAAAGTGAATTAGAAAGATAACTCAAGGCTATAAATATCTAGAAAAGAATGCAGCATTGTGTGTTACATTTTGATCAAAGTGAAGGGAAATAACAGGACTAGACAAATTCCACAACTATGACTCTGTACTTTTTCTTGGCATTGGATTGACTGCTATCAAAGGATAATGAGGCATCTCAAACAGCTGAACTCAATACAGGTTTCATTCACCTATAACTAAAATTTGATGCAAAGAAAAATGTTGAGGACATTGCTCGGCAACTTGCCTGATAATACTGACGGAAAACAGCCAAGTCAAATAGCGCCTGTTTAGATGAAAGATATCTCAAATTCTCTGTTGTAGTTGATTCAAAAGGCAAACTTCTTCCATAGTAACGATGCTCAAGTGAAACAACAGCTGCTCCAAACTTCTTCGCCAAAACCTATACAAGGTAACAAATTCTAGTTTAAGTTTTCATCACTTACTATACCAAGAACACCACAAGATGAATTTTCAAACCAAATCTTATCATGGTGAGAACAATGACAAACACCCCCATAATTTTCACTTCATTTATTTTGCAATGAACTTTAAAAATTGCCTATAAACATAATCAAGCACTAACCAAAACATCCTTTAATGCTACTTAAGAGCTACTATAAACTTACACTGATGTAGTCATTGACTATCCCGTTACACGAAGACTCCCCACAAATTTCCAAAAATATGGGTCCATCAGGAATCCTGAAGTAGTCAAGAAACTCGTAGTATCTTTGCGGAAACTTGTGATGATCCTGCAAATACCAAACAAACCTTACACTCAATGCCAATCTTTCAAAACCCATATCATATTCTTCAAAACCACTCGTAATTTTATTCAAAACCTCAACTTTAAATGAGCAAAATCATCAATCACACATTAACATCACTTCAACTATATCTCACAATTCCACACTATACGAATCATTTAATCACATATTAACATCACTAGACTATTAATTAGTTAACACATTCAACAATTACAAGAGCCCAAATATCACACTTTCCCAAGTAAAATTAGATTATTGAAATATGTCATCAACGGTCAAACTTGAAATATTCAACAAAGAAAAAGGAGCCTTTTAATAATAAACAAGAAGCCCAGTTTCCATTTCAGCATAAACATAAAAGTGAAAAGAAGAGAGAGAGAGAGTGAATACAAATGGAGAAAAGTGATCAAGGGTTTGATTGAACCAGAGTGCTTGAGTGGTCAAGTAATTATTGCTGTTGCTGCTTTCAGACAAGCTGTGAAGCTGCGTTCTAAGAGCGAGAGAGGCGTGAGATGCTACTGATAAGAGCAGCAAAGAAATAAACACTAGCTTCAATGTCGTCATTTCTTCTTGTTGGTGTTGTTTCTTTGAAACATGGAGAATATTTAAGGCTTGGCTTGTTATCGGTGATTTTCATCTATTTAAAAAAAAATATTTTTTACTTCAAATAATGTTTTTGGTATTTTATATCAAAAATAATTTTAAAAATTAAAAAAATACTATTTTAATACATTTTTAATCACACTTTCAAAAACTCATTTAATCATACTGGTCGGCAGATTTGATAAGTATTTGGTCTTTGAAGATTTGATATTGTTATTATTTTAAATGATTTTTTGTTTATAAATATACTAAAATAATATATTTTTTATTTTTTAAAAAATATTTTGATATTAATACAAGAATTAAAAACATAAAAAAATTAATTTAAAATAAAAAAATTCCTGTTTATTTTAAAAATATTTCAAAATACAATATTAAAGATGTAATAGATAAGTTAGTAAATTTACCGGTAAACTCATATTAAAACTAAAACAACATCAAAAAATAAAAGAAGAAATGAGATTGCTTTAAATAAAAATTGATAAAAAAAATCAATAATATTATGTTATGAAAAAAAAACTCAGAATAGATCATTTGGTTCACTCATGTTTGATCGGTATCTATTAATCTAAATTTAATGGGGCTAATTTCTAAACTAGTTGAAAATAAAATAAAATATAAGTTAAGCTTTGAATAATCAAATCAATATGTATGATTTTATTAAACAAACCAAGAAGTGATCTATTTATAGAACTTTTAACCTTTTTTATTGATATTTTTCAAATTTAAAATTGATATAATATAGAAAGTCTTCTATTTTTAACTATAATAAAAATAAATATAAAAATAAAAACCTTGCTTGAGATGGATCTAAAATAAAACATGGTCTAAGTTGAGATGAATGTTTTTTTTTTTGGCTGAATTTAAACATATTGAGTCTAATAACTTGATGTATTTATATTATTTCAGGCTCAACATATAGTTTAATCCAAGCATATTAGATTTTTTTTCTTGGCTAAACCGAACTATCTATTAAATTTGGGTTTATTTTACCATAATTAATGATTTTTTTCAATTAAAAACATGATTAATAAACTGATTATTGTTCTTCAACACATACAAAGAAGACAAGAGGTGTCCAAGTTAAAGCTACTCGGTCTTTCACTGATCTTGAAATCCAGCGAGCTTAGATCTATCGATTTGTGTTGTGATATGAACCAGAAGTCTGATTTCAAAAACAAGGTGTCGCCATCCAAAATCAAGACTAAGAACAGCTGGAAACTTGCATCTGCAATAATCTGAAATAGTTTACCAAATTCTCTAGACTTGAAAAGAAATTCCTTACAATGCCGTTTCTGCGATTATCAGACACTTGGAAATAGGGATGCATGGGAAGAAAAATATCTCAAACACAAGCACAAAGCTGTCAGCTGCTCTTGATTCTGTCTTTTTTTGCAGATGAAGATGTGGATACTGTCCGTTGCTGGTCTGAACAACTAAGCTACAATAGTAATATTATAGAGGAAACCCTGTTCCTGTCCATCTCTCTGATGGCAGAGGAACCGTGCCTTCAGCTTTGCGATCACTCCATTAACATAGTAACATTATAGATCCTGTTAAGAGGTTAAGAAAACTCAGGTAGAATACTTGGAGAATAGAACACATTATTAGGTAGCATCATATTTTTAAGCCAAAGATTATCAGGTTAGTTAGTGCAAATAAACAAGGTGTTCTTGTTGGATTCACTAAGAAGCTGATTGTGATAATAAGATGAAATTCAGGCACAGGGATGAGAGAATACAGTAACCTGATTATTAGAAGCTTGTTCGTGAATTCGTTGAGGCTTCATATTCAAATCAATCATCTTTTTCTCCACCTTGCCATTTCCATCAGAATTATTGACTGACCTTGGAACTGGAGAAACCTGGCGATTCTGTCGCTTCTCTCCTGCTGTTGTCTTTGGTGGCTGATTCTGTTCCTTCCTTGTCTCCCCTGGATCCATAGATTGCGAGGGTGTGTTCTCATGCTGAGGTCTATCCCCTGGAAACTATTTAGAAACTCAAAAGGTTCAAATTTTAAAGGAATTTCACATAGCAGGAAGAGAATTGTTGGATTTTTCCGCAGGAACCAATAACAAACCTCAACTCTTTGTCTCATCAAAAGATATCTCCCATGTGTCCTTTTACCACCAACATGAACAGTCATGTCACAAGGCAAGCAAAGGGAACTTCCATCTGTCTCACAGTAAAAGAAAGCTGCATGTTTGGAAGCAGAGAACATAAGAACAAAGCTCAAACCCTTCTCCAAAATGCCAGATTAATGAATGATTCAGCCTACCAGAAGAGGAGAATAGATGAAAAAGAAACTGCATACCAGGTGCATTTTCACATATGTCACAGCGAGGAACGTCACTGGGATTCGCCAGACCCACTCGCACATGCCTGCTAGCAAGTTTGTTGCACATATGGACCTGTCAATCCAATTAACAGATTAAAGCTTCACTAGCAGATGTTCACGAACAATCTTGTCCAATGTCAAATTCCGAAATTCTCTATATGAGTTGGGATAGGAGTAACACTGTCAAGTTCGAATTTCAACTCAAGGAGAAGCTTTATACACTTTCTTAACTTAGTAACAACACTATCAGAATCAAAAAGCTCCTATCTTTAGGCACTTTCAAGCACAAGGCATAAATCACACTTCTAAAAATCCTATCTTTTCACACTTCTTTTAATGGTCTTAAGTGAAATTGAAGTTCTCCATATCAAAAGCAAGCCAAAAAATACTCAATTAACCCAACAAATAGAGCACCCCCAAAACCCACTACAAGTCTAGAAAGATAACTTACTTTCATGTTTCAATATCAAGATTAAAACCAATGCAGTCATAATAAAGAAGAGTTGAAAGGCAAGCCAAGCATGTATACCTTCTCGTCGCAGGCAAGGCAGAGTGCAGCCTCATCAGCAGCACAGAAGACAATAGCAGCAGCACTCTCACAGGCGTCACAAAGGGTACGCATAATTCTCTCTCACTCTCATTTCTCCAAAATCAAGCAGCGATAAAAAGGATTCACGTACAGGTTCTTTCAATAAAGATATCAAACACCACAACAAGACACAGCTTCACTAAATCTACGTGCAAAATGATGGAATATTTGATTTTTATTTGTCTATCAAGCGTTAATGTTTTGGTTGTTGGTTGTTATGGAAATAGAGGGGCATAAACTGGGGGTAGAGAGGGGCCTGAAGAGATTCTAACAAGAGATGATACTGGTGATTTTAATAAGTGCACGCCTAAAGAAATGGAGGGTTTTCTTTTTTTTCTTAGTTTATGTTTTGTCAAACTTTGTTTCATTCTCTGTGGCCACAAATTTCACAGGCAGTGGGGTATTTTTTTTGAGGATTATTCTTGCCCACCAGTTTGATATCTGACATGGGGTCCATCTCTTTAAGTAGCTTTTGTTTTTCTTTGAAACCTAGCCGTTCATAAGGTAACGACATCTCCTATCAAAATCTTGTACCTTACAGCTTCTGTAGACTCCATTGTTCATTAGGTGGTTCTAGATTTTCAGTAGCCTAAAAATTAAAAGTTTAGGGATGTGATGAGGTCATGGAAGAACTTCAATGATTTCCTAGGCTTTGACAGTGACTATTGGGCTGGGGTTTGAACTTTGAACTTTGAAGTGGTTTGGTATTGCCTGTAAACTTCACTATATTTTTTTAAAAAAAATATATTGGTAATTTCAAAATCACTCAAAAATATTTAAAAAAATATAGTTTTTTTCTCACAAAAAACTGCTTCGAAAAACAAAAATTGTAACTCAAAACAAGAATTTTCCATGCAACAAGGGAGCTCAGTCTAGCTCTACGGACAGAATCCAATACAGAACAGATTGCAGAAATTTTCTTTGAAAAAACTTATTACAGCAGATATTTGCACTTCCAAACGCAAAAGCCACATCTTGGCTCAGGGTTTTTACAGACAGATTACATCTTGTTCAATCTCACAGTTGTAATTATTACACATTAAGTACCAAATAACCAAAATACTCACTCATCATCACCCAAGAAACTAGACCCTTTAACATTCAGGACCTACAATAAAATACATTTGCAGAAGGACAATAATATTTTTTAACAGACAAAAAGAACTTGAATATGTGATCAGCGATCACTCTTTTTGCCACTCAAAATGAGATGTTCATCATATCCATGCTCAAGCTCTCCATCATCACATTCTCCATGAATCCACAGCTACTTGGTGTTGCTTTCTTGAAACTTCCTGATCTTGGTGACTTGAATGGGCAGGATGACAGAGGAAGGATTGGGATGTTGTCACAGTTGCAGATTTCAACCATGTACCCATCTGGGTCGTGAAAGAACACCTGATCCACCTTGATCCCATCTTCTTCCACCACTGCTGTCACATACCTCATTCCCATTTCTTGCAGCTTCCTCTTGACAAGGCCAACATCAGTACACTATCGAACACAAAACAAAGCCCTATCATTAGTATCACCACCATTAGTATCTCAAGTTTTGAATCCACAAATCTTACTTGGAAGGACATGTGATTATCCTTGGGGTTAATCGGACGCGGTTCGACAATGGTGTCAAGCTCATCAATTGATGGGTTCTCGATCAAATGTATGCCAATGCCATAATTGTACAGCCTGCATTAAATCAGACAATTCAGTCAGTTCTTGTTAAAGGAAGCAATGAAGGTATATTCAATGCCTAAAAAAGCAGGATTAAATAAACTAACCAGGCTCCATTGAAATTGAAAGAAGAGGGGCGTTTGATGTGAACAAACCCCAAAACATCCTCATAAAACCTTGCTGAAGCCCACACTGATCTGCACATCAATGATACGTGATTCAGTGAGAGGAGGGGAAGTGCCCCATAGCTGCTTGCTTCCTCAATCTCAATTGTCATCTCTACCTTAGTTTTTTTTTATTGCTCTTTACTTGCTCACTCAAGTTTTGTTACTCTCTTTGTATGCATGAACGCATAACTAGCAAAGCTCCTTTTATAAAGTAGCATTGTGGAGATATCTATTTACTTTGAATTCAAATTTACGCTGGATTTTCTGTCCTTAAATGGGCGAGGAACTTTCCTGGCAGATTCTCCCCAATCAGTATTCAGATCAACACCATCATTTAGCCTCCATGACAGCTAAATATGGAGTAAACTGTAATCTATATCAGTTACTCAATTCCACAAAGTGGAAAAACCTTGGAGGTTGCACAACTTATCATGCATGCTACGTTGGAAGCCAAAGGTCCTATACAGCGAATTTGAGCCAACGCCATTCACTGCCATTGCTTATGCAAATATGATTTATGTGCTCTCCACTTCACTGCGCAGTTGGCCGCAGTCCCAAACTGACACTAAATCCCTCAACTTGGAATTCAATTATACCAATATCCCATATCAGTTATCACCATTTTATTTCCTTTCAACAAAATTATTTAACTTGTCCTGTATTTGCTGGCTATTTATCATTCAGAACTCAACCTGGATTTCCTGCAAACAAAATTCATGCTAGATATTTGGTGTTACAATCCTCCAACAAAAGTGATTATTGAAAGCAATGGCCAAGCTTTTTATGCACAGTGGTCAGTTGGTTTCAAATCATAGGGTATTCAGGATTCTCCTATTCGGATGCTGGAATATTAGCTTTGGCTTACTTGATGTTCTTGAAGCAAGTTGAGCTACAGAGGGGGGCAAATGGTATGGTAATCAAGAGACAAATATGATCTTGAGGAGAACCTTCTTTCTCCATAAAGAGATGATTTGAGGATGGAAGATGCCTTTACCCTTCAATTCTTGTCCGAAACTACTAGCTTCCAAAAACTTGAAATTTCTTTGATGTTTCCTCTCACCAAATTACCTTGTCATTTTTAACATTCGGTGCAAAATATCCATCACACAACTGGAAAGGGCGGTGAGATTAGCCTTTTGCCTATTAGCTACACTACAGACATTCGGCATGATTTCCTCATTCAATTGGAGGCTAGCTCCTTATAGCTGACGATTTCAGTGTTGCTGCATGGTAGATTGAACTGGGAAAGTATATTTCTTGGAGATTTTTTTATTGGGTGAACTATATTTCTGCCCTTCGTAGATTTACTAATGTTCTACTTTTACCCTCATAGATTAAAATCTATCAATCTTACCCCACTAATTCCAATTCAGAAGCAGCATAATTGGAGGAAGGTTCTTCGTTTAAGCCCAACAATTTGGTTTATGGACAGAGCCAGCCATTCAGAAGACTTGGCCTTGCCACCAAAATCCATAAATTGGGAATGTCACAAACCAGTAAAGCTTTCTCAAAATCACAATCCTAACATAATTCTGCAGATATAATGAATCATATTCAAAGAAACACAAGGATCTGAGCCCGTTATTGAGCACTGATTTGAGTAATACCAAAACAAGTGGTTTTAAAAGCATGGATCCCCCTAAACTAAAGCAAAAATGGAATAAGATACAGCACATGATCAATTAGTACACTGGAAAGTCCATTGACAAATAAATTTAGCCAAAGCAAACTAAGCTACCTTCCAATGCCGACACCTTTACTGCAGGCTTACACCTAAAGGTTGGACAAATAACAGATTTGTTTTCAAATAACAGGATCAGATTACAAAGCTCTTATAGTACTTAAAATGTTTGAATAACACGTTACAGAAACTCAAAATAGTGAAAAACAGGATCTCATATTGGCTACGAATAGAGAGCTTAGAAATAAAAACAATAAATTTGCTTAACACCAAACGAAGAAGAAGAAAAGATCAGAGAAGTACTGCTGACAAAGCCATCAAGATATTTCAAATTTGATGCTTCCCTGAATAGGAATAGAGCTTGCAAATTGAATTCAAGCAAACAAAATAGGATGCAGAGTTCAACGTCACGCCAAATATGGTTCTTGAGAAAGAGCTGCTCCGTTAAACTTTCTTTTTTTTTATGAGAGGAAACTCCACCCCTCAGGAAAATGCACTTTGTTTGGCCCAGTGAACGAGTAAAACCCTGGTTGTCTCAGGCTCTTACAAGAAGTGTACACCCTGACTCGAACTCGAAACTTGTTATGTAGATCACAAGTTTTTTATCATCATACCACTCAAGACCTGCTCCGTTAAACTTAGTCAATTGAAAAGAACAAAAACAACATGATCACTATATTTGCTAATTTCTCGTCAAGATCTCACTCACGGGAACAGAATCATATATTAACACATACTCTTATGACAGAATGGTTAGGAGAAATTCATTAAACTGAAATGGCATAACCTAACAAGTTTTTCTACCATAGATATATGCCCTCTTGACAAACATTATACATCATTAACATTACTGAGATTTGAACCAAAGTACCATGCAATATAAGCAACTCGATTTCCACCCTAACATGTATGGAAGCGAGACCTTTTTGTCCACCTTCCTAAATTCTGCTTCTTAAAAACTGACCCCCTCATCCGAATCTAATCATTCCAAGCCAAATAAAGAGTGGGACTAACCCACTGGTTGATGACCAAGGTTGAAGGTTCTGTACATCACATTTTCAGCGAGAAGGAGAAGGCTGTCAACTTGAATGTGCACAGGCGAGAAAAATACCTGAAGTTTGAGTTTTCACGAAGCGCTCAACGTCTCGCGAAGGTGAAAATCAGGCAAAATGTGTTGCTTTTTCTCATCCAAAAGAGACGTTTATGAAATGGTGAAGTCACCATCAGGAGGCGATCCACGCATAGTCTCATCCAATCCATGAACAATACGAGGTACAAATATACCTCTTGCATACTTAACTGCGGTGCTGAAATGATGTTAGGGACTCCTACATTTTAAGTCTTCTATGAACCATTGTATCTTGAATTGAGATCGAACAAAAAAACCGCCAGATCCTCGATAAGATGAACAGCAATACACCCACCATCCAGCAAGGGACTAGCTACGTTGTGGGAACCAAGGTAAATTCGAACAATTTTGAAAAATGAAAATATTCTCTGTTTGAATTCTGATGCTTTTGTTCAGCCTGATTCTCTGTAAATCTAAGAATAAATTTCTATTGCTTTGGTTGTTATCTCCTTCTTCCAGGTTAGATGATTAATTTATGGCCCCAGATGAGATATCCAGCACCTCAGATTTTCTTTTTCCCTCATATAATCAAAATTTATTCTTTATATATACATTTCCCTTCTCTATGAAACTCTCCTTCACTGCATCACTTGTTTTTCCCGTGCGGCTGCCTTCTTATAACTATATAACAACAAGAGAGTCCGTGCCATTAAGCCTTCAAGAGCTCAGTTTTTTTTTTCCCTTTTTGGACGAGGATACAAACTAGATTGCATTCATTGGTGGGCTAAGAAATTTTACAACCATGTCATGCACAATGCAGGAACAGGATGGGCGAAGCTTGAGGACATATCCACAAATTGCAAACTGTAATGTTGGTGTCCATGCTCGAACCCGAGCTAATAGACACAATTAAGGTGGGAGGTAAGTGGACGTAAGGAGGGGATAACATCCAAATCTCAGCAACAAATATTTGGAACAGGAGAACGTGAATACAGAAAAGTCTCCCCCGGTCCAGGTTTCTTTACTTAATTACGCTGCAAAGTGTATAATTACGCCACACACAGCCCAAAAACCTGCATGAATAATAATGAGTAGAATGCACTGAAAACAATTGCTGATGGGCCTGAAAAGGAGAGAAAAATTAATGAGGTTTTTCAGAAATAGTATCCAAGGACAATTGATAATGTAAATGGCGCTTAGCAATACTTGTCATGTTAGTCATGAATTGACGAACTGTAATGACAAATAACTTACAATTTACACCGTAAATCTTGAGTTCGGGTCCGGCATGTATTCCTTGTAAAAGCTTAGAATAGTTAATGTTTTACTTGTTCTCTACGAAAAATACTTGCCCATGTTACCTTACCTTTTTGTTTAAGAAAAAACACTTTACTTTGGTTATTTTCAGACATAAATTGGCCTGCTTTCCTTGCACTTTCTTTGCATGTGCAAATCTATGGCTACCTGTTCTATTTCCCAGGTGGTTGGTTGCCAGTTAATGATGGCTCCATTAAACAAATTCATTGCCCACGAATCTGCATCGTGTTTCCTGTCTGTTTCTGGGTTTAGTATACCCTACTGATCAAGAACACTCTCCGAGGCTTTGTTTATTTGTGCGGTGCACCGCAAAAACAAACCGACTTTCAAACCATTGCTTAATCATCAGAAACCTAACACAGTAAGCATTCATCATCTAAAGTGGGAAATCTATAGTAATTAATCATCTACTTCGAAAAGAAAAGGAAAAAAAATCTACATGAGCATCCAAATATTGTCCCGGAAAATAGATAGACATGCGGATACTAGAAAGCTAAAATGAGTGGTTGGTTCTGCGGTGGATTCTATAGTCAAGACTCGCTGCATAGATCAGATTTTACCAGATAGAGTCTTCCAATTTAATATTTTAAATTAAAAATATTGGTGTCAAAAATAATTTTGAAAAATAAAAATAAAATATTATTTTAATATATTTCTAATAAAAAAAATGAAAACAATCGCAGCTAGTAAACAGTCAGAAAATCTACCCTTGAGTTGGACTCACATGGGCGGGCAAGTAAGAAGGCTATGTCATTAATTAACATATATAGCTAAGATTCAAACATGAGACCTCCTTAATCTGTGCATGATACAGAGGGACCAATCATGGAAATACATACATGTAGTCGAATAAACAATAGTTATACATGAAAAAGTTATGTTCGATTGTTGACTGAAACTTATGGGTTGTTTGAATTCGTATTTGGAAAGTGATTATCAAAAATTTTGAAAATTTTTTATTTTTATTTTTATTTTTATTTTTTATTTTAAATTTTAAAAAAATAGTGTTTTTAGATCATTTTGATGGGCGATGTTAAAATAATTTTAAAAAAAATCATTTTAATGTATTTCTAAATGAAAAACACTTTTAAAAACAACCACAATTACACTCCTAAACAGTTAGTTAAATTTGATGAAAAAGTTACGCATGCATTCTTCTATAAGAGAATCATTAATTATAACTACGTAAGGTTTAGAAAAAGTTTTAATTTAATTAGGGCTAAAAGATGGTGTTTTATATATTTATTTTCTTAGTTAATTTCAGAATTTAATTACTTTTTTCCCATTTAGTCTTGGATTATTTTGGTCAGATCGATTATATAGTCAATGTTTTATTTTTTCTCTCATCATATTATTGAATTACACTTTTTCTTAGAAAATATTAGTTTTTAATTTCTACTTATCTCTCTCTCTTGTATTCAATCTCTACCTATTAGTCACGTCAAAATATATGTTAATCACTCACTTCAATCTTTTTATTAAATTTGTATTTAATTTAATGGACCTTGAGAGACATATATCTACCACAAATCTCAAGTTAGCTGGATTTTCAATTACGAGTCATCGTGTTAAAGAATAATATAAATCATATTATGGAGTCTTACTTAAAATCTTAAGCTTTTAGGTGAGATTGTAATTTAACATGATATCAGAACCTTGTTGACCCAGCGGTCACGAGTTCGAATCTCACCACCTCATTCTATTTGATAAAAATCAAGCACAACGTGATGTGGGCCTGTGTAAGTTTCAAGCCCAAATTACTTTCACTTGAGAGGTTGTGTTAGATAATAATATAAATCATATTATGGGGTCTCACTTAAAAGCTTAAACTTTGAGGTGAGCTGGTTCCTTAACACATCGTATCCCCATCATTAATCATCATTTTGATAAAATTTGATGTGCATGATGTGTATTTAGTTAAGAATTCGAGATTAAAAAAATCATTTTCTTGTGATTTTAAATTTGAGTTTTGAAGATGATAATGTGATAGATATTAAAGATTTACATGATCGTTAATTTTAGAATTTATAGAATTAATTCAGATATACAAAACATTTATATTAATAAAAAAAATTAAATGGATGTGCTTGAATTTTGAAGGAAGAGGGGGAATTTATGGTGAGATGGATAGTTTGGTTGGTGGTTGCAAGTCATCGTGGAAAAGTCTCTATCATGTGCTCCGGGCTATTCTTAATTCGTCTGCTATCTCCCATGCATGGATTTATATCTTCCTTTTTCTTTTAAAAATCGTCTTCAATCTCTCTGCCTTGACCCGTTTCACATGGTGTGAGAGCTAGAGACTAGACACCTTTCTCTAGATTAATAAAAAAGATGACAATAATTAATTGACAAAATTATGTGAAGCTCACTCTGTAGAATACACATCTTTTGGAAGCTTTCTTTATTATAATTATCTGTAAAGTCATTATTTAATGATTTTTCAACATAAATATACTTTTAAAAACACTAAAAAAATAGAACGAACTGCACTTCTACACGGATGAAGATTTGGGAAAAGAAAGAAGGATAGCAAATATATATATATATATATAGGAGTAGCCCCACAATCTAGTTGGTTTTTATAATTTTGGTTCTCTTTATCAAAAGTTGTTTCGTGGACGGTGGACATTATTTTTCGAGACCCAAGCAAGCAAGGGACGAAAATGAAGCAATTTTCTTCTCTCGACACATGGGGTGCTGCACAATTTCATTTCTTTAGTCAAAACAGTCCCCACTTTCTTCCTGTGGCAGCTTTTGCTTTGTCTCACTGTGGAATGAAAGAAATTCAATGCTGACTGAAACATCTAGAGGACTTGCCAGTGTGTGTGTGGATCGGATTCTTTGTAGGATGATAACAATGGAAATTGAGAAACTATTACTCTTTAAATATACTTCTTCTTTAATGGAATGGTCCCTCCCCCTCTCTTGGAGCCAGGTTTGTTTTGAATGAAAATATAATTGTTGAAATGCTTTTCATTATAAAAAGCTGCAAACTTGTTAGATTTGCAATTCAAAAATAGTAACAGAGGGAGCATGAAATTCAATGGAATAAAGATTGGATTTCTTTGAGAAGAGAAATGAGAGGGGGGGAAATGAATTCAGCGATTGTTAGCGTTTGTGTGTGTGTGTGTAGAGGAGTTGTCAAATGTGGTGAAAGGCAATAACTAATCACCTAATTAAGGCTTAATAACTAAGCAAAATAGGTAAAACATCCTAAGATGTCTGAATTAGTCGTGTTAACAGATAAAAATTAATCGGACGTTTGGTGTGTGTTTTCTTTTTATTAGCGCGGTGGTTTTAAATCAAAGGCTAATAATAAAATCTAACAGAGCGACTTATGAAAGCAACTAACCACCCCAGTTAGACTCCATAACCACCACTCAGAAAATCCATTCATTTACCTTCAAAGATCTGGCATTTAAGGCCTCAAATATAGCCCTTAAAGGTAAAGGCACAATTTTTATGTCCTCTTGATCTCTCCCTCCTCCTCTCTCTCCGCATTTCCTTCAAACTTCACAAGGTGAGAGAATGTTTAACATTTTGAGAACTTTTTCATTGTGTTTTGAATTGTTTCAAGCCAATGCAGCAAGGAAAAGATTGTTTGATGCAAGAAGTTTGGTTTTTTGGAGTTAATTCTTGCGTTTTGTTTCTAAGATTCTATCTTTGGGGGGTTTTGGTTGATAAGCTTAGAGTTTTTGATGTTGCAGGGATTAATCTGAGAATTCAGTGACAATTTATGGAGTCATTGAAGATTCTCAGAAAGCTCAAAAACATTCCTTGAAAGAAAGCTGTAAGTCAATTCTTTCACAATTTCCAAGGTTAAATCCTAAGTTCTCTGTTCCAATGCATTCTGTTTTTATTTTAAAAGGGTATGTTTTGTTTTGTTTTGTTTTTTAATGAGAGTGGTGTGTACTAGAACATGAGAGGAGGCTTTTGACAGACTGTAACAGGGGACCGGAGGACAAAACTCTATATATCTTTGTATTTTAATTAGATAAGAAAATATTTGTTTGGCTCAAAATGAACAATGTAATAGCTGATGAATTGGCTTGTGTATTTAGCCATGCTTTCTTTTATTAAATGAGAAATATAGGAGATTAAAGAAATGGGGTTTCTTTGCTTCAGACAAGGAACTAGCCCGAGATGTCGGTGAATTTAGAAATGACCCATGATTAGTTTGTCAGATTTAAGATGATCGTGGCTGTTGAGTTTTGGTGGTGGCCCTTATGTTATCTGGGAGCCAAACAAAACTGTTTTATCAAGCAAATTCAAAGCATATTTCATTAACCGAATAAGCAAGGGAGTGGTCGGGTGAGAGCTGGAGAGAAGAGAGACAAAATAATTATTCATGGTCTATATGAATATGACAATTGGTGATAGATTGACCTCTTTACATATGGTATGATTTTCAGTTTTGTTTGGAGAGAATGGGAGAGATTGGTGTGGCTGATGCGGATGGGCAAGTGCAGGGGCTGAGTGGTGGTGGTGGTGACGAGAAAATTCTGGTTTCAGTTCGGCTGCGGCCTTTGAATGAGAAGGAAAACACAAGGAATGATGTATCAGATTGGGAATGCATCAACGATGACACTGTCATATACAGGAATAGCCTTTCAGTGTCGGAGCGGTCCATGTACCCAACAGCTTATAAATTTGGTGAGAAATTAATTATCACATTTTTAGTTTGATTTGATTCTATTCTCTTTGCAAATTTCATCTGCCCTTTTGCACTTCTGTTGATTACCACAAATGATTTATAAGGCTGTCATGGTTGGATATATCTTCATCGCATCTGCTGTCATCTATCAGTGTATAAATCACTCTATCCAGCTGTATAAGAAACGTTTTTTTTTAACCTTCTTGTTATTTTGGAAATTGCAATGTGGTTTTGTCTTTAATTCTGTCTTCCCTTTTCATAGTTCATACAGAATGTTTTCAATTTCTCATCCTATCCATTTTGTTTCTTTGATTTGTTGGTTCTAGATAGAGTCTTTGGACCTGGTTGCTCGACAAGGCAAGTCTATGGAGAAGGAGCCAAGGAAGTTGCTCTTTCGGTCGTTAGTGGTATAAACTGTGAGTTCAACCTCCTTTTTTCACTCGCTCATTATTTCATCTCTCATGAATTTCACCTTCACCTTCATATTTGTGTTTATTAGTTTTTTTTTGGCTTTCAATGATGAATTTCTTCAGCAAGTGTATTTGCATATGGACAAACCAGTAGTGGAAAAACCTACACTATGAGTGGAATTACTGAGTACACTGTAGCAGATATATATGACTATGTAGAGAAGGTAATGAAAATAGTTGATACAGGTTTCTTTCATTACCCTAAATCCTGCATTTATTGTATTCCTTAGATGTTCCCTGATCAATGAAAATATTTTATTGTCACCCCCCATCACCACCTTTATAGCACAAGGAAAGAGAGTTTACTTTGAAGTTCTCTGCCATGGAGATTTACAACGAATCCGTCAGAGACCTCCTAAGTACAGATACAACTCCTCTCCGACTTCTAGATGATCCAGAGGTGATTTTCATTTTTAGGTGAAAAATTTTATGTTTTTTTCCCTTCATGTCAGTAACATTTAACTTTATTAACAGAGAGGCACTGTTGTGGAGAGGCTCACAGAGGAAACTATAAGGGACTGGAATCATTTTAAAGAACTTCTGTCTGTCTGTGAAGGTAAGTTATGCCTATTAAGGTTTTTTTCTCGGTTTCCAAGGGTGAAACTTGAATCCAAGACCTCTGGGGGAGAGGGGGCCATGGATGCCTGTCGAGCTAAACAAGCTCGTTGGCAGCCATGCTCCTGAGTTTAAGGTTGATTTCACCACAAAACTTGTCAATGCATACTCAAGCATCCTGGTGATTTTGCAGCTCAGAGACAAATAGGGGAGACCTCCCTTAATGAAGCAAGCTCTAGATCTCATCAGATTCTGAGGCTGGTAAACTGGATATTCATTTCAACGTGAAATTTTTCAAGTTATCACTACTTGATAATCATTTATTAAAAGGTTTACTGATTATGTGCTTATGCCAGACAATTGAAAGTTCTGCACGTGAGCTTTTAGGCCATTACAAGTCCAGCACTCTCGCTTCCACTGTGGTATGTGTTGTGAAAAGTTTCTCGATCTCTGGTTTGGATGGTAAGACTGACTCAACAATGCGTAACGATTATTCTATTCTGCACAGAACTTTGTTGATCTAGCAGGAAGTGAGCGTGCTTCTCAGTCATTATCAGCTGGCATGAGGTTGAAAGAAGGTTGCCACATAAATCGTAGTCTACTGACACTGGGAACTGTTATCCGTAAGCTAAGGTTAGGACGTGTGGCTTTTTTCAATTTTTGAATTCAGTAATGCTCAGAATTATTGTTAACAGTGGTGGAATAGTACCGCAAGCATCTGAGTTAAGCCGATTTGGTCTATGTTATTTTTCTAGACGTTAGATCCTGGGGCTATACTTCATGAATTCATTACAAAACAGGGCTATGCTCTTCCTCTAGTATTTGTTTTCTGCGCTACATCACTTTCTCTGATGTTGTTTAAAATAAGTTTATAAAATAAAATTGCAACCATATCATTTCCCTGCTAGTACATGAAGTTGTATATAATATACTCCTGTAACTTGGCATTCCATAGAGCAGTCAAGATGTGTGTATTGTGCAGTAAATATGTTACAATTTTAGAATATTATAGACTTATCATATCAGTTTTCATGGTGTTTTCAGAAGCACCCCTTCTAATTTTTTCATAGAAACAGTGCATGTAATCTTCTATTCTTTTTATGAATTCCTATTCCCTTCTCCCTTTAATTCATTAGGCTGTGCATGAGTCTCGATCTATAATAAACTGAGTCGCCAATGTTTTTTCTAATTCATCCAGCTTTATGATTGATGCAGCAAAGGAAGAAATGGGCATATTCCTTTTAGAGATTCAAAGCTGACGCGAATATTGCAGTCCTCTTTAGGGGGCAATGCTAGGACTGCCATCATCTGTACCATGAGCCCTGCACGAAGCCATGTTGAACAATCTAGAAACACACTTTTGTTTGCAAGTTGTGCTAAAGAAGTGACAACCAATGCACAGGTCAATGTAGTTGTGTCTGATAAAACACTGGTAAAGCAACTCCAAAGAGAATTGTCTAGATTGGAGAGTGAGTTAAAAAATACTCGACCAGATTCTGTCGCACCAGATTCCATGGCGGTTCTGATAGAAAAAGACCTTCAGATTGAAAAGGTGGGTACAGTCTCCAAGCATCACATTTGAACTCCTTCAATATCACAATTAGAGTCCTGCTCCTGAATATCAAAACATTGCTCCAACTTTCATTAGAAATTAACTTTCATTAATTTAGGCTCTCAATATGTCGATCATCTTCTGCATACTACATGAATTAGAGACCTATCATTTGAAACCTCCATCCATAAATATTATTTTATGCATCATAAACTCAGAATGCAATGTGGATTTAAACCTCAGAAATTCAGGTTCCGATTTATGATCTCTGCTGCATGACATCATCTTATATTCTTTATTCTTGTGAAGAACATCTGTGGAGAGTTTAGCTAGAGCAGAAAGTAGTTTGCTACTTCATTGAACTTTACATGGAAGTAGGCCTGTAATTGCCCCACTTTCCAACCAGTCTTTCTTGTTTTCCAACAAATTTTCTCATGTAACTTGAAACAAATATTGGTAATTTTTGGCATTTTGAAATTCAGCCATCATTTCATATCCCAAGCATGTGCTAAGCATCGTTAGATGCATTTTCATGGAGAAGTTTGTCGGTGTACGTACTCGCTAAATTTTGAATTTTAACACCCCTTTTCTTGCAGCTAATGAAAGAGGTCGCGGAGCTGACTCAGCAACTTGATCTTGCTCAGTCTCAGGTCGAGAATCTACTGCATTCGTCTGAAGGTGACAGAGCTTCAACGGTATGGGTTTGCATTTTTTTTTACCCTTAGCATTTTTTCTAGTACTATAAAAATAAAAAATAAAATTTCTAGTTCAAGCTTCCAACTCTATCTCAATGTGCCTTTACTATCCAAATCTGATTTCCGCACATCCCCATACAGCCAGACCAAGATCATCACTACCCTAAATTGCGAGTGCGGGATTCATTCAGATCTGACAATTCAGTATCGTATTCACTCATTTCGGAAGATCCTCCCTCCCTAGACCTTGGTGCCAGATCTTTTGATGCATCTCAATGTTCAGATGAGCGAAGTAGCAGAAGTTCTGGAGCAACTTTCATCCAATTCCCAGAGTTTGAAGAGAGTTTTATTCCAGAAAATTTATCTCCGGAGGATTCAATTAAAACCTCTAACTTTGTAGGAAATGGTATACATGAGAAAAAGGATGCCAAAGAACGAGCTAATCAAAACTTTGATGGTCATTGGAAGGAAGTGCAATGCGTTGAAGTGGAAGAGCCAACTACAAAACAATATTCAAATTCGAAGATGTCTGAGTCTAGGCCATGCAGATTTGAAGAATCTAATAGGCCTTCTCTAGATATAAAAACGGATACCTTAGGTTTAACGATGATCGTAAATGAAGAAAGAGCAGATCAAGAATTAAAGTCGCCCCCATTGAAGGAACAGAAAGAGTTGAATGGTTTGCATTCCACTTTTATTATACCATCACCTGAAAAGCCCTCTCCATGGCTGCTGAAAGAAAGCCTGTCTGAATCAAGGAGATTTTTTATCAGGAGTAGAAGCTGTAGAGCAAGGCTTATGAATAACTCACCGAATTCCCATTTCGAGAAGGTAGAAGATAATGAGAGCACACCATCAATTGGGTTTGAGAAAGATTTCCCTGGGAGACCTGAGGGTTTTCAAAAGAAACTTCCTGTATTGAAGTATGATCTTGACGTCAAAAGTTTATCAAGAAATGTCTCAGAGAATTCTATGAGCAGCTGTGCTGTTAATGAGCTCAAAGAGGGAAGTGTTGGAACTTCACCTGATTGGAGGACTGCCAGTGTTGGAAACTCAGATGCGGGATTGATGTGCATGGCTGATGATTTGGTGAGTGTGTATTTTCTTTCATCTTCATTCCTTTTACTAGCTCATATTCAGGCTATGGGATGCTAAATTAAATATTAAATGAATGAGATCCTTACCATCTTTTTTATCTGTCAAGGACGAAGCCTTGAATGTTTTGCTGATGTATCAATAACTAAATGTCCTTGCCGAATCTAGCAGGAATATAAAAAGTCTGCAATGTCTTAGGATGTAGTAGACCGGCTTCTTCCCCCACTTCATTGTATTCTTCTTCCATTTTTTATTCATTTCTTGGAAGCTGCAGAAAATTTTGGTTCAATTAGACCAGTCATTTCCTCATTCATGTTTTTTATGGTTTGAATGGTTGACAGGCACAAGAAACAACAGAAGAGACCATGGGGGATGATGACTTGGATGCAATGCGAGAAGATGTGTCTACAAAGAAGGTAAAGGACGTTGGCTTGGATGCTATGCAAGATGACGTGTCTACAAAGAATGTAAAAGATGTTGGCCTGGATCCTATTCAAGAGGATGCAGAAAATGCTTCCAAATGGCCATTAGAATTCAAAAGGAAGCAAAGCAGGATCATCGAGCTTTGGCATGCCTGTGATGTCTCACTCGTCCACAGAACCTACTTCTTCCTGCTCTTTAATGGCGATCCTGCAGATTCTTTTTACATGGAAGTGGAGACCAGACGGATTTCCCTTCTGAAGAACACGTTATCCAGGGGTAACAGTACCATCGTTCATGGACAAGTTCTAACATCCACCTCGAGGTATATCACCCTTCATTTCCAGATCAATCCATGTTAATATATACATTCTGCGAGCATTTCAGATAAAATATTTCCTCTGTGAACAGCAAGAAGGCTTTGATTCAAGAGAGGCAGATGCTGGCACGGCACATGCAGAAGAGGCTCACCAGAGAAGAAAGAGAGAATCTTTTCCTCAAATGGGGTATTCCATTGAATGGAACCAATAGAAGGTTGCAACTGGTCCATCGTTTATGGACCAAGCCAACAGATATGGACCACATCATAGAAAGTGCCACTCTTGTAGCAAAGCTAGTTGGTTTTGACGAGCAGGAGCAGGCTCTGAAGGAGATGTTCGGGCTGCTGAATTTTACACCGACACATCCAAGCAGGAGGAAATCTTCTATTTGGAAGCGCAGTGGATTATCTTTCTTGTAAGCTTTGTTATAGTCCACCTTGTTGTAAAATTTTGTGGCTAATCGCTGATCTCCAGGGTTCATACTTAGCTTTCTGAGTGTAAGTTTCAGTCGTTTGTATTCTCTAATCCTAGCTGCATTGATTGTAACTTGTGATGAAAAAGCTTGTAAATCTGATGTAAAATTGTAATGCTGATGCTTCCCTTTTATCTCCCTTCTCATCTTCTTGGCTATAAACTGCAACTCCATTAGAATTATTGGTAGCTTCTTGGGTTGCATAATGAGGTTCCATCATCCTTGTAATGTGAAGACAGATTTGATCTCATGCCAACAGCTAAAGAATTTGGACAGCCACTTGTTTTGCTGTTTCTAAACAGAGCAATACTGTATTTCTTTTTAAAAATAAAAAGAAACTAAAAAGAAAAAAACTTAAATTTTATGTTTAAATGCAATGTTTTTCCATTCTCTGATTTCTAAATTTGTACATGGTTTTTCAAAACAAGTTTGTCACTGTTCAAATGAAGAAAACAAAATATTTTTGTCTGTTTTATACAAAAAAAAATTATCATTGTACGGGATTAAAGTGTATTTGAAAGTGTAGTTGATGTTGCTTTGAAAATATTTTTTATTCAAAAATACATCAAAATAATTCTTTTATTTTTTAGAATTAGTTTTGACATCAGCATATATATAAACATCAAAAAATAATTTAAAAAAATCAAAAAAATTGAAACGTCGTGCATGGGCATAAAAGTATTTTAGATAATCAAATCTTCTTCAGAACATTATAGTAGAGTTTTAACTCAACCAAACAATCAGATTAATAGTTATACATGTTTTCTTAATCTTCGACATCTCTTTAAAATTTAAAATAAATAAAAAATAAAAGAATAATATAATAAAAATAATTATGTCGAATATAAATGAAGAAAGTTCTCGATGTCAAGTCTGCAATGGTGATGTAGTGGAATCATAAATTTAATGATGAATGAAGAATATCGTGTTAATTATTGTTCCATACATCCAATGTACACGTGTCTTATCCTAAGCTTAGCCAAAACGTTAAGAACAGCACAAAAAATGAAGAATCTGGGTAAAATGAAAGGTTGAGACATTTCGCTTAGGTGGAAAAGAAAAATTCTTGATTTGGAGATCAACTAGATGAAGAATTTAATTAAGAATATAATTGATGAAATATTTTTTTTGTGATTTGCTAGCAGGGACTAATATTTAGTGTCTATTTGTGAGTGTGGTTAAGATTATTTTTTAAAGTGTTTTTAATTTATAAATGTATTAAAATGATATTTTTTATTTTGACATCATCACATCAAAAATATCTAAAAATACAAAAAAAAATTAATTTAAATTAAAAAATAAAAATAAATTCAATTTTTTAAAAAATATTTTTGAAACACAGTGTTAATATAAAAATAGTTCATTAAATGCACATTTAGATAGGTCTCTATGACATATGCAAATGCATCATTTTATGTTAATTCTTCATCTGTTGCCTAACCATTGAATATTGTAGGTTCCAAGTCCGATCTATGATAAAATAATAAAGGATAAGGAAAAAGAAAAAAGGTTTTCAAGATTTCTTGAAATTTAAAGTTTGTGATATGATTTTATTTGAGCCAATGAGAGCCCTTCTCCAAAAATGATAATTTTTTAAATTAAGATCCTGAATTATCAGATTTTAATGGTGAAAAGATTTCTTATCCTCTAATTATTCATGACAATCTCTGTCTTTTAACACTGTAAATCTACTTGCCTTCCTGCGCCTATATAACTCAACTTCGCAGCTTACATGTTTCGTGCTCGAAATAAAAGAAAAAAACGTTTCGCCGGAAAAACGAATGGGAGGGGGGGATTATAGCCCTCAAATGATTGTTGTTCATGGCATTTCAGACAAATATGATCACATCTCTCTTCTTCACAACGTAAGAAGTTAAGATATACTCTTTTTTTAATCAATCATGCTCATGTAT
The DNA here is from genome assembly GCA_032356905.1 of Salix exigua. NCBI lineage: Eukaryota > Viridiplantae > Streptophyta > Magnoliopsida > Malpighiales > Salicaceae > Salix > Salix exigua. Next base: position 5,342,399 of record CM063594.1, on the reverse strand, counting down.
ATGTTTTCATAACCCGGGCGCCATTAACGTTTTGCTGTTCATATGATCTGAAGAAGTGTATTGTGGCTTGAGAAGCAGGTGGAGCCGGAAAAGCTGGACGACAATTCAGAAGAGCGTGGTGAAGAAATCGAGTGACAGGGCCAAAGAGAAGCCACGCTTGGGTGTTGATTTGTCTTCCGGTCTTTTTCTTGCCACAGGTCTTTCGTTAACATGGGGTTTGGGAGCGTCAAGAACGCCCTAGAACTTGTATTATTTAGTGAATCTGATCTACTTTCCATGGTTGGCGATGCAAGAGATGATGGAGCCAGTCAATCGCGGATGCCGGAACCTTGGCCGGAAGCAAGAACGCTAAAATGGCAGCGGCACACTGGGTGTACTGCTGTGTCTACTGGTCTGTCTGGTCTTTTTCTTTGAACAAGATTTATTACCTGTAAGCTAAATCAGTAGTGAAAATATTATAGCAACAGACATATGAATTATAAAAGTGAATTTATTATTTCATCTCTCTGTCTCAATTTTAGTCGTGGATTTAGAGTTATTTTTATATTTTTTATATTTATGTATACAATAAAATACTCATAATATCCTCAAATAAAAGAAAAAACAAGAGTTATTAGCATGGTGTTACTAGAATTTCATATTTTTTGAAAATATAGAAATACGGATATACCCTCGTAAAAGATAAAATTTAAGAGTTGATTGTAGGGGTGTTTAGATATTCCATTTTTTTTAGTTTTTCTTGCAGGCACTATTGGCACGTCTAACGCAGCGTACAGTGGTGAAAAATATTTATTTAGCGTCTCATCAAATACTTAGTCATGTCTTTTTCTCGATGCGTATAGGATGGTAATTTAACCAAAAAATTAAAAAAAATCAAAATCAAAATATAGAATAAAAAATTACATGTATTAAAATGAAGCAAAAAAAAAATGTCACTGCAGCGGCGGGGCGCAGCCACTCGTTAATCATAAAACTGGGAATTGCTATGAGAAAAGTGGACCAAGACCCGGTGCCTGGCTCGGTCAAAGTTGTTAACTATGGTTGGGCTGGGCCATTTTGCTTTGGTTTTGGTTTAGGCCCTCTACACTAAATCCACTAGATACCATGTGCCTTCTTTACTCGTCTAATAAATTGTAGCCTTTTGTTCTTAGTTTTCACCACATGATTACCGCTAGGATTATTTATTTATTTTAATATGAAAAAAATCTTTAGATATTTCTATTGTTTTTTTATATTTTAAATCATATAGGGATTTATTTGATGTAACCTAGATAACTTGTAAAAAAAGTAGTTTGAATTGAAATTAATATTCAAGATAGTTTTTTACATATAAATATTAAGATAATAATATATTTGATTAATTTAGTTAATCTGAGCTATATGTTAGGTTTTGTGACCATGATAAACTTGATCTCATGATACAAGTTTTGACAAATTAACATGAATTGACTTTAGTTTTTTTTTTAAAGTTATTATTCAACATTAGGTTAATTTAGAATCGGGTTTGAATATATTTTTTATTTGTTCTCCACGAGGTTATCGCTGTCTCGTATCCGGATTGATGATTTTACATGTTGATCTAGTTGATTCAAAATTGATTCAATATATTATCGTATCAATGTTTTTTTTTAAATGTCATCTTGAAATATATTTTTAGTTAGTTTTTTTTTAACTATCCATGTTTTTTTAGAGACTTGCAAAGTTGATTGAATCATATCAAATAAATCTCTATATATTCTTAATTTCTTACCCTATAACGAATGTGGCCCTAAGTGTGGATACAAGTTGATTGAATTATTAATTTCAGAACTTGTGAGACTATTAAAGTGAAAGCAAGCTGGCCAAACACCCGAATACTTGTATTAATCAAAATAAATAAATAAATCATTATCGTTTGTGTCTACACCCCTCTCTTGTAGATTTTCTCATTCTTATAATTATCATTCCCATAAGCAGAATATTATGTCCCGAGGTTAGGGAAAATGGAGCCTGGCCCATTTCAATGCAAACCTAGGCACTCAAATAACTCATGTTCCCCTAATTTAGTCACGGGGTTAATTTAATTTTCTGGATAAAATATTTTTTTCCTCTTATTATTTTTAAGTTTTGATTGATAAATTCAAAGACAGATCCAATAAATCTCCCCCAGAGTGTCAACACCTCCTATGCTTTAATGCTCCAATAAGCAATCAAGAATGTCTTGAATGTATTTTCCTACCACAACCGTTCAAAGTTGTTTTTTAAAATATCTTTTATTTAATAAAATATTATAATTATATTTTTTTAAATATTATTTTTTGATATTTTTAAATTAAAATATCTAAAAAAATCTATTTTTTACAAAAAAAAATATTTTTAAAATCAATGTGCCGAAAATGCATGGCCATCCCATTTCTCACGTGGCAGTTTATTTATTTTTATTTTTATTTTTATTATTTTATGTGAACTTTTGGAGAAAAAGTCTTAATCAAGGCTGTCTGCCTAACTCATTAAAGTGGTACAACTTTGTAACGCAATCATAAGTTCTTGCAATTATATTGCCTAATACAGCCCAGCTTGGTGGTTTGCGTTCGACAAATGGCCCATGCAGCTATAAATACATGGTAGACATCTATCTATGCATTAAAAGTTTTGTATGGCAAACACTAAATTATTATTATTATTATTATTATTATTATTATAGTAAAATAGTTACTTGATCCCTTTTTTTTAAAAAAAAATAATAATATCGTGTTCATATATTAGTGTCTTTGTTTGTAACTTAGCACGTGTATGATACTGTGGTATATAATATTTTTTTAAAAAAATAATTTTTATCAATTCAAAATATGTTAAAATGTTTTTTTTTAATTTTTAATATCAGTACATTAAAAATATTATAAGAATACCAGTTTGATATTTTTTATAAAGTAAATGTACTCGAATATAAAAACAAACGATACCTAACTTTTTTCTATTTATTTTTAATGAGAATTTATTTCTTAAAAAAAACTTGTTATTTTTCAAAATAAAAACAATCAACTAGCAACAATGGGATGAAATTGAAATTCACTTCATAATAAATAGCGTATAAACATGAAAAGCACCATGGACATATGAAAGATTTGATTTTGAAATTACATTTGAAAGTCTGTCTAAACAATGAAATATTGACTTATAATATATATAATAGATTTTAAATTCGAGCTAGAGCGTGTATTTTTTTAAATAATTATGACAATCAAGTTTTATTTGCTCATCCAAATCTATAAAATACAATTTTCAGGAATGCTAGTGGATGGTAGGTCCAATATTGGTAACAAGTGTATAATATAAAGTATTGGACATGTAATTATAGCAATAGCATATATCGATAATCTCTATGGCAAAACAGTAATAACAACGAAGAGGCGTCAATACATTTTTTTTTTTTAAATTATAATTTAAAAACGAAAGAAGTTCCCGCTATCATAAATGAATTCAAATTTCCCACCAATAAATTCATCCCATGCTGCCCACGTCAGCATTGATGACTCCCTATTGGTTGACGAGTCCTTTTTATCTAGTTGGTTGGCTTTAAACCACCATTGTTAGGTTTTGCCCTTCTGTACTTTCCCTTCATGATCACCGTAAAAAGAAAGTTTAATGATATCCTTCCCCCCTTAATCCATCTCTATTTGACCATTGAATTAAATAGGAAAAAGTAATTTATATATATATATATATAAATATAAAATATAGAAAATCAGGGGGGAGTCCAAGATGTCAGAAAAACAGGGGGGAAGTATTCCATGACTTTTGTCAAATCACAGAAGTTTTGTTTTAGAGTGTGGTTGCGATAGTTTTTTAAAATGCTTATCGTGCCGAAATACATCAAAATGATATTTTTTATTTTTAAAAAATTATTTTTTAAATCAGCACCATCAAGATCTAAAACATATAAAAACATATTTATTTAAGATGAAAAAAATTTTTGATCAAAAACCGATGAGATCACAATGTCAAACAGAATACACGAAGAACAATACGAGTGGAAACATAAAGGTTATTCTAGCATGATAGCAAACCCTTTATTAATTCTTATAATTGGCAAAAATTAAAATCAAAACAGAAATTTAAAAATAAAAAGATTATTCAATGCTATAAAATAGAAGGTCGCAGTCACAAGCCGCCCTGATTTAAGTAACTTTTTGGAATTGTGTTGTAATTTATTTTAAAAAGTGTTAAAAATAATCCCAATACAAAAAAAAAAAAAATTAAATGATTTTTTTTTAAAATATATATTTTAGAAACATAGTGTCAAACAAAGTTTTAATTGCATTTCAAAACTCGATATTAGATAAAGTAAAAAATAAAATGATATTTATTTATTTTCTATGCAAACACTCATCTTATAATAGTTTTAACCAAATATATAGCATATAAACATGAAAAGCACCATGGGCACATGAAAGATTTGTTTTTTAAATTATATTTGAAAGTCCATCTGTTGTTTTTAAGTGACGTGACGTGATGATAAAGAGTTCATGATCCGCACAACAAATTTCAAGTTTGAGTTAGGCTGTATGTTTTTATAAAAGCCAGAGATAACTGAGGTTTTCTGGTTTACCTGATCCAAAAAATATATTTTCTAGAAAATGAGGTTTTTCTACATCTAAAATAAAATAAAAATACTGAATGCTAGTGGATGGTAGGTCCAATATGGATAATAAGTGTATAATATAAAGTACTGGACATCTAATTATAGCAATAGCATATATCAATGATCTCTATTGCGGTTTTTTTTAAATAAATAAATAGTAATAATAACGAAGAAGTTCTAAACATTTTTTTTTAAATTATAATTTATAAATGAAAGAAGTTCCCGCTATCATAAATGAATTCAAATTTGACACCAATAAATTCAGGAATTTAAAAATAAAAAGATTATTCATTGGTATAAATTTGAAGGTCTGCAATCACGAGCCGCCCTAATTTAAGTAACCTTTTGGAATTGCGATGAAGTTTGTTTTTAATTATTTTTTTTTAGATATGTTTTATAATATATATATATTTTTTATTTTTAAAAAAATATTTTTAATATTAATATATTGAAATTATCTAAAAACAATAATATCAAACATAGTCTTAATTGTATTTCAAAACTCGATATTTGATATTGTAAAAACTAAAATGATATTTTTATTTATCTTGTATGCAAACACTCATCTTGTAACAATTTTAACAAAATATACATATACATTTTTTTAATCTATTTTTTGAAAAAAAATTAGAAGTTACCGTAATATCAAACCTACATTAAATATCTATCTGTCTACACACTGTCATGTTTTTAAATTGTACTTAACTTGAATATATATATATATATATATGTTTTTTCAAGTAAAATGCAATTTAATTAAAAATAGCCTAAGTAATTATGTTGAAACTTGAAACCAGCAGACAAATGGACCTATAGAGTTCCTAGGTTGTCTAAAATAAATATCAGTTGGAAAGATATAAATCCCAATTATAAATCATAATAATATAAAAAAAACAGAAGGACAACATGTAGTTGTATATTGTAACAGATAAGATAGCACACAAGGCTAAATGATTCAACCCATATCATATCATGTGAGGCTAAAAAGGTCTAACCCTAACCCCTCCCTCCCCATTGAAAAAGTCTGTTCAAAACCTTTTGGGAAGAGGGAACCCTACCCCACACTTTACCCCCCACCCCCAAGCTCCCATTCCATCAAGAAATAAATAGTGAGATCAAATTAAATAAAAAATTGATTTTTGTCTGAGAGAGAGAGAGAATATCTCTCTCCTGTGTTTCTCTCTCCATTTGTGTTTTAGGCTTTTAGTAGTGTGAGTACAAGCAACAGTCCTCTCTCTCTTCCCCCCTCTGCCTCTCCTCCCCACATGTCTCTTCTTCATCCTCCTCCTCCCCATTGACAGAAAAACACCAAAACCCATTTCATGAAACCTATCAAAATGAGCCCTTTCCTTTTCTCTGTTTTGCTGTTTACATCCTTCTTGGCCTGCAAATCCCAGCAAAACCCAGAAACCCAGGCCTTGATATCCATCAAGCAAAACCTCCACGACCCGCTTGGGGCTTTAACGGGCTGGGATCCAACAACCCCATTAGCTCCGTGTGACTGGCGTGGTGTCTTTTGCACAAACAACCGAGTTGCTGAACTTCGTTTACCTCGTCTCCAACTCCGTGGACAGCTCAGTGACCAGTTTGCGTCCTTAACATCCTTGCGTAAAATCAGCCTTCGATCAAATTTCTTCAATGGAACATTGCCTCATTCTCTTGCAAAATGCACGCTCTTACGCGCCGTGTTTTTGCAGTACAACTCATTTTCCGGCAACCTTCCGCCGGAGATTAGTAACTTAACTAATCTTCAGGTCCTGAACATCGCGCAAAATAGATTTTCTGGAGAGATTCCTAGATCTCTGCCTGCGAGTTTGAAGTATCTTGATTTATCATCAAATACATTTTCAGGTTCTATCCCTTCAAGTGTTTCTGACTTGGCGCAGTTACAGCTTATTAACCTGTCTTATAATCAGTTTTCTGGTTCTATTCCGGCGAGTTTTGGGCAGCTTCAGAGCCTTGAGTACTTGTGGCTCGATTATAATGTTTTGGAAGGGACTCTACCTTCTGCCATTGCGAATTGTTCTTCGCTTGTGCATTTTAGTGCTAATGGCAATAGTCTTGGAGGTTTGATTCCGGCTGCCATCGGCGAGCTTCCGAAATTGCAAGTTGTCTCACTTTCGGAAAATAAGTTTGTTGGGGCCGTTCCGACTTCAATGTTTTGTAATGTCTCGGTTTATCCGCCATCGTTGCGGATTGTTCAGTTGGGGTTTAATGGGTTTAGTGGTGTTGTTGGGCCGGAGTCAGGCGATTGTTTTAGTGTTTTGCAAGTTTTGGATCTCCAAGAGAATCACATACGTGGAGTTTTTCCTTTGTGGTTGACACGTGTGGTTACGTTGAAATTGTTGGATGTTTCGAGGAATTTGTTTTCTGGTGTTGTTCCGGCGGAGATTGGGAATTTGTCGAGGCTGGAGGAGTTGAAGATGGGTGGTAATGGATTTAGAGAGGTGGTTCCAGTGGAGATTCAGCAATGTAGGTCACTTCAGGTTCTTGATCTTCATGGGAATGATTTGTCAGGGGACATCCCTGAGTTTTTGGGCGATCTAAGGGGATTGAAGGTGCTATCGCTCGGTGAAAATCAGTTTTCGGGCTTGGTTCCTGGGAGTTTTAGGAATCTTACAGGGCTAGAGACCTTGGATTTGGGTGGTAATGGCTTGAATGGAAGCTTGCCTGATGTGGTTATGGGGTTGAATAATTTGACTACGCTGGACCTCAGTGGAAATGGATTCTCAGGTGAAATTCCTGCTACTATTGGGAATTTGAACAGGGTAATGTTTCTGAATCTGAGCGGAAATGGTTTTTCAGGAAAGATACCATCTAGTTTTGGAAATCTATTGAGGTTAAGTACTCTTGATTTGAGCAGACAGAATTTGTCTGGAGAATTGCCGTCTGAGCTTGCTGGCTTGCCGAATCTTCAGGTCATTGCTTTGCAGGAGAATATGTTGTCTGGGGATGTTCATGAAGGGTTCAGTAGTTTGTCGGGTTTGCGATACTTGAACCTCAGCTCCAATGGCTTCTCCGGTCAGATTCCGTTGACTTTTGGGTTTCTCAAGTCATTGGTTGTTTTGTCTTTGTCCAAGAATCATATTTCAGGGTTGATTCCACCAGAGCTTGGCAACTGCTCGAATCTTGAAACCCTCGAGTTACAGTCAAATTCTTTGACTGCCAATATTCCCGGTGATCTCTCTCGCCTTTTGCACTTGAAAGTGCTTGATCTAGGCAGGAACAATTTATCAGGTGAAATCCCAAATGAAATCTCCAAATGCTCGTCGTTATCCTCATTGTCGTTGTATAGCAATCATCTTTCAGGTAGCATACCAGAGTCGTTATCCAATTTATCCAACTTGACATCTTTGGATCTATCGGCTAACAACTTGAGTGGGCAGATTCCTGCCAATCTTGCACAAATCTCTGGCCTGGTGTACTTGAATGTTTCAAGAAATAACCTTGAAGGTGAGATTCCAACATTGCTGGGTTCCAGATTTAGCAATCCATCAGCATTTGCAGATAATCCAAGGCTATGTGGAAAGCCTTTACCTAGAAATTGTGTGGCTATAGAAGGAGGCAATCGAAGGAAAAGGTTGATTCTGTTGATTGTTGTGGTTGTAAGTGGAGCTTGCATGTTGGCATTATGTTGCTGCTTCTATACATACAGCCTCTTGAGGTGGCGCAAGAAACTAAAACAAGGTGCAGCGGGCGAGAAGAAACGGAGCCCAGCAAGGCCTAGCTCAAATGGAAGTGGTGGTCGTGGCAGTACAGATAATGGAGGGCCGAAACTTGTTATGTTTAATAACAAGATCACACTTGCAGAAACAATTGAAGCAGCCAGGCAATTCGACGAAGAGAATGTGCTTAGCAGAACTCGATATGGCCTGGTTTTTAAAGCTTGTTATACTGATGGAATGGTGCTCTCAGTCCGCAGACTCCCAGATGGATCACTAGATGAAAACATGTTCAGGAAAGAAGCTGAATTTCTAAGCAAAGTGAAGCATCGAAACCTCACAGTTCTTCGTGGCTACTATGCTGGAGCCCCAGATATGAGACTCCTGGTCTACGACTACATGCCTAATGGAAACCTTGCCACTCTCCTCCAGGAAGCATCCCACCAGGATGGCCATGTCCTAAATTGGCCAATGCGTCACTTGATAGCTCTCGGAATTGCCCGTGGGCTTGCATTCCTCCACACATCCAACATTGTTCACGGGGATGTCAAGCCACAAAGCGTCCTTTTTGATGCAGATTTCGAAGCCCATCTCTCTGACTTCGGGCTCGACAGATTAAGCATTGCAACCCCAACAGAACCTTCAACTTCGGCAACAGTTGGCACGTTGGGTTATGTATCACCAGAAGCTGTTTTGACAGGAGAAGTCTCAAAAGAATCAGATGTTTACAGCTTTGGCATAGTATTACTTGAGCTACTGACAGGGAAAAGGCCAGTGATGTTCACACAGGATGAAGATATCGTCAAGTGGGTCAAGAAGCAACTGCAGAAGGGTCAAATAACTGAACTTTTGGAGCCTGGTTTGCTTGAACTTGACCCTGAATCATCAGAATGGGAGGAGTTCTTGTTAGGTGTTAAAGTTGGGCTACTTTGCACCGCACCGGACCCTCTTGATAGACCCACGATGCCTGATATTGTTTTCATGCTTGAAGGTTGCCGTGTCGGCCCTGATATCCCATCTTCAGCTGATCCAACCTCACAACCATCCCCTGCTTAATGACCCGCCCGAGCTCCAAATAACCCGATAAAGTTGACCCTTTCTTTTTAGAACCTTTTCTAGTGTGTTGCTTCTTTTTTGCCCTTTCGCCACTCCGGTCTCAGATGCCGGCGTGAGAGAAAAGATGGAGGGCCCACAAGGTTGATAAATTGCAGTCAACGATTGGGGGACCACCACCTGCCGTGGGGTCCCCCTTTGTCTTTTTGGCGCCAAAGGGAGTCACGTGGCAGCAGAGTGGAAAAGTAGCCGTTAATGTTGTGGGCTCCGAGGAGCAGCTGGCAAGAAACTTAAAAGGAGGTGTCTTTTTCCATTAAAAAAAAAACGGAGGTAGTAGTAATAGTATAGTAGTAGTAGTAAAGTACAGCAGCTTGAAGATGATTTCTGGCTCAGCCATGAGAGGATCTTCTGTCGTTCTTCAGTTTTTATTTTATTTTCTTGGCAGAGGGCAAAATGATGGATGGATTTTGGGGCCGGAGACCCAAAATCTCAGGACCCGCTGAATCAATCATCAGGAAGAAGGGGATGGGAAAGCTACAGAAAAGGGGGAGGAAAATGATGGCTCAACATCTTCAATTAACTTCGAACTTTTTTCAAATTTTTTTGGTGGGGTCGTGACAGGACTCTCTTTATTGTTTATGAATTTTTTCTTTTTGAATTGTTGCCTGCTGATTTTTGTCATTTAATCTGTATTTTGTTTTTTCCAGTACAGACGTTAGTGGTAGGAGTGGATTTTTTTATTGTTGTTTTTGTCTTCAGAAAGGAGAGAAGCTCTATCTCTATCCATCATCTCCTTGTTTGTTTATGCCTTTTTCTGCATCTCTGCAAATGGTGGGAGGGTAGCCTGCAAACCCAACAACCATAAAGATTCTCCCAGCAGTCGCTGTGATGTTGAAATAACCAGAGATGCCATGGCCATAAAACCCTAGGGGGCTGGCGTTGACAAGTATCAGACATTCTTTTTTTTTTAAAAAAAAAATAATAAAATTGGGGTAAATTGCATGAAAACAAACGGTCTTAAGTTTATAAAGAACAAAATTACATTGAATAAAGGTTAAAATTAAAGGGTTTTTTAAAATAATTTTAATGTATTAATATTAAAAAAATAAAATTATTCTAGGTAAAAAATTATTCTGAAAAGAATCTCTTACCAGAGTCGCGTGCAATTGCAAGAATTAAATTGAGGGGCAGGACTGCGTTCATGTTTGAACGGCCTTGAGAAGTGGAAAATGAGGTGTCAAATCCGATGCAGTGACCGTTAAGTATTTGTACTGTTTATTTTATTTTATTTTATTTATTTATTTATTGAGATCTCATCTTATTCATGCATGGCTTTCCTGGTCAGGACACCATGTTCAACGCCGTTAAGTCACTGCATTGATTCATCGTCGCTGGCTTTTATACTATTTTATTTCCCCGATGTCTCGTGATCTTGCCTGGGTTTTCTAAATTCGTGTTAAAAAATAAATATAAAATAATATAAAATAATCGATTTTCAAGCATGAAACTCTTTACGTTGAAAATTAATTTGTAATTTAATATCATATAAAATAAAATGTTATTGCGTGATTCCCTTCAATGCCTCTGAACAAGATCCCGAAGGCACATATCTGGCCGGAATTAACGTCCAGTCATCGCCGGAAGTTTTCTATCCCGATCAAGGGCTTCTGAGGCACGGTGTTGGATGGCCTCTTTGATTACTTTTACCAAACTAAAATTTACTCCCCTCAACTTACGTCAATCATCAGATATCAATGCGGAACAAAGTTATTAAACAATCACCATTTAGGTATTGGATTGTAAGTATGATTTATATCGATTTAAAAAATATTATTTCGAGATTTTTTAAAAAATATAGTTATATCTTTATAGTTCTTTTTAATCAAATTGATTTTTGATCTCCATCGAATAAAATCAGGTTTAATAATAATTTGTGTGAGTAATTCAACCCATCTAAATATTTATTTTTAATTTCTTTTTGAAGTGTAAATTGATGTTAGTAGGAAGATACATTGTCCCTCTAACGAAAAGTACAAGATCTTGACAATGAGATTTTCGACTAGTGTCTGGCTAGAGTGTTCCATGCATAACATCACTACAACTACAACCTTTGCATCAATTATATACTCATGTTTTTATGGTTGAATTTGCTTTTTTTAAAAAAAATTATTTTTTATATAAAGAAAATATTATATCAATGTTTTATGTTTTTTTTTAAAATTTCGATTTTTTAATATTAAAAATAAAAAAATACTTTTAAAAATAAATCATACATCCAACATTAACCATAGACACTAACCTTAACAAACAAAATAGGCAAGACCTTTTCTACCTCCCAACCAAAAGGAGACCCACATGGAATTGCAAGAGGGCATCTTGTCATAAAGTTGGTAAATTATCAAATTATATGATTGAAAATGTGATTAAAATTGTTTTTTTTAATAATTTTTGCTTATAAATATCATAATTTTTTTTAAAAAAAATATATTTGATACCGGTTCATCAAAATATTATAAAAACTCTGAAGTAAAAATAAAAATATATTTTTTATAAACATATTTAAAACAAATGACAAAAAAGAACATGGGTTGAATGATCGGCGGCATCGAGCCCAATTGAACACCGGCAAAGCACGGCCATCAAATCCACGATCTTGTCATGCTTTTGGGTCTCAATGATGATGGCGTCCCCATAATTCTTCGAAGAATGTCAGCTAAGTTGTCATGCTGGGTGGGAGCTGCATTTACTCCAAAAACATTCCTTTCCCGAACCGAAAGATGATAAGCTGCAAACCAAATCTAAACTTTACTCCACAGAATCGACCCAAAAGCAACTGAAGATCACTCCTATCGACCCACCATCTAACAAAAGGGGTCAAATTTGGCTACGAGCTTCACTCCTTTTCAGACTCTACTTGACCCCCCACCTTCCCTAATTATCCGCATTGTAGGCCGTTTTTCCGGGTGTTTGACATTACACATGAAAAAACATGATTTTTTATATATTTTAAATAAAAAGTTTTAATTTTTAAGATAATTTTCAGGGTTGATATTAAAAATAATTTAAAAAAATATTATTTTAATACATTTTTAAATAGAAAATACTTTTAAAAACAAATCTACAGTGCTCTCTGCACACCCTTGGCGACCACTATAGTATCCTATCCCTAGAAACTAACAGACAACACCTCCAAAAGTCCTAATAGACACAGATCTGGTGAAAAGTGGTTTATGAGGTGTTTTGGATCGAGCATTTGGGGTTTTGTGATGGCTCTTATGCCTCTCTTTGTGTAAAAAAACGTTTCCTTTTCTGTAAAAGAAAATCAATTTAATTGTACTTGGATGAGTGTGGACATCCATCAAACATAATTATTCTCCTATAAATCTATCTTATCTAACGAAGTTTTGCTAAGTATGGTCATTGATTCCATTCATAAATTCCTAAATGGTTCATCTTTATTTGCTACTTTTCAAGCTCTTCCCTCTCTTTGGAGAAAATTGTAAACGCGGTAAAAACTGTATTGTTTTATCTCGTTTTTTTAACCGGTAAATATTTCGACCGTTTCAGCCAAAACGAAATGAAATTAACAGCCAGCACCATGTAGCCTAAGCACTTAGAGTCTGCATCCAACAAAATCATTACCTGATAATAGGGGGGTTATGAGGCCAAATGATCTGGAGATCTGTTAAAAAGAACGGGTAAAATCATGACACCGCTTATTTCTTCAGAAGACCCGAGTGTCAGCAAGACATTCCAGAGATTCAGATCATGAAAACATCTTGAAAGTCATGACTTTCAAGCTTATATAGCCCTATATCAAATTGCAAAGAAGAAATCTTGGTGTCCTGCTCTCAGCTAAATCAAGCAGTAAGTTTCGCAATAAGTAACGATTGCAGCGCAAAAAATCATAATAACATTTCAAAGAGGGGGGTGGTGAGGAATTAGTGGGGTTCGAATAATTAATCATACTAGCACACCAGTTGATGATCAAAGACAAAAGGACAAGTTTGCAATAGATAACCATGTGCAGGCTAGGTTTTGAATATTACATTGAACTAATAGGTAATGAAAGACAAAGACAGCTTATTTCATGAGGGAAACTTACCCTTGGATTTAAAACCAGCATGTTAGCACCAGGAAATACATTTGCAGATAATTACATGATTGAAAAAATGTTTGATTTAACACCAGCGCACTCTTCACTACCATCACCAACCTGAAAACAGCAAAGCCATGCCAAAAACCTGTTTTCTACTCTGCTCTGGATTGGCCAGCACGGGAGGAGAGGATGATGCCAACAGTAAGTCCATATAGAGCCAACGCCTAGGCCAAGATGAGAATCAGAATCATTCCAACAAATAGTTTTGGCTGCTGTGCGTTAGCTCTACAAAAGAAATAATCAAATTCAGAGACTTTTTGTCATGATAAAAATGCATCCATGTGTGCCAGGTACAATCTTCTAACTAGACAGTGGTTATAATTATACCTAACCATGTGGAAATTTCATGACTTTGAATCTGATAAGAACTGAGGGGAACTAATGCAACACACAAGTAATTGAGAAACATGAGATTGTACAATGGTATAGCATCAACTCCAATTTTGCCTTCAAAGTTATTAAGAGTTTGACATAGTATCAATCAAAAGAAACTCCACTTAACCCTGCATAAAATCCCTGCCAAAATCTAGCATATGTCTAAGGAACCAGTCCAATATTGTCTAAGAATTTTTCTTCTTCAGTACCTTCGCTTGTATTGTAAACTGCAGGAAGCTCCAAGACATGGTAACATCTACCTAACAAAGGGAAACCTAATGTAGCACCATTCTTATTTCACTAACACCATGATGTGGCTAAAAACAACCAAATTTCCAATAACTCAGTAGCTAGAAAAACAAGATAAAGACACAAAACAAAGCAATTTCATTACCAAAACCAATGAGAGGAATGTAAATATCAACGTCAACATAGTTTTAGAAAGCATCAAACTTCTAGAGAATGAAGGACATCAACAGGGGATAAGCTAACAGTATAATTTTAAGAAATGTCGTATGAAATGTTATTTTATATAATAGTATGCATATTCTTTGTGCGCATGTTTCTTACATCCATAACAGCTTAAAATTACTTCTCTTTTGTTTATTTATTTTGGGGGAAAGGGAGGGAGTGCTAAAATTACTTCATAGCATTGAAAAAATCAATTTTAACTACTGTTCAATCATCACAGACAGAAGTTTGACATCTCATAATTTACTGAAGCAGAACCAACCACTAAATATAGTAACGAGAAATCACTTGGTAATCCTTGAGATGGTATTCCCTTTCTCACATACATGTGTGGAACCACTATATGAACTACCTATAGAAGCACATGCATGTTAGAGAGGGAGTACAAACTCTGTAGGCACTAAATAATTCTTATCATAGAGAAAAAACATGTTCGGCAGCCTGCAACTAGAGTCATAATGTAGTTGTGATGTTGTGATTGCATCACAACTTTGATTACATTGTTTGGCCACTCTTCTAACATTCCCGTGATTTTACCCATCCTTGTAAGATTTTTTTTTTTATAAGATGTTTTACTTTTTTTAAAAATTTTATTAATTTTTACAAATAAAAAAATAAAAAATACCTAACACCAGCATCGCCAACAATTCCAATAGCCATACCAGCAGAAAGACCAGCAAGACCACAAGGAAGACCAGAGGATAAATGAGCGTAACCATCAAATAAATAATAAGATTTGGCTTTAGGATTAGTTCAAGTACTAATTATAACTGCAGTGATTAAACCGTAAATTCCGAGCACACCAGCAATCACAACCGGAACTATTGATTTCATTACAAGTTCCGGTCTCATGACTCCCATCGACGCTACTCCGACACCGCTCTTCGCTGTACCATACGCAGCTCCCATACCTACCAATAAAAAATACAATAAAAGACATTTTTTATTGATTGAAACAGAGAGGGAAGTGAGATTTGGAGATGGATTATTTTTTGAGAGGTAAGGTAACCAGTAACCACCGTTGACGGTGACAGTGTGCGATCTGGAAGGAAGCTTCGTCGTGTGGCCCACATTGTAAGTCACGGGCCTACTTTGGAAATGAAACCTTTTATTGGACCTTTGGGCTCGAGATAGAGCTCAATTATCACTGTTACCATTGGTAGATCCCGGCGTTGATGCACCCTCCCCCAAGCAAACATAGCTGCACCTACCCACTGGCAGGCACCACCCAAGCCTCGTCGTGATAGGCTAAACATAGAAAGCCAATCTCATGGCCTCTAACATTCATCTCAACCACTTGACTCGCTGCAAAGTCAAGAGCCTCCGATGCAAGAAAGTGCCAATTTCTGATGAGCAAAAAGGTTGTCCACACCACAGCCCACACGTAAAGCTGATGGAAGAACTTCTTATGAACACTTTGAACTTTCGATGCTAGTACAATGAAAGAATCACCAAATCATGTGCACAGAGATTTTCGAATTTCGATGCAATCAACACACAATTCGCATCAGACTAAACTAGTGTTTGACTTATTAAAAAAAATTATCGTTTAATCTTGCGTTGCCCAGCAAGTCTCATAACAAGCTGATGAAAAGATTTAAAACGAGAAGAAGGTAGTGAAGCAATGAGAATGGGTACATGCAGCAATCAAGACCCTTAACGAGTGAGCAGACAAGAGGAGCCGTTAATGAAGCCTGCACTTATGGGATTGCTTATTGCTAATTTTCCTTTCACCAAGTGACCTTGGTGATCTAATTCTTTTCAAAATGCCATGTATCTTGTCCCGCTTCAAGCAAACTTATAAATTGAAATATTAGCTTAGTAATACAGGCCCATTAAGCATTAGTGACACGTATCCAGCCCATAAACTTGTCGAATGAATCCTCTATATTGAAGAAGCCTAAGCTCTCAGGCCCAGCCCAAACAATAACCATGGTGGGCCATTTTGAGCAAGAAGCTTCGGGCCTATTTGGGACGACGAGGTGCTTTCATCCTAGAATTTTAGGACATATCAAGCACGAAAGTTTGTTGATGAGTTCAGATATTGACACATCGAGTCTACAAACACTAGATTTTGCATGGAGGTCTAGAGTAATTAATTATCCATAAGGTGAAAACAGTTCTCAATTATTTTTTTCATTGCACAAAAGTAACAATGATGATCTAATTCTTTCAAGAATTGCTATATATTTGGCCCTCATTAAGTAAACCAATGATTTTTTTTATTAATGTAGATGTTCGGACTAGTTTGAGTGGATCTCAACTAATTTCATGAATCCTGAAGTTAACGACCATGTAAGTCTTCAATAATCATCATATTATCATCCACAGGGCTTGAACCCGAGTCCACAAAAAAACCCTCTTAGTCCTAAGTTTTTGCCATTGGACTATCTATTAGATAGTTAATAATGAGATGATTTTGCAAGCAAGGTCTTGGCCCCATGGTAAGTGCAACGATTGTTCCTGCCAAACACCCGGGTTCGAGCCCTGTCAATACACCTGTCATCCTCGTGATACTTTACATGCTCATTGGGCTTGCAGGATGTTCAGCAAAACCGGTGATTAGTTGTGGTACGTGCAAGCTGACTCGGACATCCCAGTTATCAATAAAAAAAAAAAGAGATGATTTTAGTTGAACAAGTAAAGCACACGTGTACATTCATGCAAGCATTTCATCGATGTGGTTCCATATCTCTAAGCTATAATGAGGAGTAAGTGGTGGAGCTTAGGCAACAAGTTTCTAGCTATGTCCATCTTTTCTTGTTTAAATTTCAATCTTAAACTAAAAGGTCATGAGCATACACAACGTAGATATGATTAATTATGGCTCTCACCCAATTTCTGCTAACAACCATTTGAATATATGGACTGGACAGACGTGCGAATGCTTAATCGTCAATACAAAGTGATTGAGTGGTAGATAAAAAAGAAATTTACATGCATGATTTTGTTACTTTCATAATTGTATCACCAAAACAGATGGATCGATCTCAAAGCCCCAGCAGTCGAATTTCCAATTTCAAATTGATTATGCTTATCAAGGTTTCTCAGCTATAATGAATTGGAGATCATTAATCTCAAGACCCTTTTCAAAAAGAAAAAAAGAGAGATAGTAAATGCTCGTGGATGTATGACCACGCTTTCATTACAAAGCTTACAAATTCAAGCCAATCGTAGATGCCGGGGCCAATGAAAATGGTAGGAAACCCATAGAAATAATTGCAAGGGTATGTGGAGAAGACGTAGGAAGGGCCGAAGCCGAACAACCTGACGCGCGTAGGCTTTTAATATGGAGGATTGCTATATTATCACATACAATAATACATATATATATATTTCTTTATTTCAACTATTTATATAGTTATTAAATGTTTTTTTTTTGTTTCGAAACATTAACTAAACACTTGAGTGCATGCATCGAAGTCTAATCACAGTCTGCTAAGAAAGTTCCTTGACCTGAAATTTCATAAATAACGGAGAAGAAATGAGGGTAAAAAAAGTAGGGCTACAAGCAAAATCATATTAGCTTTTTGACAAACCTAGCCAGACCAAATTCGATCAAGTCAATTCGAACGCGTTATAATTGATGTGAGTTGGACCCCCCACTGAAAACCCTAGCAAGCTCTCATCAACACGGGGCTGAGTCGGAGCCAACTCATAATTAGAGCTCACCATTGCCATGGCCTGCATGCAGGACCCTTTGGCTAACCGGTAAACATCATGGCACCTTATTTCCCCACTCTTTCTCAATCAATACATCATGCCCGGAGAGTTCCTGTTCTTCTCAGCAACGCCCTGCCCATCAACATCATACCAGTAAATCAACCCTCCTCCTTTTCTTGCACTGGCTTCTGTAGACGGCAGACCAATGAACAGCTTACACGAATTGTAACACGTGCCCATTTGAAGCTGATCTAAACGGATGCAATGGTTCTCTTCCATTGAATGATGATTGAATGGGGGGGGGGCACTTGATATTCGAAGTTGCCTCTTGGAGTGCGCCATGGATCATATAAACACGACTATAAAATGCTTCGGATTTATAAATTTATTAAATACTCAGTGCTCTCACTCATAAATGATAGGGCTTTCTCATCCTTTGGCTTTTAATCGAGAGAAAAATGATAGATTATACCTCCAACACACTTTCTTTTACTCCAACTCGTAAGAACCCTAGTTACTGCTAGCTCCAATAATGTAACTATTTTGACGAGAAAGTAAAAATATATCGGGGTAGTTTTCAATCAATAATCAACTCAGCAGAAATTAGCCACGGGATATCCACTTCTAATCACATGATGATCAATCATCATCTCATACAACGACACATTACTTGTAAAACCCTTTTTTTTCTTTTTTTATTCCATCAATCAACAAAAAAGAATTGAAGAAAAGCATCAAATTGGTCAAAGAAACTTGTTTTCAATCACCCACTCTCCTCGGTGATTTGGCAGAGGGGCTCTTGAAAGTATTAGTACTTAATTTCTTTTCAAAATATATAGAGATGCTAGAATTAGTACCTTCAAGGGGGCAATGATAGTTGATGTCCCTTCGAAAGAAGCTTGTGTTTCACACCTTGATATACAGTGATTGTACAGTAGCGGAGCCATAGACAAGAGTGAAGTCGAAGAATTTGCATATATATATATATATATATATATATAGACTCCAAGGGGCGTGACATGATGATAAAAAGTTGGAGATCTGCACAGCAGATCTCGAGTTCTAGTCAGAGCATGCATCTCTTGTAAGAACTTGGAACAACCAGAGTTTTATTCGCTCACTCGGACTCTATAAAGTGTGTTTTCCATAGGTATATGTATATATATATACCTCCATATATATATATATAGTACCCAAGAAGTATGACGTGATGATAAAAAGCTTGAGATCTGCAAACAGATCTCAAATTGAAGACGTATATCTGTTGTAAGAACTTGAGATAACCAAAGTTTTATTCGCTTATTTATACTCATAAAATGTGTTTTTCAAACCGGAAATATATATGTGTGTATTCATGGTGAGTTAATTTCTCTCTGCTCAGCAACCACCATGGATCATCCACAAACTTAACCAATATATATTACAAAGGCAAGGCTAAGGTGATATTTTAAGAGTTGGAGGTGGGTCGATGTCAAAAAGTGTTTAAGATCCATATAGGACCCCCAAAGGATCTCCTTTTGCTAGTTACGCAAACTCCATGCGTCTCCACAATTGTTTTTTGCGCCTCTTCCGTAGTTTCTTTCTTTCTTTTTATCTGGTTGAAAATATTGTGCATATTTTTATTATTTTAACGTGTTAGAAAGGGAGCTTCATTTTTAGCTCTCACCGGCCAGCTTTGAGAGGTAGTGGTGGTGGTGGGGACCGCATTGGGAGGGGGTTCTAATGAGTTCAATGATGCGGCCCGCCGCATGATTGGGTGGCCAAGGCCGACCATTACCGTCCTACGTGTACTAAGAGTCCACGTCTCTAGTCATCTAGTATCTTGTACCCAGCTTTTGTTCTATCTTGACAGATATTTCCACAATTGCCCACCCTGACTCATGGCCCATTTTTCTGTAGCTGTATGTCATATTAATATAACTTCAAAAATTAATAAAGCAACGGAAACATTTTTTAGATTATTTGATATTCTCTTTCGAAAGTATTTTTAAAAAAAATTAAAAAAATAATTGTATTTTTTAATATTTTCATATGCAAATATCAAAAATATTTTTTTAAAATATTATTTTGATATAGACATCACTCTCCCTCCAAATGGTATTTGGCTGGTGAATTTTAAGGGAAGCATTGCTATACTTTGGGTGAAATTGTATATATGGTAATAAAAAAATTAAATAAAAAGATTTTGAACTAATTATTGGATTGTAAGGCCTTATAATAATTAATTAAGAGGGTCAAAGTAATTTCTAGCTAAATATGGCATTCACACGGCACGTGCTCCATGCTTGATAAAAGAAATGGCTCATGATTTTGCCTAAAGTCAACAGAGTCTCAAGGCACAGACCCATGCGGCCTTTCCATGGCACGCAAACCTTAATCTTTTTACAGTACGATAGCATGCAATGCTCCCTTATATCATGATCTTCAAACAAACCTTCTTTTTGGGCTACATTATCTCAAGGCAGTCCATTGAACTAGAATTTGAATTCCACAATTATTTAAATTATATTATAGGATTTTATTTAAAAATTAAAGATTTTAGGTTAGGTAATTTTTTAATATGGTACCAGAGTCTTGTTGATCTAGTGGTCACGAGCTCGAATCTCACTACTCTTATTCTATTTGATAAAAATCAAGTATAAAGTAATATGAGTGTATGCAAGTTTCAAGTCTAAAGAATATAAATTAAAAAATAATATAATTTATATAATAAAATATTATTTAAATATTTAAATTTTTAGATGAGATGGTTTCTCGAATACTATTACCATTGGCTAGCTAACTGTTAGTCCCCATGTCCCAATTGTAGAGCAGAGGGAAGTTGAATGGTCGCACCATCTCTCTCGTTTCTTGGTGGATGCTTTATACGAACCTATTCCCTTGTGTTTCTATATGTCTGCCCCATTTATGACATCTCATAATGGCCATGTTTTTTTTTCCAGGTATAGTGAAGAGATTTCTAAGAACATCACAGCAATTTTATGGTATTTTCAAGATCGAGGGCTGTAAAAATGTAGAACACTAGACCTAGCAAACTGATGAAACAATTATAAAATAAGCTCTCTTCATAGTTTTAGGAAATCTTTTGATGTTTAAATTAGCATCAATGAAGAAGAAAAAAAGCCTCAAGAGTCTTTGCTATATGTGTCTGCATAGAAAAAAATTAAAGAGGAAGAAGAGGGAGCTTTTTTAATTTTTTTCCATCTCTTACGTAAGCCGTATTTCAAGCACTAAGACATGAAGATAAAAACCAACCCATACATAGTCTTTCAATTAATTTTATCATACTTAATTAAACTGAAATCTCAACTTTTAATTTATTAACATGAGTATCTAGATCAACTTGTGTTTATCTCGATTAATCTCATGATTGCTGAAGTTAACGATCATATAAATTTTTAATAATTATTATATTAGTAATTATGAGGCTTGAAGTAAGATCATAAGAGAAATAAATTTTTTAATCTTAAATTTATACCACTAAATCAACTATTAAATAGTTAAATCTCAACTTTTTTTAGTTCGAAAATTACAATACTATGATGAACTTCGAACCTTCTAAAATATATATAGCCACTAACACAGCATCGGAGGCTAAGCCGGGCTAAATTAAGCATCATAAATACGTAGCCTAAACATCCATGATTTCCAAAAGGATGTGGATAAACCCATAAGTATCTTATATGATTATTTCTGAAGGAACTTAAGTGGGTGGCCACGCTGGGTGTTGCTCGAAACTAGCTAGCTAGCCCACTTTAATCAAGATCATCTAGGATATTTATATTCATTTCTCTTTTTCGATCTCTAAACAGGGAAGAGCATTAAGCAGTGATCAACGTTTAAAACTGTTAACGCAGAATCTAGGTTAAGTCTAGCAAACTTATCGAGTCTGGGATAGCCGGTGATTTTACTTGTTCTCTAGATTTATAAAATATATTTTTCAGGTAGTGGGGTTTCTCGTTCTCTGAATGGAGATATCCAAAAAAAAAATTTAAAAATCATTACAAACTACACACACATATATTTCCTTATAGAGTAATTATTAGACTATATGATAAGAAATCATGGTTCCAGTTATCAAATTCAAGTCCAAATTTACCTGGCCTTTGATTTATGAAATGAAGGAGACATTTGGGTATGGAGTCATATATGAAATCTGATGCTAACTGGGGACAATATCTGTGAGCTGAGTCGTTTTGATGGAGGAAGTGGGGGTCCTCATTACCTCAGCACATAAATTTCTGTCTTTTGCTTTGTTTATCTTCTACGTAAAGTACAGGGTCATCCACCAACCAATGACTGACACGTCTCCCCAATGTTCTCTATGCGTACGCTTTTTCTACCCTGCCTTCTACAAAATACTTGTCGGTAAATCATTTGAAGGGCGTAATTTTTTAAGTTCGAAGGACCATACTGCCCTTGAAAGTGACTTCAGACAAACCCATGAATTGATGATGTCAAAAGTATTTAAAAACAATATTATTTATTTTATATTTTTAAATTATTTTTACGTGTTAATATTAAAAATAATTTTTTTAAATAAAAAAAATATTATTTTAATATATATATTTTTTAAAAATACTTTAAAAATCAACCGCAATTACATTCTCAAACAATCATTTCAAAATTTAATATTTTGTATTTTTAAATTTTTTATATGATAATATTCTAAGGAATAAAAATTATATTATTTCAATATATTTTCAAATAAAATATATTTTAAAAATTAATTACTATTACATTATAAATACATTCTTAATCAAATTGAAATTCATGGCTACAAAACCATTAATTTTTATGTTTTGAACTGACACGAGTGAAAAGCTAAATAGACTTCTATTATTCAGTTAACTCCTAGCACTAGTTATTTACTTTATTATCATTTTATATTTTAATCGAGAAATAATTATTATAAAACAGTAAAAATTAAAAAAAATCAAATCAATTTTGATTATATCAGACAATTTGAGAGTTAGCCTATCAACTAACAGATTAATTTTTTTTATACCACGTCTTGATCAAGTCTCATATAACAGTAAAACCCAGAATATTGAGGGCATAAAAACCCGATAGATGTCTCCATCCCAGAGGGTAAAAACCCGAATTTTGACAGGGGAATAAGGGTCGGGCCAAATGTTTACCTAAAAGGGTGGGGGTGTTTTCGGTAACTTAAATTAAGACAAAGCCATGTGAGCTGGGAGTATCGGAGGTGAATAGCTCGGCATGGACGGGGCAGGCCGTCGAGTTGTGCCATCGTGGCAGGTGTGTCAGAAAGTTTGATAACCAAACGTGAGAGAGAAAGCAGAAGCTATGCTTTACCGGATATGATATTTTGATGATAAATTGAAGACGACATGATAAGTTTGTTTTGGATGGTAGTTGTCAAGACAGAACAGGATAAAATAACGTAGTCTTGCATTAATTTAATATGAACGAGTTGTCTTTGCTTTGCTTTGCTTTCCGGCCTAATTATAAGTTATCAATTACCCGATACAGGGTACATTTGATCCAAAACTTAAATTATAGATTAATTATCTATATTTGTTACTTGTAAGTTTAGTAAAAGTTATATTTTTAAAATATTTTTTATTTGATACTATATGGTTTGTTCTCATGCGATCTTTAGTTTTAAGTCTTATAGTTGCTAATATAATGTTTATTAGAAGCTTATATTTTTTTAGAACTCATAAAATTGATAAAGATACACGTAAGCTGATTTGGACACTTACATTAAAAAAACTATAAAATATAGAGAGAGAGAGAGTGGCGATATGTAATGTGCATAAACATATATTGTGTTATCAACAATTACGTTACTTACGAAGAAATTATAAAAAATAAAGAGACAAATGGAAAGAACTCATTTTACACGCTTAACATTAATAAAATTAAAAACATGCATTTACTTTCTTTATTATTCCTCCGAGCCAAACACCCACCTTCCTTTTTCCTTCAAACAATTTTTGTTTTCATCATCTACCAAACCCAACTTGAGCACGAAACATGTGGGCAATAGAAGAATTCATTTTAAGTACAATGTTTGGTGGCACTTTTTTTCTTATTACATTCATTTTGGGGTTTTAATTATTAAATAAAAATCCTAATCTACGTAAAAAAAGATTTGTGTTTGAATAATGTATTACAATCCTTATTTAATTAGATAATGTGATTCCTAGTTAGACATTTTTTTTGGGTTTTAATTATTAAATAAAAATCCTAATCTACGTAAAAAAAGATTTGTGTTTGAATAATGCATTACAATCCTTATTAAATAGATAATGAGATTCCTAGTTAGACTAATACATATATAGTTGAAGATGCATTTTTCCTATAGATACAAGGGCTAATGCATTTAATTTTCAAGTATGTTGATAATAAAAACATGCATTATTAATAATAATAATAATAATAATTAATCAATAAAGACCGGGAGGCTCATCCAATTACTTGTGTGTTTTATTTTTAACAATTGATATCAGATCTTGAGTTTATTAGAGGAGAAA
Source organism: Salix exigua (assembly GCA_032356905.1). Lineage (NCBI taxonomy): Eukaryota > Viridiplantae > Streptophyta > Magnoliopsida > Malpighiales > Salicaceae > Salix > Salix exigua. Next base: position 5,317,892 of record CM063594.1, on the reverse strand, counting down.
AACAAAACAACCTTTTCTATTTTATCAGTAAGAACTATAAGAGAATTTTCAATTGTCGGAGCAAAATAGCAAAAGCTAATTGGAACCATCAATGTTACAGGGAACCGACAATGTTTATCGATCGATCATCCAACAAGTTGTAAATAAATTTGAAAATAAAATAGAAATTATCTTTGTTAAGCTCGTAAGACTACAAATAGTTGAAAACCCTTCATCCCAAGGTTGTCAATATCGTTTCGGTCGCTGTTCTGGTTTTTCCTATTTAAACAGAACGTTCCGGTTTCGGAGCGTTTCGGTGTGCCGTTTTGAGGTTGTACTGTTCATATATAATTAATTATATATATAAGAAAAAAAATTGAAATATTAATTTAACAAACATAATTAAAATTCAAGATAAATTAACTTTAAATTATACAATATAAACACAAAGTCAAACAAACATAATCTCAAAATTAGAAAAAAAAATCACAAGTTAATCAAAATAAAGAGGATTTTAAGGCCGGAACGGTACCGGAACATTCCAGTCGAAATTTAGCTGGAATTAAAATCGAATAGAAAACAACACCGTTTCATCTCAATTTTTTAACGATACAGAATGTTCCAGCTATTCCGGCCTGAACAATAAGACAACCTTGCATCCTGAAGTGTTTAATAGTAGTGACGGTAAACTAAGTCCTCATAACAACTCACACGAGCAATGCATGGTTGATCAAAGCTATGAATAATCCCTCGGAACAACTCAATATGTATTTTTTTAATTTCTAATTTAAACATATCAAATCATTATAATAACACCAAAACACATTATTTTAATTTATTCTTTCAAAATAAATATACTTTTAAAAATCATATAAAGAAAATTAGAAACAATCACAATCGCAAATAGAAATAAAGGGGTTTGTGTAGGAAGCTAGGAGCCTAGGAGTGACGTAAGCGGCTGGGGACAAGCATCAACCATGCGCAATTAAGCGGTCCTCCCCCTCTCCCCACCGGCCCTTTTATATTCTCTCCCATCCTTCTCTCCCAAACGAATTTTTTTTCTCCGTTCAGATGCCCGTTTATGCCCCGATCATCTTCTTCCTTTCGTCTCCTCCGATCTTCTTCTTCACTCTTTCTGTCTTTTAAGTAATTTAATTTTAATACAACACACCAGGCTAGCTAGCTAGTCCATACAAACTCTTAAGGTAAGCTTTCTGTACTTGCATGGAGCTCAATCCATATCCCCCAATTGCACTACAAACATTATTATATTTCATCTCATTCTTTCACAGCAAGTTTTGAAGCTAGCTTTGATATGGGAAATAGGGAAGGAGCTGCATTTTCTTAACTGCATCTCTCCTAGCTAGAAATACTCAAAAGGTTTCTTGAATTTCTTTTCTGAAATTAGGGGTTGCTTTCTGATTGAAAACCCTTCTGATAACCTCTCCCTATCCGTCTTTCTCTACCAAGCATTGGAGAGAGGTAGCACATCCCTAATTGCCTAGATAGATTCCTTTAATTACGTCAAAATCCATTTTGTCCAGAAAACTTTGGCATCGATTAGAAGAGGAGAAGAGTCAGAGAACACACACCTGAAGAAGACCAAGATTTTGGTAAAAGATTGTTAGAAAGTTCATTTCCTTGCTACTAATATAGGTGAACCCACTTTATTACATATATCGATTCTCTTACAAACTCTACGTTCAAAGAGTCAGTTGACCTCTCCCTCTCCCTCTCTCATGAAAACTACCAGGTCACAAACACCTTGACAAAATAAGCCCACCCGATTATTCTTGACTATTATTATATTAATAGTAACTCCTTAACCTCACCAATCTTGTAGTAGGTCGTTCACCATTTCTTGATCTATTAAAATGCTAGGATAAGGAGGCATTACCATAGATAATCATAAGCATTTTGTTCTCTTGTGGGGTTCTGCATTTTTTTCTTGGAGTTTTAACATATGAAATAGGGCCAGTTTCTGCGATGAAAAATCTCGACAAACAGACAAAATGGTCAGACCCCGTTTCGGCATTAATGAGACACACACTCTGCAGCAGGAAGACCGGCGCCCATGAGAGTGCTTTTCTTTTCTCTCCTTTTTTACTACCTTCGATCTCTTTTCTTGCAGGCTTGATCCAATCAGAAACTGTGTCTCTCTTTGCCTTCTCTTAACCTTTTCGAAACGCATGCTTTAAAATCTGTGATAACGTCATCCTCTTTGTCCATTTGGCAGTTTTCTACCCTCTGAACAGATTAAATATAAAACCACACTAATTAATATTTAATTTCTTAATCATGTTTGTTTATAATGGAAACCCCGTTCTTGATGCATCATTTCTACCATTCACTAACACAAGACAACATCATTAGGGCAACCCTTAGCTGTCCAAATTTCTTGATGGACCCTGTACAAGATAGAGGACGACCTAGCTAGCTAGCTAAGCTCCAACTATCCCTTGTTTTTTATATAAAAAAAAACTTTCTCATGATTTTGTTTCCTTTTCCTCCTCACCTTCTTTCCTCTTTTAGCCTTCATCGTAAGAAATAATTTTATGAGAAACAATTAATTATGGGGTGTTTTGTTTTATAATTAACACGCCCTTATTTTCCTGTCAAAGATAAATGTATGTATGGTGAGTGCTGCTTACCACCAAATGAGTTGATGATTATACCTGATAACGCTTGTCACCTTTTCGTTTGGAGGGTCCATTGTTTCTTTTTCTCTCTTTTTTCTATGTATTATGCTTCCATAACTCTAGTTAGCTTCCCCTTTTTAGCTTTTTATTCTCTGGTTTTCTGTGATCTCTCTGTGTCTTTATATAAGTTCATTCCATCACTCACTCGCATTTTGTTATGATTTAAAGATGATGAATTAGAAAACATTATTATTGATGGTAACGGAGGTGCTGGTGAATTTTATGCAGCACCATCAACGGTTGTTATGATGGAGTCAATGGAGTCGTGTGTCCCACCTGGATTCAGGTTTCATCCAACCGATGAAGAGCTTGTTGGCTATTATCTAAGGAAGAAAGTTGCATCACAAAAGATCGATCTTGATGTTATTAGAGATATCGATCTTTACAGAATTGAACCATGGGATCTACAAGGTATATCAAAGTTTTACTCGATCTTTTTTCTCTTTTTAGGGTTTATAGATCATATGGGATATCGTTTAGTTCAGATTCCATATGGATCAGCATGCATGCTAGTTAGGGTTTGACCTTGGTCAGGATTAGTTTTGGCTATCCCTTGATCTTGTGTATCAACAAGTTTCTGTAAGCAACATCCTTCAACTACAGCTCGGTGTACGGCTACTGATTTTAGTGGATCAAATAGGGTAACATTTCAATGATTTCTTGAGGTGATACTGACATCATTAGTTACGTTAGCCAAAATTAATTCCTAAGAACAAACTTGAATCAACCTAGCCAAGACTTTTTAATGAGCAATATTGTTAATGATGTACAGAAAGATGCCGGATCGGATATGAAGAGCAGAATGAGTGGTATTTCTTTAGCCACAAGGATAAGAAGTATCCGACAGGGACAAGAACTAACAGAGCAACCATGGCTGGCTTTTGGAAGGCGACCGGGAGAGACAAGTCAGTTTATGACAAAACAAAACTCATTGGCATGAGGAAAACCCTTGTTTTCTACAAAGGAAGAGCCCCAAATGGCCAGAAAAGTGACTGGATCATGCATGAATACCGGCTTGAATCCGATGAGAATGGTCCTCCACAGGCAAGCACATCAACCTATATATATATATATATATATGTCACCCCCATCCCTGATATGTCATACAATAAAGGGGTGAAAGCAATGTTGTCTCCATTAATGTCTTCCAACATACTGATTAGCTTTGAACAGGCTCCTACATATTGACCTAATATGTTAGAGTTTATTAATTATAAAGAGGGTTGAGGAATCCATTACTTTGAGTTTCATGAGAGAGTTCTTTCTCTTGGACAAGATCATTAGTGCTTCATAAATTCTTCATATTACCTAACTTTTTGTGACAAATATATAGATCGCCTTTAGATTAAATCATTTATTTTTCCAACTTTTCAACTTATGAGAAACAAAATCACTCTTTACTTTTGCATGCATAGGCCACTGACTGTAGTTTCACTGTGTATGTTCTCTGGAAAGAGGACCTCCACCATCACTTAAGTCAAAAAGTCATTAGAAATTATAAAGCATGTCAAATAGCTTTCTTCCGATTCCTTTTTCTGGTATGGGCTACATTTCTGTGCTCATTTTTTCAAAAGAAAATTCTAACTCTCATCCCTGTTCATCATCTTGGACCACTACCTCTCTTTATCAAACAAAAAACGACTCAAAAATTCTTGGTGCTCGTCAGCTTCTTTTATGCTATAGGAAAACTATTGAAGCAATTAAGAGATAAAAAGAACTCATGATCTCTTAATTTTTTGTTAAGCAAATGCAGGAAGAAGGATGGGTAGTTTGTCGTGCATTCAAGAAAAGAGCCACAGGCCAAAACAAGAGCATTGAAGGATGGGACTCGAGCTACTTCTATGAGGAATCAAGTGGGGTTAGCTCAGTGGTGGATCCTATTGATTATATAGCAAGGCAACCACAAAACTTTTTGGCTCAGAATTTCTTGTGTAAGCAGGAGACAGAAGGAGATAACTTAAGTTTTATGCAATCAGAAAATTATGTTCAGCTTCCTCAGTTAGAGAGCCCATCTCTGCCATTAATAAAGAGGCCAAGCTCATCAATATCTCTGATATCAGAGAATAACAACAGTAACAAAGAAGAGGAAGAGCAGAATAGAATGTTGTCCGGCAACATCGCCCAGAAAGTAACTGACTGGAGAGCCCTTGACAAGTTCGTTGCTTCTCAGTTGAGTCAAGAAGATAGATACGACGGCGATATTGGCGTTTCAAGCTTTGCTGGAGCAGAAAACAACTCATCAGATATGTCATTGCTGTTATTGCAAAGTGGAAGAGACGAAGGGAACAACAAGTTTAATGGGTTCTTAAGTTCAAGTCCTGACTGTGATTTTGGAATATGCATATTTGAGAAATGAACCTGGGGATTTTAATAGCCTTTTCTTCCTTGTAATACTACTACTCTAGTGTTTGATGATTCTGATGAAATTTATTATATATATATATATATATATATATATATATATATATATATTTCTGTTAAAAATATATATATGGTTTTTCATGAATGAAAAAAATTAACTCCCTTCTCTATATATATATATATATATATATATATATATATTTCTGTTAAAAATATATATATGGTTTTTCATGAATGAAAAAAATTAACTCCCCCCCTTCTCTCTCTATGTCTAAACGTGACTATATATATATATATATATAAAACAGAAATATATATAGTTTAATTGTTCAAATAATCATGAGAGACAAAGTAACAAGCAGTAAGAAAAAAGTGAAGAAGAACTTTAAAGTACACTTTCTGAAGCGTGCCTTACTTGGGAAGAGAAATCAATTCAAGCTATGGTACTCCTTGTGATTCATTAATCTGAATCGATTCTCAATCATCATATTTTCTTATTTGTAGAATTTAGGTAGAAATATGTGAAAAATATTATTAATCAATAATATAAATCCATGGACATCACCTAACAATTTAAATTTTTAAATAAAATGATTATTTGATTTGATATTAAAATATTATTGACTTATCAATCATGAATTTGAATCTCATTACTCTTATTTTATTTAATAAAAAAATAAATACAAGTTAGTATGACATGTGTACAATTTTCAAATTTTAAGAGTTTTTACTTGAATATGTATTTTAAGAAATAATATAAATTATACTATAGAATCTCACCAGGGGATTTCTTCCACGGGAAATAATCTATTTTAGAATGTATATATATATAAAAAGGAAGATTATTACCCCTAAAAATAAACACAACCGTGAGCCTATGGCCTCTTTTCCAATCTTCAAATGGACAGTGTAGTTTGCGGATATCAGTTATCAGATACAGGCTGTTCCCATGCCATGCATGATCTTCAAGATTATCTTCGTCTAACAAGTATATTTGTAAGCTTAGTTTAGTTCATGATAAATATGTATATTTTCAAGTTATCATTAAGAATATTTGATTTCTTTTTTTTTATTAGCATCAATGGAAGCCCGACTTGCTCTCTTAGGTCTTTAATGACCTTTTTCAATATATATATATTTGTTGGTTGACATGTATATATACTCGAATCAACCAATCAGGGTGTAAATGACTTATTTAAAAATTAAATGGAAGATATCTGGTTAGTAATGTGGGGAATTGTTTTTCATTATTTTTTGTGAAATTATTTTATTATATAACTTCCTCAATTGTCAATATTTTTTTTTGTATAAACCACGCGGTGTACCAGACGCTGGCCTAGACTAATCCACGTTCACATCGGGTGAACACCGAAGGGGTGAAAGTGCCCCCAAATGATCGGCGTCATACAATTAGCCCTAGATTTTAAGAGTGGATCGACAAACAAAACACGTTCAAGAAGCTCTCCAAATAATTAAGCATCTAACTCAACAACCCTAATTTTTATTCAATCAATGCATTCCATCTGTGCTCCAGGCATCTACATCACTCAGATTTGCTAAATTCCATTCCAAACTAGCCATGTGCGTTACAGGTGGTGGTACAAGTTCATGAAGATGCGTAAAATTTTCCAATGCGCGGGCTATCATCTGTTAGCCAGTACTTTTTACAGAATTTAATTTTAGTCCTTCAGCTTTTCATTTTTTCATAGAATTCATGCATTTAGCCCCTCGAAACATAAAATATTTGCTCTCCAGTCTTGCGATGGCACCCCCAATTAAAGTTTTCTTAAAAAAACAAGGTCATGAACCCAATATATGTTGAATTATACTGTATTTCGACGAGTGCACATCCAATTATGAAAGACAATTTTGAGCAGGTGGGTGGCTCGGCAGAGGCATGATCAGGACCACCTTATTGAAAAATAGCTCTGCTATGGAAATATATAATTTAATTGCATATTTCTTCTGTAGTGAATGTTATAAATTTGTTTAGAAAATTAAACTCATTTTTTATTTAATATACTTGCCTTATTTTCAAGAAATAGATATTGTATGTTAAGTATCCAACTCATCTAAAAGCTTAAGCTTGTAAGTGAGATCCCATAGTATGATTTATATTATTCTCTAACACCCCCCTCAAGTGAAAGTCTTTTGAGCTTGAAACTTGCACAGGTTCACATCACCTTGTGCTTGGTTTTTATCAAATAGAATGGGGGTGGTGAGATTCGAACTCGTGACCGCTGGGTCAACAAGACTATGATATCATGTTAAGGAACCAACTCACCTAAAAGATTAAGCTTGTAAGTGAGGTCCTATAATATGATTTATATTATTCTCTAATACAGTTCATGCAAGTAATGTCATGGAACCATTGTTTTAAAAAAAAATTATTTTATTTTTATTTTTATTTTTATTTTTATTTTTATTTTTATTTTTTAGTATCAAAATAAATTTTAAAACATAAAAAAATATCATCTAAATATATTTTTAAATAAAAAAGCTTCAAAAAATATATATTTATCATTGTCTCAAACACCCGCACGTCAAAGCTTCTTCTCCTCAAATAGTAAAAAGCTTAAGCAGATATGAGTGAAAGAAAAGCATGGGATTGAATACATATGTTCTATTTTCTTGCCAACCAAACAGATTGTGAGAGAAAGAAAATCATGTTATTTCTATCTTTTTCAGCGGGAGAAATGAGGAAGAGGGAGCTGAGGTTGATTTGTATGAAAGGGAAGATGGTCGAGGAAGGGAACATCTAGGTGTGGGCTTGGTGGGCCAAGGGTTTGTCTAGCATGCGTTATCCGGTTAGGCATGCTTTGTCTTTATTTACATTCTTACCCCTCTTGGCTGTTGCTCTTATTGTAGCTTCACGTAGTTTTATTCAGGAGTGTGATATACTTTTTTTTATTAAAAAAACTATATTTATATTTGTGATATTCTGATATATTACTGTTAGAAATAAATATAAAAAAATAAGATAATCATGCTCCTGTACATAAAAAGAACGTCAACTTATTTGATTAAGTTATGAAAATAGTTATTTGATAAATAAATAAATAAAAGTTTGTATATTCTACCTGCATGCAATTGAAATTGCATTTTATGTTTGTGTTTAAAAATTATTTTTTTATTAACGTGGGTGTTCAAGTCAGTTTGTGCATATCTCGTCTAATCTCAAAAATTCTAAAATTAATGATCATATAAGTCTCCGACTATCATCATATTAATAAAAAAAAAAAAACTCGAATCTGAAACTATAAACAAATATTATTTAATTCTAACTTTTTATGAGTGACTTACCACCTACTATATGTCTCAAAAATGTTTTCTTGAATGGACAAACAGGTAAATTGCCTTTTCACGCATTAGGTGGACAAACAGGTAAATTATTATTTTTATTAATGTTGTTGTCCAAACCAGTTTGTGCATATCTCGTCTAATCTCACAGATTCTAAAATTAATGACCATATAAGTCTCCAACTATCATCATATTAATAATCATAAAACTCGAATATAAAATTATAAAAAAAATAATTTTTTTAATTATAACTTTTTATCAGTGACCATCTACTATATGTTTCAAAAATGTTGCCTTTTCACGCATTAGGTGGACAAGATTCCTAGACGGTCCTAATAAACATTTTTAAATGGGTCCACTTAATGTGTTAATGTTGATGTTTCTTGGCATATACTATGTGCTTGTATCATAGTATTTTAAACAGGGAATGACCCCGACATCCGGGTTACATGACTAGGATTGAAATGATTTTATTTAAATTTTGATTTTTATTTTATATAAAAGCCTTGTGAAGTATTTTTTTTATATAAATATAATAGGGATTTTTTTTTTTGCTAGCATGCCCGAGGTGGTAGGCTCTGATTTTATATTTTATTGCGTTGATTCATCATGTTAGACTAAATCTTATAATTAGGGCTTTTTATAACTAGGGTTTGTACATGCATATTCGATTTTGATTTTTTTTTCTATCACCAGCACAGTTAAGACAAATCAAGAGCGCAGTTCGCTCATTTGATTTAGTCTTTTGTGGGAATAAATGAATTTTATATGAACACACACACACACTCTATCGTTGTACGTATATTCAAATTGAAAAGTGATTGTATGAAAACAAATTCTAAAAACAAACACGAGTTTGTATATAAATACTTTTTATATTTTTTTTATTATATATATTTCTTTATAACCATTTAAATAAGAAAAAAAACCCTTAATTTCTATCCCTTCGAGATCCAATCTCAAGGCCACAAGAACTTTTAGGAAGAGTCGTAATTGTCGCCCATGCCAGCTAACACTGCACAACTTCTCACCTTCCTCTTTCCCTGACTATAAGAAAGATGGTGATTTCTTTTCAACTGTTGCTGCTACCGCGCCATGCATAGGGAACAAAGACAAGAGAGTAATTAATTAGGGCTAGCCCTGTAGAAAGCAAGGTTGAAGAAGCTTTCGATGATTTCAAATCTCCATGAGAATCCCCAACTAATTGATGTGTTTAAATGACGTCCATAACTTGAGAAAATTGAAATGATGGAAGCAGTCTACAAGGAGGACCTGCTGGTGCATCGATCAGTGTCAAATGATAAAAATGTACAGGCGAAGAAACAGCTCCCTTTCAACATGGACTCGATCCCCTTGATGCTCAGATATTTTCTAGCTGTATTCAATGGCCAAATCACATACATTTCAGTGATTGCACAGATCACCTTTATGGCTGAAACAACATTCAGTAGTGTGTCCCCCGTGAACGTAATGTGATGGTAAAAGGATTGAGATTTACATAATAAATTTCGAATTCGAGTTAGAATTTGTATCTTTTTAAGAGTGGAATAGTCAATATTTTACTCGTTTATCTTAAACCATAAAATATATATGATTTTCAGGATAGGACTTCCTCGAATCCAAAAATAAAATCATTCATCAGTGTGTCATGTCAGCAAGTATTTTGGCTTTGATTAGGTATAAATGATTGCTTCACTTTAGTCTTCGTAATTATTCCTGTTAAGTTCTGCGTTTCATAAGTACTGGTGTGAGGTGATTGATATGAATCTAACAGCAAAATAGACCTTGCACCCAGAAATAATCACTGCTGTCTGCTTGAAAGTCATTCTGCAGACACCTCCACAGGACCTGTAACTTGACTCTACCAATGCTTCCTTTAATCAGCATACTTGTTCTCATATCTGGGCAGCGGGGTCCATGTGGTTCAACAGCTGATCAGCCTCATTAAATCATATATATATATATATATATATATATATATATATATATATATATATAGTTTGATAAAACAATTGGGCTCTTGAGATTTTGTTAAAATTTAAAAGAGAGAGAGAGAGAGAGATTATATTGGGGGTTCTTGAGATCTGAATTTTAAACCGAAGTAAGTTACTGCATCTAATTTCTGCTGGAGTTCATCAGCAATGGTCAAAGTTGATCTACAGTTAAACTTAACCGAACATGTTCTTAATGAGTTAATAATTTGATTTTAATAGAGATTTTGAAACGGAATATATAATTAAAGGAGTTAACACTGTCTCAATAGCAAAGGTCATTGTAAATAGATAATTGAACCACTCGCGCTGCTATAAAACTGAGTTTTTATTATTATTATTATTAAACTTTAAGTTAAAGAAATCCTTCAAAATATATATTACTAATCTTAGATCGGTAAATGTATATGAATTTCAGTCAAGCTCATGTGTCGTAACGTATAACAGCTCTAAATTATACAGAAATTAATAGAGAATTTTTTTAAAAAAAAACTTTCATCATTTTTTTTATCTATACAGTGCATGAACATATCAGTAATTACCAATTACGTTGCACGTAGATAAACCAGGTGGTTGAAAACTGAAAGCAAAGTATTATTTGTATTGATGACGAGAGATTTCCCTTCGGTGGTATTAAATTAATATATATTAATCGAAGGGGGGCTGGACCAATCCCAATGAGTGCCAATGAAACAATGTTTGAACAAAAAGGAAGGTAGATGATGATGTTTTTAAGAATATTTTTTATTTAAAAATATATAAAAATAATATTTTTTATTTTTTAAAAAATTATTTTTAATATTGGAGAATATTAATTTTTTAATTTAAAATAAAAAAATTAAACATTTTTAAAAATATTTTAAAAAAACAGTATCAGACAACCTGACATGAGAATGAAACACATGCTGTCTGGGTTTTGGTCGGGGAGTGTAAGATACAAGCTTCTGGGCCAACCAAGAGCCTCCACGATAAGTAATTAGTGTAATGGTTGACCAAAACAAGCTTCCTTTTTGTGAAACAATGATGGCATCCATCAAAACTACCATAACCCCATTTCAAGATAAGATAGAGAAGGTGAACGAAATACAGCCCCCACCCCCTTCCCTGTGCTCCACTTGAAGAATTGCTGCAATAACAATGTGATCTCTAGATTTTAAATTTACATGTTAGTCTAGATTTAATGACTGTTAATAGAACTGCCTCAAGATAATGCATGGAAATCGACAAGCTTTTTAATGTGAACCAAAACGACTACAGATCATCTTGTAAACTTGGGCTGAAAACATTGAGAATTATTAGAGATTGAAAAACTGTTACAGAATAATATAAATTATATTTTGAGGTCTTATTTAACCGTATAAACTATTAACAAGATAGTTATTTTATAGTATCAGTCTTATGCGTGATCGAATTGAATCTACATCTTCATTTATTGATAAAATTAAACACAAAGTAATGTGGGTTTATGTGCAAGTTCAAACCTAAAGGGTTTTTATTTAGGGAAAGATGTTAGAGAATAATATAAATTATATTTTAATATTTCATCTAACAAATTAAGTTTTTAAGTGAGATAGTTTCGTAATAAAATCAATGATCAAATCTAATGTGAAAGGCGACTACTTCTTAGATGCTATATATATATATATCATCTAGTAGTCGCCTTTCACATTATATATATATTGAAATGGCTCACCATCTCTGTAAAGTTTGATTGGGATGACAGGAAAACCTTCATTTTCATCATGAATTTATGATCCACACACCACTTCAAAAAAAAAAAAGACGAAATCAAGCACAACCACCCTGATCTAACCCTAAACTTGGGATTAAATGAATCTAAGAGGGAAATTAAGCAATTGACATGGCATGTGTTCTTATTGAAGACGTTGAGTATAGCTTAATTAACCATGCTCTTTCTTCAAGATTTCTGGTTTATTGAATGGCGTTGGGCTGCGCTATGAAAGATGTCCCTTTCCCTACCACAGCTCGATCCTCTCAAATTAATTCTTGCATGGAGCAGATTCTACTCTATATTTACATGTATAACTCGAACATTATTCGTTACAAGTTGCAAATTAACACGTACAGAAATTAATTTGTTCGATTATATCGAGAAAACATTTCTTGTAATGCTGGGTGGGTGGGGGTTTCACTTTTGCTTGCTATACTCAAATTCAATGAACAAAGTGGACTGTTCTTATTGTCAGCTTCAGTCTCTCCCTTGATCACATATCAGATTCAGTCCTGGATTCCGTTCCCCATTAATCCATTTCCCATCACGTTTTGTCAACAAAGGTCCAGTTAACGTGAAATTTGGAGAAATCTTAAGAGTAACTAGCGATATGCCCACGCGATGGCACTGAGTCTTAAAGAACAGTACCATACCGAGCCATTTTTCTAGGCTTGGACTTTTGTCATTTTAAGATCCAGCTTCTGAAAGTTTGTTCTGGAAGCCCAAAAAGAAACCGAGCCAACCATTTCCTTAAAAATGCAGGCCCATCGTAGGCAAGCAAGCCGTTTTGGTTGACCAGAGCCCTTCTACAACTTACGTCACATGTGGGTCAATGAGACTTTCTGGTTGACTTTTTAAGTTCGAGCACCAATTATAGAGCCCATAGTCTCTGGCGGCCCTTCTTCTGTGTCTCAGATTTATACATCTGAGAAGCTTTTTTAAATTGTAGCCATTACCATAAATGGCACCTAAATAATCTCATATACCGTGGAAACCCTAGCAACTTCATTCTCAATTGGTAAAGCTTCCCCTTGCAATCGAATTGTTCTGGATTACATGTCAAGATGGAAGGGGTATTGATTATGGTTGCACTTTCAATATTTCAACCCAACACAATTGTGACTGGCATTCCTGTTTAAAAAATATTTTTGAAAAAAAAAAGAATTTTTTTATTTTAATTTTAATTAATTATTTTTAAATTATTTTTAAAAAATAAAAAAATATCATTTGAAATATTTTTAAATAAAAAACATTTTGGAAATCACACAACTTTCAAGTACACTTCTTCAAACCACACTTCCAAACAGGATTAGGAACCGAAAAGACAGATTTCAAGTACATGATCTTGCCTACAAAATCCATCCTAACCAGACCTCGGAAAGATCTCAGGAACACAGGCCATACTGTAAGGAAATCACACAACTTTCTGTAGTAATGTTTAGCAAGATTTCACCCAACTATTCAATCTGAAACACAGTTTCCCATCTCTACCACTACTAGCATTCCCGGCCAAACAAGGACACTAGAAAAGATATTTATTATTGGTGTGGGAAAGTTTGTAGGAAAATAGCTTCAGGGTCTCTGTAGGACCTCGTTTTGTTATCAAACGAGCATAAATTTCCCAGCCAAAAACAAATTGCTCGTTAGGGAAGAAAAATAAAAAAGAAAGGGTAGGAGATCAAGGCTCCATGCAACACAAACAGGAACTCAGATTTGGAAAAAACAAAGGTCAAGAGTAGGGTTAAGAACATAATAGCTGTCATATTAAACATAAAGTGAAGTCACACGAAATAAAAATATTAAGTTACTAGAATACAGCAGTTCATATTAGAATAGCACAGTAGGCCTGATAGTAGGAACACGTTAATAACAGACTAAGCAAATAAACGGAACCTAAACAAAGCAGCATCAACCTTCAGGCCCTTTCGCCACGAATTCTCCTGGCAAGTTGGATATCCTTAGGCATGATGGTAACCCTCTTGGCATGGATAGCACAAAGATTAGTATCCTCAAACAAACCAACAAGATAGGCCTCTGCAGCCTCCTGAAGCGCAAGAACAGCATGGCTTTGAAACCTCAAATCCGTCTAAAACAAAGAATGAAAAATCAGAATGATCTTTATAAAATTAAACATGAAAAAAGAGAAACTGCAGTCAGCATAGGAATTATTGCCTTGAAATCTTGTGCAATTTCACGGACAAGACGCTGGAAAGGTAACTTCCTGATCAAGAGTTCAGTGCTTTTCTGGTACTTACGGATCTCACTGTTGTAGAGAAATGGATTTATAAGCACAAACCAACATAAGAAAAAACACAATACAATCATAACTAGGAAATAATGTTTGGAGAAGGAATGAAGCCCTTACCGGAGAGCTACAGTTCCAGGACGGTAACGATGAGGCTTCTTGACACCACCAGTGGTGGGAGCAGACTTTCTTGCAGCCTTCAAATTCAAAATAAAACATAAAGAGTTAAAATTCATAACATTACAAAAACAACTAGCAACTGATGTCAGGAGGCAGGTCACCAATTGGTTCCAATCAGGGTCTACCACCACAGCTTTTGGAGAGGTAACAAAAAACATTAATCATAAAAATTCACACTACTAATTGGGAAACAATTCATTCTCATTGCACTACTTTATAAATCGAAAATACACCCAACGATGAATATTGTAAACCTCGATTCACTTTGTATATTCAAACAAGGTTTCAGATATCATGAAATCAAGCAAATATTAATAAAATATCCTATGAATTGACTTTGAATATTTTTCCTTAATCTGAAAGAAGGAGAAGGGCGTGCCTTGGTGGCGAGTTGTTTGCGAGGAGCTTTGCCACCGGTGGATTTACGAGCGGTTTGCTTAGTACGAGCCATTTAGACCTGAATTTGGAAGAGAAGAAGAATATTTAGTCTTAAATTGCATTATTATAAACTAGGATCGAAGAGGAAATTCAAAGAAATAGGGTTAGGGTTTGCGTTTACCTGTCGGGATGGAGATGGAGGAGCAGAGAGGGGTTTTCAGTTTTATTATTTCGAATTTTTGAGCGTGAGGGAGATTTCAGGTAGTGTAGATTTTATAGGGAGAAGTAATGAGTCTCTAAACGACGGCGTAGGAACAATTCATTGGAGAATAGAATTACTCTTATGACCTTTACGATTCATTACAAGTCTCGGACTCCCTTTCCTTTTTTTCTTTGCATGCCCACACCAGCATCTCTTTTAAAACTTCACTTGTTTTGGCTTTAGCTCGTACATAGATAAGGGTAAATTTGGAATGGACGATTTAGTTACCATCAACCAAATTATAAGTGACCTTAGGGCATTTCCAATGGGGAGAGGCATGTGAGGAGACAAAGCTAAATTTTTATATTTTTTAGCTATTTTCATTATTTTTAAGTACTCCAATGGAGGGAGCCATACTAGTAGCTAAAATGGCTTCTCTTTAGTTGAGAAGTCATTCCTACATGTTTTGAGAGAGAAGCTAAATGTTAAAAAAATTAAAAAAATACATCCACATATCTTGATTTGGGGAGGGAGTGGAATTAAAAGGGTTTGTTGGGTTTTATTGGCTAATTATTATGATTATTAATTATAAAATAATAATAGTTAGTATAAGAAAATAACTATACGATATTGTTTTTTAGTTTGCAGGTTTTTTATTTTAAATTTATTTTTTATTTAAATATAATAAAAAAATAATTATATTGTTGGAAGATTTTTTAAAAATAATTATTTAATTATATAATATTTTCCTATTAATTGTATAATTAATTGCATAATTAAACTACATATAAAATAATTACATTATATTTAAAATAATATATAAAAAAAATGGTTCTCCAAAATGGCTTTTACCATTGAAGCACACATCAATAAAAAAGTCATATATACACTATTCAAACATCTATTTTAAAGATTTGACTATTCAAAAAAGACTACAGATCTCTTAAAACATAAAAAAACAAATTTGGAATCTATTGGAGAATATATCCCAGGAACCTCTACAGAAAAACATGCATGCTTTGTTACATGGGTCACTAGCGGCAATTTCTTTTATTTGCTTACAGTATATTTATTTTTAATTAAAAAAATAGTTTTTTCAGTGTTGTTTGTTCTCTAAAATAATATTTTTATATATATTTTCTAAACAAAAAATAGTTTAAAAAACAAAGAATAGATGCACATAATCATATATTTGACTAAAAAAAATATAAATA
Source organism: Salix exigua (assembly GCA_032356905.1). Classification (NCBI taxonomy): domain Eukaryota; kingdom Viridiplantae; phylum Streptophyta; class Magnoliopsida; order Malpighiales; family Salicaceae; genus Salix; species Salix exigua. The sequence continues at coordinate 5,301,610 of CM063594.1, read as the reverse complement.
TAAATATAATAAATCCATATTTGAATATTATTAAAGTGAATTCATATGTTTTAAAATTAAAAAAATACAAAAATATCTCAGTCTCTTCGCTTTTACGTTTCCAAAATTGATCAAATGTTACCTGACTACCCCTTTACTTGAATAAGATTCACGAATGAAGAATTAAAAAGATAAAAAGCAACATGGTGGCTGGGCTAGATTGTTTCTTATGAAAATCTTGAAAACTCTTTTTCCTTCAAACTTGATCCACGGATTAAAATTTATGCTCTGTCTCCATGAAACTCTGGGGAGTTTACGACTGAGTTCACTGGGCATAAATCCACTCATCATCTGATCACCATCCTGAACTGTCTCTAATTCTCGGCTGCCCAGCTATGCACCGATTAGACTTTGCAAAACAAAAGGAAATCGAGATTCGCGAACAAAAATGATTCAGAAAAGATAAAAGACCAAAACTGAGTTCCATTTAACCTCTGGACCTGGAAATTTATACAAAAGAGTAGCTGAACAGTCACACTAGACGATATAGTACATCAAATATTCACATCAACCCAAAATCGTACATCAAGAACTAATTACAGCCATTAACGGGTCTCTATTTCTTGGCCCTCTTGGTAGCAGGAGACTTGATAGACTTGGGCTGTTTGGGTTTAGCAGAAGCTGATTTCTTGGCCTTCTTTGTCCCAACAACTTTCTTCGCAGCAGCCTCGGCTTTATTCACAGACCTAGTCTTTCTTGTAGTAGGTTTAACCTCTTTAGTCTTTTTCGCCTCTGAAAGCTTGTAAGATGCCCTGATCTTGATCAACTTTCCTGCTGCGGCGGAGTTTTTCAGTTGAAGACCTAAAATTTTCTTGAAATTTGCAGGGAGGGCTGCTTTGTGATTCTCTTCCATGTACTTGGCTATGGCATATGGACTCGACCCACTCTCATCATTCAGAGCCAGTATAGCCTCCTTAATCATCTGCAATAATATTCCCAAATTAGATTAAACATCAATACAAATAATAGTAACAGCGCATGGTTGGAAGGAGTAAAAACCAGGAACATGATGAAACCTAGAAATACCAGAAGATAAGGAGGATGAGCAGCCGGTTTTTGGTTAGCGCATGCTTTTAAGAAATAAAAACCAGCTGGAACATGAAGAGACATAGAAATACCTGAAAATAAGGAGGATGAGTAGCAGGTTTTGGCTTAGGTTGTCTAGGCTTCTTTTCTCTGGGAGTCCTTGGCCTCTTTCCCTTAACGGGATTCTCCTCCACCTTAGGCTCCTCCGTGGCAGCTGGTTGCTCCTCGACCGGAGCCTCAGTTTCAGCTTCTTCGGTGGCTGTCATGGCGATCAGGCAGAGTAGAAAACAGACAGAAAAACGATTGAAGAGAGGTAAATATTGCTGATATGATCTTGCCCTGTATTCTTTGGAAGACGTTTATAGCAAAGAAACAAGAAAAAGAGTGGGTTTTGATTGGTCCATTTGGATGCTAGGAGATTGGTGACGTGTACAAGGAGAGATCTAGAACGTACACATGGAGAGGGATCTAATGGCTGTTTATATTCCTTTTCATGAGGTAGTAAAATAATAGGAAGATGTGGATTATTGTGGATAGGAATAAGGAGGGCACTTGGATTTTGGTTTTGTTTACAGGGACGATGATTAAAAAGCTGTGTTTTTCGGTTAGATTTGGGATCAGAATTCTCTTGGCCGATTAGGGTTCTTGCTGAGAAAATTTTATGGGATTGAAGCCAGGAAAGTGTTGATCACGGCGCTGTTAAGATGGGGTAAAATGGTTGGCATTTTGGTGTGTGATTTTAAAATATTCAAAAAACAACAATATTTCCTTCTTTCTTTCTTCTGGTACTTAATTAAGACATAGGATCCTGTAAGTAGGGTATTTATTGATTTGATTCATCATTTACCCGCTGCATTTTGTGTGTAATTATTAATATTTTTTTAAAAATATATTTAAATATTACTAAAATGTTTTATATAGAAAATAAAATTTAAATTGTTAACTCGATTAATTTAGTCAGTTTAAAAACAATTTAAAACAACAAAAAAACATAATTTGGCTAAAGAATACTAGAAGACAACATTTTTATAAGAAAATATTGAAACGACAAATTGACCTGTTATAACTCAGTTAATATGTAAAATTGATGACCAAGTTCATAAACTAGTGATAACCTAATAAAAAAAAATCAAAAAATATATTGAAGTTCAATTCTCAATCACTTTAATATTAAATAATTAAATTGAAAATATCTAATTAAAAAAAAACTTAAGTAATTTGGATTAACATGTTAAACATGGATCATGAGACTTAAATATCTCAATAAAAAAACAAATTATAATGCTAGATTCACAATCAATCCAACAATTAAGGATGAAATTGAGAAAAAAATAATGATTAATAAAAATCTCAAGTCACCCCAATTTATCCCACAAAACTCTTAACTTAATTATGAGAATGAAATAATTTTATAAAAACCAAATCGAAACAAATTACATAGTTTAATTCTCAATCAACTCAAATGATAGGAGATGAAATTTAGAAGAAGAAAAAAATCAATTGAGTTAACAAGCAAAATTAGCAACTTGCATCATGAGAATAGAATAAGTCCAAAGAAAATAAATTATAAACCTTAATTATCTATAAATATAATATTAAAGAAAAAACTTGAAGAAAAATCTGTCACTATACAGAATAGATATCAATCTAAATTGATTATATAAATATTTCCAAATCAATACATATTATATATAATATTGACAGTTTCATTATTTTAATATATATATATATATGATACCTTTTGTTTTGTTGTAAATAATAAATAACAAATATCCAAGATTCAATAAAAAAAAAGATATATTTAAATATATAACTGTTTTAAATAAGGGATAATAAATAAAGCTATTTTGATCAGCCTAGAAATTAGATTAAAATTAGGAGGAAAACTATTTTGTTGAATACAAAACGTCAAGTCAATATAATCCATCATTTAATAATATAAGAATTTTTACAGATAAATCAGAATCCTAATCTTTATAGGACAAGGGTGAGCTTCAATTCTGAAACCCCACCCTTCTCCATGCTTTGAGGTCGGTCGGTCTGTCTGTCATGTAAGCGAGACTGACCTAAAAATGAGGTATCCACGCAAATAGCGGCGAGGGGATTAGAATATTAGATATCCAAATCAATATTGTTAATGCTATCTCGAATTAAATTCAGTGTTACAAAGAATTGAAAAGAGCTGGGGTGGTGAAGTGGTGATTTTCAAGTAATATCTCTAAAATTAGTATCTCTAGAATTTTGGCCAAAATACTGGCCGGCCCCATAGGTCGAAAGAACATAGGCTCTGCCGCAGGTCGATACACCACAAACTCTGCATCATATGACCAAAACAAGTTAGGATATACCAAAATTAATAGCTGATCACACATCAAATCCCTAAATTTCATAACCTAACCTAAGATGGTTACTGTTTAAACAGTTGATCTACTAGGTTGATCCATGTTGATTCAAACAAATCAAGAGTCTTGTTCAGTTCCTTCACATGTAAACCAGCTTGACAAAACCCTGAATATTTACAATAAGAACCCACCAGATTTCCCAGCCAGGATGAACATCCTCTGACCTGGGGCACACAGCCACCTCTCGAAATGTTGCAAAATCTTCATTTACCTGGGGTAAGCTCCAACTCTCGAAGCTAAGTGGGGGAACCCGGTCTCTCACCTTTTCAGAGCACAATGATGCAATAGTGACTGGATGCGATACAAAGCATCCAATTTAAAGAAACATTATTAGAAACAGATTCTATCAACTAATAGAAAATCATATTAAGGGATGCATCAGTAGTTTCCCTCAAATTAATGTTCATAGCAGTGATAAAATCACGATCCTCAACACAAATATACATAAATGAGAAGAAAAAAATTGATTAAAGGAGAGAAATCAGGAAACAAGAGGGAAGAGTAAAGAGGAGCTGGGACAAACAAAAAGGCACACAACCGTGTGGATATATAAATTCAGCAACAAAACTCCGACACCCTAGTGGACCCAAAAAACACTTTGGAAAGCATCTAAGCAGTATGCTAAAATGCTCAAAAGTCCCTATACAAAGCGTTTGTAGATTATTATTAACATCACATAGAAAACCTTTACTGCTCCTAGAACAGCATGCCAGAATCAATGAAAGAATATAAATTGTGTCATGAGGTCAAAACAATCTCCAAGGTACACTACAGGTCTAATGAATTATTAAAAAATAAACATACTAGATGAGAGAAATTGGATGCTTAACACTACATTTGATAAGCACCTTAAATGTCATGTATAGAAACCTGATTATCACACTCATGGTTCAACAAATTAATTAGGCCCTAATTGCATTCATCGTTATGAGCTACAAGTCCCCTGCATTATGATTGCTTGCAATGTATCGACTAGAAGTATTGTTGACCAACAAGAAAACACCATGCAACAAGAGAATTAAATAGGCAAAACTTAACCAATCATTAGCATACCTACACCACTAAAATAAAAACCTACTGCCATTTTTTGTAGAACTACTGTGTCTACTGCAGGTAGAGTTTCTAAACATGGATTCATTTTATAGCATGGAGCACCTTATCTTCTCGCATAGAAATCCAAAATCCTAACCACCATGTGACCATCAAGTATTTATTTGTCTTAAAAAAGCATGATTTACAGATCCCCCCTACAAGAACAATTTGAGGCAAAAAAGGAAAATATCATTTGCGGAAATACTTGATATTTTTGTTTCAAGTAAAAGAAATTCCAAGGTAAACACAAATTATAACATGGTTTTCTACAGCAAACCAATTGATAACAAACCTAAATCAACACTGCAACCCCACTAAAATCTAGGCGATCTGTATGATTCAAAATATTATGCCCTGCAATTTTGACGAAAAAAGTAGCTAAGTGGTAGTATACTCTCAGCATGTGCAATCACCCTCATCACTATCACAATGCCCCAACAGGAGATACAAGACTTGATCATTGTTTGAAGTCAGGACACCACATTGCAATTGACATCTGCCACCTTTTAAGTATTTGGAGCATAAACATACAACAAATATTTGGATTTTCAAGGATATAAATCAACTGTAGCATAGGCTAGAATGTGATTGAGTACTATATAAGAACCCTTTATCTTTAAAACCACGATTTTTAGGATTCTAAGCCATTTATCCTTATGATACAGTGAACTGTGTAGGCCATTACAACCATCAAGAAATGATTGAAAGCTTTGAAAAGCAATTCAGCTACTGAAGTTTAAAAGGCAAACATATATTTCCTTGCAGGCACACCAAAGCCGTTTCTCCATCAATCCAATACTAGTGCACAGTAACAATCAGGATAAGAGACAATTTTTACCTAAGAATCAATTCACCTTGAAAGACAGATCTGTCTCACCACAAAATCTGTCAGTTTCCATCTCAACCCAAACCAAATGATTCTGTTACGTAAAGATACCATAAATATAACTCTCAAAATATGTAAGAACTAATGCTACTGAAGAATCAGAATATGTTATGGACCAAGCCAATTGCTAGTTCTCCTCATAAGAAATAATTAAATGAAAGGTGTTCAAAATCTCAATTTCATCTGGGGGCAATGTACCGTCAAATAAAATGCAATTCCCAACAGTTGTGCTTTAGTAATAGGTGCATAAATTATGAATGACCAGCCAAAACATATCCGGGTGGACCAGTCATGTGCATACTTAAGTAACCGTTATTTTTTATCGAGTGAAAATCCATTCCAATTCTAGATAAACTCGCACAAGATGGTGCTTTTCAGATTTACAATTCCCATACTTGGGGCATAGAAGGTCTAAACTTTCCGCTTCTCTTGCAAAAACTTAAAGGAATTTCCACAAAGCCAGAACCAGTATGCTTCGTATTAACTTCACCTCCATGACTATAAGAAAACCTTGACTTGAAACTTTGCACTTCCATAAATCATTGTCACCAATCTGTTATGTTTTGGCTTCCATCAACATCAATATTCAATCCATGATTCAGGAGCATAAACACAACCAAAAACTTTACTTTAGAACAATCCATAATGCAATCCATAATTTAAGTCCTCAAGTAGTTCACACCTTAGATCAAAGGGTCAAATGCCTATTCCAATCTCCAAATATAGAGAGAATTTACTTGCTTAATCTATGTCCTTTGAAGACATAACCTCATCTAGACACAAACTCTCTGGACACTGCACCCAGAATTTCATAAGGAGAGAATATTGGAGTAAGAGAATCACAAGGAAAAATACAAGACGTTGAAAAGATAAATGAAAGGCAGCTTCAACTAGTTTCAGAACAGCAAGCCATTTGCCTATCACCAATGATTAGCATCCTGCTTTTCCAAGCCCACCTAGACACAATTGAAGTTAAAACCTTTTAACTTCAAGAATCACATTCAATAGAGTATTTAAAATTGCAAGGCAATTGGAATTACCAAATTTGCTTGTGCCTAATAGTGGTAACCACCTCCATATGAGTGGTCCCTCCCATAATAAGGTGGATATGGATCGTACTGCAACACAACAGAAAACAAATACAATGAACTATTAGTAATTAAAATTTGACTTGGGATAAGCTACAGATTAATTGCTCACATCAGAATCACGATATTCATGAAAGTAGGGATCACTGCGTGCTCCATAGGTATCTGAAACATAGTAAAGCCATGAGGATGATAATATCAAAAACAATAAAACAAATAAAATAACCAAGTCACAAAAAGAAGAAGCTGCGGACAACATAATCCATACCACGATAATGTGTCCCATGAAATGAAGCTGCCGGATCAGCATAATCTACTCGGGGATCAGCAAAATCTAACCGGGGTCGGAGCCTGCTGGGTTCCATGTAATCAGGATCTTGGTCCTAAAAGCATGGGAAAACTTCAAACTTTAAGGAATATACAGGATGCACAAACAACAGAAGCTTAAAATTTAAAAGAACAAACAACCAAATTCCAACTTTTAGGCCACAAAAAGAAATCCTTACAGTCATGTAAAATGGTCGTTTCATCCCATGTGAACCATCATCATAAAAATAGGGGTCATCAAAGTGCCTTCCATTGAAACGTCTATCAAAGGATTCTTCAGGATAAAATGGTTGCCTCCTTGAAGAAACATGGCCCCTATGTCCTCGCTCAGGGGTATCATGCCAAGCTCGATTGATATTAGATCTTGATGGCCCAGCAGCCATGCCTCTACTAGCTGTTTGAAAACCTCCTCTGAAAGAACCCCTTCTTCCTCCTACTCAATACATTAGTGTGGGTTAGATTTTTAATCGTGGCTGCATGAAAGATCTGCATCTATTGGAAAGGAAGAGCGTGCTTGTGTGTTCACTCAGAGAGAGAGGCCATGGAATACCTTGCCTCCCAGGGAGCATGTCATATCGATTATTATAATCATGCTCGTGAGGACCCATTCTACTAGTTTGACCACGTTCTCGTTGATAGAAACCCCTACCACGTTGAAAATTCACCCAGTTTGAATGATTCCCACCCCGCCCAAAGCCCCTTCCTGTAACACAGTTGCCTAAATCAAATGGGGACAGGTTCAAGTTAAGAAATATGCAAATCCTCAGGATCAAAGGTTACCAAATCTTAAATAATTTCCATTTCCAGAATGACCAATTCGAAAGCCACCACACATTCCACCCTTCACAGCCTGAGTTTTAGGCAATGGATTTGACAGCCTCGCTTTAACTCTCATCTGCCAGCACATGATGCATCATGACCTCAGTTCATACATCAACTCTTACCAAATTAGAGAGAAAAGGGGTAAAAAATTATTGTGCACCATGCAACTAAATGCATGCACTTCACAGGCATCAATACAGGAATGATCAAAGCCTACCAGGAAAGCATGTGAAATTAAAACTAAAAACACAAAAAAATGCCAAAATAATTTAGAGAAACCTAGAAATAGCTTTCTAGGTAAAGTAATTTCACTACAAACACATAAAAAAAGGAAAAGAAATAGCTGCAAAGTAACATATGTCGAAGCAGATGAAATATTCTAGGTAAAGTATTACCTTTGTGTTACCATTGCCAAATTCTCTATTATTTATTCCTTCAATACAAGCAACTGCAGCTTCATGCGTAGAGAAGTCTACAAATCCAAAATCCTTTCTCTTGGCAGTTGACATATTCCGTGCTAGGACAATTCGTACAATCTCCCCATAACCTTTCACGCACTCCCTAACATGGTCTTCATCCCATTGAGGAGGAAGGCCATCAAGAAATATAGTCTTCACCTGAGCCATAATTTCAGGGTCAGGCTCACGTATAGGTTCAGAAAATGCCACTTTGGCAGTTCTGTCTGGATGACCAAATACAACATCAGGCTTCTGAAGCCTCTTGTAAGCAAGCATTGCATCAGCGTGACAGGCAAACTCAAGAAATGCAAAACCACGGCTCCTCCCTTCATGTTGAGCATCTGGCACAGCAGTGATGTTCTCAACACCTTCAACGCCATAATCCTTCAACTTTTGTCTTATCTGCCAACCCACATAATATCATAAATCATTGAGAAATTCTAAAAACAATCAGGAAATACAATTATTAGATACTCACAGCTTCCTTCGTCCATGTGTTGCATATATTGCCCAGGAACAATGTATCATTGTCCTCGCTTGGTGCTGTCCCACATCGCTTTCCACGAATCTGTGAACAGTTGAGGAGTTAATATGATACTCATAAAATGTAAGCCCGAACTACGGAGTGATACATACCACAGGGTTTTTCATTTCAGACAAAGCACGTTTCACATGCCCCTTGTTTGCAAATTTCACAAATGCATACCCCTTATTCCTATTCGTTGAAAGATTTTTGTGTAATCGAATTTCAACTACTTCACCAATCTTCTCAAAAACCTTTCTCAAATCCTCCTCTGTAGCATCCCTATCCAACCCACCAACAAATATTTCATATTCTTTCTTAATCTTACGCTCCTTAGCAACAGCAGTTAGTTCCCTTCGTTCCTCTTCCATTGCATCAGCTTCTTCAACAGGCTCATCCGGATCTTCGAAGTCATCCTCAACAGGATCTTCAAAGTCCACTCGATCTCCATACTCCTCATATCCATCATCACCACCATACTCATCTTGCTCATGTTGAATCTCTTCTCTTCGAACCTGACCCTTCATACTTCCTTCCCTCTTAACAGCCTCATTTTTGGCCTCCACTTCATCATCCACATCTTTCCTCTCGTCCTCCCTAACTCCCTTTCCCACTCTGTCAGGTTCTTCATTCCTAGATACTTCCCCGACCTCATCAGCAGGTATATCCACGGCAGCTCGTTCCCTTTTCACAGGCTCCCCGACCCTATCATTAACCGCTTCATCCTCCTTCCTAGAATCGACTACAGGTTCTTCCACACTTTCCTCCTCTACAGAAACAGCAACACATTCAACCTTAGATTCTTCCACTCCCATAGCAACTCCTTCCTTCTTTATAGATTCTCCAACATTTTCAGCAGCAAGTTCCTCCTCCTTTTCCCTTTCTTCAACCTTGGACTTCGCAGCAACCACAGTTTTCGGCGTTTGCTCCAAAAGAACTTTTGCATTAGCAGGGGTTTTCTTCACTACCTTGACCACTCTCCTCACAATCTTCTTTTTAATCGGAAGAGGTCTCGTAGTTTCCAGTGTCACCATACTCACATCCGTTTGTATATTTGTTCCACCAACTAATATTAAGAAGAAGAAAAAAGCAAACCTCAATAAGAACCTAAAAATCACATCACAGGACAAGACAAGAAACTTCAAAAAGACCTAATTAAGAATATTAAGCTAATTAAATAAAAATATCACTACAATCAATTAGTTCTTTGCATATAAAAAGGAATAATTATCGTTACCTGATGATTGTTCAGGTTTTGAAGCAGAACCGGTAATTGGCGGAGGTATCATGTCGTTATTTTGTGTCAGCTTGGCGTTGGGTGGGGGTTTTGGAACCGTTGATTCCTCCGTAGAAGAATCAGGAGCTGCTTTGACAGCGGCAGGCTTCCTTCCCACCGGCGTCTTTTTAATTGCGGCTGGTTTTGTAGTTTTCATGCTGACATACCCTGCGAGAGAGAGAGGGAGGGAGACAGTATCGGCTTTGAATTTATGGATATGAAGATTGGCAAGAGTGGATTTTTTCAGTGGAAAAGGTTAATTTTCTTCATTTTATTGATTTTACAATTTTCTTAAGAATAAAAGATAGGGGCTTGAGGGATTGATTATATTAGACAGGTGGATGGATACCTTACACAACCCGGCTCCACCTGGATTTTCAATTTGTTGGCGTTCCCGGCTCCACCTGGATTTTCAATTTGTTGGCGTTCCACTTTCTTTAATTAATTAATTAATATATATATATATATATATAAAAAAACCCGCAGCTACACTCGAGCAGGGTTGTTGTAATTTTTTAAAATATTTTTTGTGTTGAAATATAATAAAATAATATATTTTTTTATTTTTTAAAAATTATTTTTAATATTAGCATATTAAAATGATCTAAAATCATTAAACCACTAGTTAAAAAAAAAACACCCAACCGAAATCAGCATTTAATTACATATTTTTTCTATAATAAATAGTTGAATTGAAAAACAAAAAACTAAAGTGCAAATGACAAATAAAATAGATGGGTCTTAGAATTAGAATTTCACTTGATAAATTTATTTTAGTCATTTATCTTTTTATCTTTTTTGGACATAGATAATTTATCAAAATGTTTTGGGTCTAAAATTGATTTTTAATTTTAAAAAACAATCAAACAAAAACTCTAATTTGTAGAAGTTTTCTGCTATTTTTACCATAACAAAACGGGATAAACAACATGTCGTTTGTCCCTTTAACAAATAAAATAAATACAAGACATGCTCGAGCTTGCGGGCAAGCTATGTAGCACAAGTAAACTAGTCATCATCTAATTATTTTTTGTGTTTATCATTCATTGTTTTATTTTATAAAGTGAGAATAAAGAAAATTACCATACACGTGCATATTATTACATAACCAAATTGTAAGAGTTAACTCAAGTTAGACATAAATTGTGTGTATATTAAAGCAAATATGATGATAAAATAGAATAAATAAATGAAGGGCAAAATTAAAATAAATAAATAAATTCAGTCATGATTCCCAAATCTTTTAAGTATGAAAGTAATGTGTGTGCTTAATATTACCTTTATTTAAGTGTGGGGGGTATATATAAATTAATTTTTATATTACCTTTATTTAAGTGCTGGGGGTATATATATAAATTAATTTTTATATTACCTTTATTTAAGTGCTGGGGGTATATATATAAATTAATTTTTATATTACCTTTATTTAAGTGCTGGGGTATATATATAAATTAATTTTTATATTACCTTTATTTAAGTGCTGGGGTATATATATAAATTAATTTTTGTGCACTGTAAAACCATTTACTATTCAATCCAGGCAGAAGCTAAAAAAATAAAACTGATTTTATTTTTCATAATTTCACTTGAGATTAAAATTATAATAATTGATAATAAAAAAAATCCATAATCATTACATCAAACCCTTTTAATTTTATGATATTTTAATATTTAAACGACCTTAAAACAATTTCATTTTATCAGTACAAATGAAAAACTTATCTTGAGAGACCAGAATGCCACTAAACTATAACCCGTAATTTCAAACAACAACGACAACAAGGAGTCCCAGACTTACGAGTTCCGGCCCCTTCCGCAATCCCCCGGCGGTGTCGATCCATCGGTACTCGGCGGCGATTGAAATACACGCGCAAGCGTTCTGCTGAAGAAAAGAATTGAAGAAGTAAAGTATCATGGGAGCCTCGGAATCTAGCCTTTCAAGTTCCCAGGTAATTCTTTTAATTTCAGTGATCGTTTACAGTGAAATTGTCTCTGTTGAATAATTTGTTTGTTGTATGGTGTAAAGCAAATGATAGACGAGATCACTACTGTCACTGAGAGATCAGAAGCCTTGGATCCCGTTTTGGAGAAGCTCAAATCCCTCAAGATTGTAAGCTTGTTATTATCCATTAAATATCCCAATCTGGAGACATATATATCTTTTTGTTCGAAATAATTTTTTTATTTTTTATTTTTATTTTTATTTTTAGACAATGCCAATATTAACTTCACCTCTAAAGGAAGAGGGTAGCTTGACTGACATTTTGGTGAGGAAGGCATCGTCTTCTTCAGCTCCTGGTGAGTCTTGGACTTGCTTTATCTCTCCGTTTCCTTCTTTCTGGACTCGAGCATTGATTAGAAATTGGAATGTTCGATAAACATAAATTAATTAGCTTTCTTTACCCAGTGAGTGAAAAGTAGCGAACTTTCGAATGTGTGTGAATGTTCTTAACTTAAAACATTCGAGGGTTCGTTTCATTAGAGAAAAGAAAAGAATAGCAGGTTTGGTGCTTTCTCTTCTATCTCTTAAACGTTCTGTTTAGAATGAAATTAACGCCATGCCAGGCTGAATGGTAGCTGTTTGGTGTGGTTTTTAATGTGTTGTCTATTGCGCAGAGGTTTAGTTTTGTGTGATGTTATTTGTTGTGTCTGTCCCAGACATTTTGAATTTGTTTGAGAAAGGCTAATCTTTTCATTTGGTATTTGCATGTGTGCTGTTTATAATGGTTAATGCAGCAACTGTAAATCCAAATGTGTTATTGGAGCTCTTCTCAGTATATCGTGATTGGCAAGAGGGGAAGGTTCAGCAGATAAGCACGAAACAGGTTTCTCTGTCACCAAGAACTACTATGAGTCGAAGACCAGTTTATAAAATGAAGTTAAATTGTTAAGGCGTGGATGGATCTTATGATCTATATTGATTTCCAGTTTTTTCTCTGATGCAGTTTTTGAATATAAGTTAAGATCCAGGCTGAATTTTATTACTAGGATGTACAGTTCCCTCACGAACATGGTCCTTGAATGATGATGAATCCCATCCAGGATCTGGACAAGACTTGTTTTTAGGCTAGGACCACATGTAAATGAATTTTCTACTTTGTGGTTGCAACTCGTCAATACTTATGTTTAGGTTTTGGCGAGACGTCAATGGATACACGATAGAAACATGAAATGTCCAATCTGATGTTAAAAGAAACCAGATGATCTGGTTTTACTTCATGTACGCTCAATTCTGGGTGACCCGATTCTTTAATAGATCAGGTTCAAAGACTTTAAACAACATCATTCTATGTCAAAAAAGATATAACTGACGAACCATTTGAGTTGCTACTCTTTGTTTTGCCCATGAATGTGGAAGTGTGGAACCACTGATTCTTAACCACATTGTCTGAACTAGAGTGCAATAACAGTTATATTACTGTGTCGATGTTTCAAATCCTTGTTGGGGTTTGCTTTCACCTGGAAAACTTTTTATCTCATTTACCAACTTTGATTCGGTGAAAACTATTGCAGGAGGAGATAGAAAATAAGATAGAAGTGGCAGATGCTTTGGCAATTAAACTTCTTCAAAGGTTTAACTACTCTGTGTCAGCAATGAAGACTTCTTCACAGCATCTATCAGAAGGTACTTCACAACATACTGAATAGAAATGGATTACAAATGGATTATGGAACCAGAGACATAAATTATCAGAGAATTAATTGTTCTCTCAATATTGTTTGCCTTTTGGCGCACTGCAGTTTGATGAAGCCACTAGAAATAATCTCAATATTAAAGAACCATCTCGTCTAAAACTTAAATTATTAGGTAAGGGTTCAGAATATAATTTATATTATTCTCTAACACACCCCTCAAGGGAAAGTCTTTTGGGCTTGAAACTTGCATAGATCCACACTACCTTGTGCTTGATTTTATGCTTGATTTCTATCAAATAGAATGGGGTGGTGAGATTTGAACTCGTGACTATTGGGTCAATAATATTTTGATATCATGTTAAGGAACAATCTCATCTAAAATTTAAGTTGTTAGGGGAGAACCTAGAATATAATTTATATTATTCTCTAACACTCAATTTCTTATTTTAATTGCATCTTCGATCAACTTTTTAATACTTGGGACAACACATGCAGTTCATTCTCTGCAGGTGGAGATTGGGGAGCTGAAAGGAAGGTTGACAGAGGTTATTAGTAACTGTGATGCGTTGTGCAAGAGAATTGATACAGAGGGGCCAGAATCTCTTCGTTCATCTTTTAAGCCATTTGCAACTGCCGCAGTTGACTCAGAGATCAGATCTAGCTCATCATCTCTCCTAAAATCCAATCCACCTTCCAGTGAAGCCAAGTCAGACTAACTATTTTACGTTCTCTTTTCACCTTTTTATTTTCCCCCTGTATTGTTTAACCCATAATCTTCATCGAGGTCGAAATTTGCCCCCGTTGCTACCAAGCAACAAGTTGTGATTCTTTTTGTTGCCACCCTATCAGGATAGATTCTTCGTTAGTTAGCTGAAATTATTGATATGAAGCAGACAGCTTGTTTTATTATTGTTGTAAAACGTAAAGATGGTGCCGCACCGACATGAGTTCAGATCTGATGTCTGATATTTTTCCTTAAAAGCCACATCCAATCCAATGCATGTGGGTATGAGAATGCGATGAATAGTTTTTTTAAAACAATATTTTACTTGAAAATATGTTAAAAATAGTTTTTTAGAGATGCTTCTCCTGGTAGCATGTCCAATCACTTCCATACAGGCAGTAAGTCTGTATCTGCAAGTTTTGTAGTTGATTGCACTCATTTCAAGATCCAATTTCAATTCTGATATGATTTAGTCTCGCATACAATTCATGAATTATGAAAAAGAAGATGAGGAACACGAAATTAAAAATCCTCCTGTAAACTTAAATGCTTTGAAAAAAATTATGACTAACAATTCAAATTCAAAGTAGGAACATAAACTTCATAACATAATTTCTGAACCAGAAGAGAGCACCGGATGTATCGATTTTTAAGGCTGTTGCTGGGCATCCATAAAGCCAGCATCGACAAGAACCTTCTCCCTCTTGGCTAAATCAATATCCTCCTCAACCATCATCTTCACCAACTGCTCAAACCCAACTTTAGGCTTCCAACCAAGCACTTTCCTCGTCTTGCTCGAATCCCCTTTCAAATTATCTACTTCAGCTGGCCTGAAATACCTCTTGTCAATCACAACATGATCCTTCCAATTCAATCCAACATATCCAAATGCCACTTCCAAAAACTCCTCCACCGTATGCGACTCCTCCGTCGCAACCACGTAATCATCTGGCTTTTCCTGCTGCAACATCATCCACATTGCTTCCACGTAATCACCTGCGAAACCCCAATCCCTCGACGCCTGCAAATTCCCTAAAAACAACTTATTCTGCAACCCCACCTTAATTCTCCCAACAGCTCTCGTGATCTTTCGGGTCACAAAATTCTCTCCACGACGTGGAGATTCATGGTTGAAAAGAATCCCATTGCAAGCATACAACCCATAAGCTTCCCTGTAATTGACAGTATACCAATGCGCCGCGCATTTTGACGCCGCGTATGGGGATCTTGGATGAAACGGGGTGGTCTCTGATTGCGGAGGTGGCGTAGATCCAAACATTTCCGAAGATCCCGCTTGGTAATACTTGATTTGGCTCCGCCCTGTCGCGGCAATATGAGATCTCACCGCCTCAAGAAGGCGGAGGGCTCCTGTGGCGACAACATCCGCCGTGTAATCAGGGATTTCGAAAGAGACAGCCACGTGTGACTGGGCTGCCAGGTTATAGACTTCGTCGGGGTTGATAGTGTCGAGCCAGCGACGGAGAGACGACGCATCGCTTAGATCTGCGTAGTGGAGTTTCATTCGGGCCTTATGAGCATTGTGTGGATCTATATAAATATGGTTGATCCGCTGCGTATTGAAATTGGATGACCGACGGATCAAGCCATGAACTTCATAGCCTTTGTCCAGGAGGAATTCAGTAAGATACGAACCATCCTGGCCGGTTATACCGGTTATCAGGGCGATTTTGGGTTTGATTTCTCCGTTGACAGGAGTAGTGGAGTCGGATCCGGGTTGGTTTGTTTCGGATGCCATGGATGGACGGTCCGAGATGGAATGGATGGGTTATTGATATAATGCAAGCCTGTGAATTTGCTGTCGATGGAAGGGTTTAATATAGCGGGAGGGAGAGGACGGTGGAGAAGGGTAGAATGGTCAATATAGGGAAGGTGGAAAATGAGGAAGGTCAATGGAGTGGATGGTGAGGTGTCGATGTTCTGAGCTGAATTGACGATTTTGGGCTTGAGGATGGAGGCGGTGGTATTAATGGTGAGATGCGCACACATGTTATTGCCCGTGTTGTGTTTGCACGATGTGAAGAAGTTTTTTTTTTCTTTCTAAATAAAATAAAATAAAATATATAATTATACGAATATTTCATTGACATCCTAACAAATCTGGTAAATAATTAATTTTCCGGGAATAATTGTAATGCATTATGTTAATGGTTATTTGCAAGTCTGCCCCAATCTTCAAGTTCTTTCTTTAATTAGATCCTAAATCCTCCCTGTTCTCTTTAATTATACCCTTTATCATTGCAAGTCTACCTTGTGACAAACTTGTAGTCAAAATGATCGTGGTAAACTTGCCGAGCACCTTTCATGAGGGTATCATTGATGACACTATCTCTCTTCCATTACTATAATTATCTATGCTATCATTGATATAAAAATAAAAGTTGTAAGTCGGTGGTTGATTTAAATTTATAAGAAAACTACAATAATAATAAATAATCAATTTCAGTATCATATCCATCTTAATCAAGATGTTGTCTCTTCGACCCTCGCATTTGAAACATGTTTTCAAAAATAGCTATATATACCGAGTCAGGTCTGATCCAGCGGTATGTTGGGGGCACTCTTTTTTTTAGGACTGAGTTCGAGTTCTAGTGGGAGCTGGTGGGTATCCCCCCTCTCTAGCACCCTGGTTCGATCCCTACTTGGTATCCTTGTCACCCCCGCGGTATCTTACATGTTCATGTGGGCTTGCAGGATGTTCAAGTGAGCCCGGAGAATAGTCGAGGTGCGCGCAAACTAACCCGAACATCTCGGTCATAGAAAAAAGCCATATATTTGTGACCACAAAACCCTCCAAGCTCCTTGCCTATATAACGAGTAAATTCTGCAGTTTATCTATAATGTTTTTTTATCATTAATTTTTATTTTTTAAAAGGAAAATTCTCTTTATTTTTTCTGAAATATTCCTGATGGTTTAAAAGTGTGATTAAAATTATTTTACAGCGTTTTCCGTTTAAAAATATATTAAAATAATATTTTAAAAAAATCGATGTAAAAATACCTAAACACACTAGTTGTTTAGTTTAATTTGATTTTTTTAAAATACTTTTTAAATGTAGTGTCAAACTGTTCACTCTTTTATAGAGATTGATTGATGATTTATACTAACCTATTGCCAGCTCATTGAATTTAATGAACGGGATGACTTGTTTTATATGTTATTTTGACCCCCAAAAAATGCCCACGTAATCATGGTTCAATCAATCAATAATTTAAATTATTTTTTAGTGTGTTTATTAGTCTTTTCAAAATATTTTTTATTTGAAAATGCATTAAAAATAATATATTTTTAAAAAAAATCCAAAATTAACTCATCAAAAAATATTTAAAATATTTTTAAAATGTAAAAACAAACAAATAGTTTTTAAATTCAAATCCCAGAGATTGGGCTTGTAATTGTCGAGGCAGAATATTCCAATTCAAAGAAGCCCTCAGAAACGAGCCGTCCAATTTAGGCCTCCAGTTAGCTTTCTTCCCCAATTTATGAAATAGAAAGAGACACATGAAGAAATTAAAGAATAAGATAGAAATTAAAGCCATATGAAATGTTTATCTTTGTGGTTTAATATGCTTTTTAAAATATATTATTGTTTACAAAAATGCTTTTTTACATAATTTTAATGCTGCTGATGTTATAAATAAAAAAATAAAAATATATTATTTTTTTATATTTTTTAAAAGACACTATATAGTATATACTCGTAACAACTAAGAATGTATATAATATTATAATGTTAATCATATAGTAGATGATTCAGTATTTTGAACTGCTTGCTGACATGGCTTACATGATCATTAATTTTAAAAATATGTAAAGTTATTAGAGATGCATACAAGTAACCCTACGAGCGTGACTACTAATAATAAATTATTAATAACAAAAAATAATGCATACAATGTTTTACACGATAGATAAACGGAATAAAAATCCATTTTTTTATTATTTAATATCTACATCGTGATGTAAACTTTTCAACGTCAGCAATATCCCACTAATTTATTAATGCCGTGTTTCATTTTTGTCGCCCTAGAAGGGCAATTAGTACATTTCGTAGAGTTTGAAAAAAAAAAATTAATTAGGTTTAATATTATGCTATTTTTATTAATTAAATATATTATAAGTAATGGTGATTATATTAGTAATCATATAAAATAATTTAGAGAATAAAAAAACCGAGAAAATAAATTATACTCTGCTTTATTAGACAATCAAAACCTAATATAATGGAAATAAAAGATGAAGATGAAGGAGAAGATTTGATCCATGATCAAAATCTTTGTTTTCTCTTAACAATTCAAGTCGTGTGTTTTATATCCTTACCTTTTAATTATATTTTTAATTAAAGCCACTGAGAAAGATTTAAGACTTAAGATTTTTTTTATAATATTTGATTTTTAATTTAATTTTCAAGGAGTGAATGCTGTACCAGTGAAGTCTTAAATTAACAGGAAGACATTGAAAGTGATTTTTATGTCTAAGGTAGATTAATTGAAAAAATAATCAAATTAAGGAATTGGAAAGAAAAAAAAGCTTTATTTATATACAAATTGATTTATTTACTTGATATATAATTTTCTAAAAATTATCACAGTTAATAATTTTTTACTTATGCTTAAAACACTGCTTTACTTGAGATAAAAATATTTCTCAAGATTCTTTTTTATCATAATTTTTAGTTAGAAAGTATATATACATGTACTAGATAAGTTTTCTGTTATTAAAATATTAATTAATGTAGATATATCAGACATGGTAATGACTCGTAAATAATGTTAAGTGTTTTGTGAAGTATGTTTGTGATTGCAAAAGTGTTTTGAATATAATATTGATTATGTTAAAAAATTGGTTTGAATTATTAAGTTTCGTGAGTGAATTATAAATTGTTTTTGGACTTTTGAATATTTGAAAGTATTAATATTTTGGAATTAAAATGGATTGGATTTAAACTACATGTATCGATAAGTTTTGACATGTTTGGATTCAAAGCTTATATATAGTTCATATCTATACTTTAATATTTCAATAATTAGATTAATTTATGATCTTACTTTTTTTTAATTTTAAAGTTAAGTTATTTGATATAAAATAATTTATATTGAATTTATAATTCAAGATTTTTTGTAACGAGTATTGTTTTAGATATAATTAGTTAATTGTCCATACTACGTTGCGGGCCAAGCAAATATTTTTTACAATTGTTGAAATTGAAATAATTAATAGATTGTGCTAGTGTAAAAATAAAAGATAACAACTATACATGAAAGGTTTAATTATATAAATTACATCAAAGCATCCTATTATCACAACGACAATATTGATGAAATGATATCTAAAAATATCATTACTATTATTACTAAAATTATTAAATTATTTTGAGGCGAAAAAAACTCAAAAATAATAATAAAAGAAAGCAAGAAAAAAACCTATTGTTTTTATTATTGCATGAATAATAGAAAAATAAATTAAATAAAGGAATAAAAAAGCCTAAAAACTTTAACAACAGAGAAAACAAAATAAAAATGAAAAAAATAAAAATTATTAGCTAAAAAATCATTTGACATGAAAAAAAAACCAAAAGAAAGAAAAAGGAAAATAAATAAGAAATATCAATTTTTAAATGATCATAAGCACGAACTAAAATTTACAAGCAACACTTTTGAAAAAAAATATTATCTAAATAAAAGATAAAATAATAAAAATCAAAAATCAAAAATCAAAACTAAAGGCATATATATATATAAACATAGATAAAAATACGAGCTATTTAATAATTATAAAAAATAAAGGAATTAAAATAAAAAATCAAAAGTATAAGGGCCAAAAATAAAACCAAATATATTATCAATTTAAATCAAATGAAAAAAATTGAATAAAGTATAATATCTATACATGCAAGGTTTGATATAATAAAACACATTAACACACTTTATTATAACAACATGAAAATCAAAATCTTAACATCTAAAAATATAATTATTATTATTGCTAAAACAATAAAAAAAATATTAAATTATCCTGACAAAAAATCAAAAACATTAAAAAAAAGTGAGAAAAAAACTAAAATTATAATTCTTGCTATGTTGATAATGGGAAAAAAATCAATCAAAGAAAAAAAATCAATAACTTTAACAAAAAAAAACACAAATGAAAAATTATAAGAAAAAAAAATTTGGCGTCAAAATAAATAAATAAA
This sequence comes from Salix exigua, assembly GCA_032356905.1. Classification (NCBI taxonomy): domain Eukaryota; kingdom Viridiplantae; phylum Streptophyta; class Magnoliopsida; order Malpighiales; family Salicaceae; genus Salix; species Salix exigua. Next base: position 5,281,099 of record CM063594.1, on the reverse strand, counting down.
ATAATAAAACAATCAAAAGAAAAAAATAATTGAAAAACAAGATCAAGGAAAAATAAAACATAGTCAGGCAGGCGCGATGGGAGGGGTTCGACCCCTGCCCCCTTGCTTGGCATGACCGTTGTCCACTAAGTTGCGGACGTTTCTAGGTTTCATTTGAGCAAAACGTATTAAATACCAGTAAAATGGCAAACCAAATGAACCAAAATGACCTGAACCAACTCGAAAACCGAGCAACACTATTATAATTCACAGTGATTTGTCTTAAATGCTACAATAACCGAACCCTGACCTCTTTTAATATATATAGTACTAGTTAATTAACCGCATTACGTTGTAGGCCGTGCAAATAGTTTTTATGATTGTTGATATTGAAACAATTAATAGATTTTGATAGTTCAAAAATAAAATGTAACATCTATACATGTAAGGTTTAATATAATAAAACGCATCAACACACTCTATTATAATAATAACAACATCAAAATCTTAATATCTAAAAATATCATTACTACTGTTAACTTGAAAACATTAATAAAAGAGGAAGCAAGAAAAAAAACTAAAATTATTATTATTATTATTATGAATAATGGAAAAATAAATTCAATAAAAGAATAAAAAAGCCCCAAAACTTTAACAAAACAAAAAAAAAATCATTTGACATGAAAATAAATAAAAAAACTAAAAAATATCAAATTTCAAATGATCATAAACACAAACTAAACTGTAAGAACAAAGTTTGTGAAAAAAATATTATCTCAACAAAAGAGAAAATAATAAAAATTAAAAACCAAAACTATAGACATACACATATAAACATAAACAAAAATATGGACTATTTAAGAATTATAAAAAAATAAAGGAATTAAAATTAAAAATAGGGCCAAAATAAAAACCAAATATATTATCAATTTCGATCAAGTGAAAAAAATAAAAAATCAAATAAATTATAACATCTATATATGCAAGATTTGATATAATAAAACACATGAACACACCCTATGATAACAATAGGAACATCAAAATCATAACATCTAAAAATATTATTATTATTATTATTGCCAAAACAATAAAAATTATTAAATTATCCAGAGAAAAAATATCATAAACATTAAAAAAAGAGAAAGTAAGAAAAAAAACTAAAATTATTATTACTTGAATAATGGGGAAAATTTAATTGAAGAAAAAAAGTTCCATAACTTTAGCAAAAGAGCAAAGAAATAAAAAAAAATGAGGTAGCTAAAATTGTTTGATTTGAAAAAAGAAACTAATAAAAAACAACCAAAAAAAAGTATAAGTTAAAAAAGAAAAGGAAAAAAAAAATAGTCACTGTAATATGTCTTCTTATGCTATAATGACAGAAACATATATTAATTGAACATAAGATGACTTGCATGCCTGCATGCAACGCCGCCATATAAAAGTACTATCTACAAAAATTTAGGGCTTCGGGGCATGGCACAAGATTCCAATTAAGAAATCAAAATTATTTAGAAATAATTTGGTAGTTAGAAATAGTTGAGGGGCAAAATTGACTCTAACTCAATAGCAGAGGTATATTTTTGAGGTTTACCCGACCCGTACTGATATTTTGTCAATCTTCTCTCTAGCTGGTCCCAACCCTATCGCCTGTAAATGTTTCGCCACCGTTCTCAAGGTCAAGAAAGGAAAACAGCTGCCCATCTCTTGTAGCTTTCTAGATAGATCATTGACCCAAGAAACTCATGGACAGGACCGGTGAAGTGGGAAGCAGCCCGGCAGAAGATGAAGACGCCAATCATGTCGCAGAAACATGGGAGGTGAACAAGGACCGCCTGAGCCTGATGCAGAGAAAAATCTCCGATCCACCACTGTTGCTGAAGAAAGAAGCCGCGAACAGCTCGTGTTGCATTTTTAAAGTCCCACAGAGATTCATCGATATCAACGGTAAGTCCTACCAACCTCATATAGTTTCAGTAGGACCTTATCATCACGGCGAGCCACATCTTAGGATGATTGAGGAGCACAAGTGGGTGTATTTAGGGGGCATGCTCTCTAGGACACAGAGCAATGGTCTGGACTTAGAAGTCCTGTTGAAGGCAATACAGCCGCTAGAAATGAAGGCAAGAGAGTGTTACTCGCAAATCATCCACCTTGACACTTGTGAATTTGTTGAAATGATGGTTCTTGATGGCGTTTTTATCATAGAATTGTTTCGAAAAGTTGGAAATGTTGTTAGATTTGAGGTCGATGACCCCATTGTCACTACGGCATGGATCATGCCGTTTTTCTACAGGGATTTACTTAGACTCGAGAACCAGATTCCCTTGTTTGTTCTTGAGTGTTTATACGAGATGACAAGAATGCCTGGAGAAGAATCTGGCCCTTCTCTGAGCAAGCTTGCTTTGGATTTCTTCAATCATGGGCTACAGAGCCCGGACAATATTGTTGCTCGGAATGACAATCGCAAAGCCAAACATCTACTCGATCTAGTTCGTTCAAGTTTCATAGATTCCGAGCAAGGCCAGCCACTCCATGTGGACCCATCAACTCCCATGATTGAATCAATATCCAAACTTCGCCGTGCCGGAATCAAGCTCAGTCAAGGGAATCCCGCGGACAGTTTCTTGGTGGTGAAATTCAAGAATGGGGTGCTAGAAATGCCGACCATAACCATCGACGATAACATGAGTTCGTTTTTGCTTAATTGTGTAGCATTCGAGCAGTGCCACAGTGGTTCTTCCATGCATTTCACAACCTATGCAACTCTTCTGGACTGTCTGGTTAACAATTTTAAAGACGTAGAGTATCTATGTGACTGCAATATTATCGAGAATTACTTTGGCACTGATTCAGAAGTTGCAAGATTGATCAATGATTCGGGCAAAGAAGTAGCTTTTGACATCGGGAGGTGTTATTTGTCCGAGCTCTTCTCCGATGTTCACCGATATTACAAGAACAAAAGGCATTTGCAATGGGCAAGCTTCAAGTATACTTACTTTAGAACTCCCTGGTCTTTTGTATCAGCTCTGGCTGCCTTGATTATCCTAATCCTTACAGTCGCTCAAACCTTCTACACTATTTATGGCACGTACAGAAAATAAATCCTGTCGTAGCTTCAAGGAGATGCATTAATATTATAATTGATAAATTTTAAAGTTTTTTTCTTTTTTTCCTTCTTCTCTTGTTTAACCGAAAGGTGAATGATCAAAAGGGCTCCACCACACCACCAAACGTTCAAGGCCGAACGTTCAAGGGTAGGTCATAAAACCACATTTATTAAATCTGGTTCGACCAAGAACCCGGCCTCTAATTTGGACCGGGTTTTTAAAAGAGTCATTCTAGATCAATTCGGGATAAATCAACCGGTTCGAACCTCTCTCTTTTTTTTAAAAAAAGAAAACAAACCATTTAATTTATAATGTAGAGCTTGAGTAAGTCATGAACTGAACCGAGTCTAATAGAATTAACATAATTCAAATTGAACAGACACTACTAAAAATTGAGGCAATTAGCAACTACCCAGTCCATTGATGATAAAATTAAAATTTATTGCTAAAAAACATTAGTAACGGAATTTATAACGGATAATATCATATGCAAATTTGTAGTTATTAATTTATCTGCAACGGATATATCCGTTGTTATCAGTAACCGATTTGTTGTTCCTAATAATAGCATCAGTAAATCTATTGCTAAGTTAAGACACTATTAAGTTGTATTGAGCAACAAATCTTTCATTGCTAAACATGGTCCAATGCTGATTTATTACTATATTAACAATGATATTATTTCATTGCTAAGCTAACAGCCCTATTTTACAAAAAAAAATAACACAATTAATTTGAAACAATAAAAAATATTTAAAATGTAAAAACATAATAATAATAATAATAATAATTTGTTCGAAATTTATCATCTTATAACTAGAAAAGTATTTACTCGAGTTTATTGCACTTTGAATCAGCGAGTCAAACATTGATATTTATAGATATTTTTATTTAAAATTTAATACTTAGTCATAAGATAAGATATGATGTGGTTAAAATAACTACAGTCTTTTAAATATGAATTTGACTTTGAATATGAATATTCAACCCTTCGTTTGTGTTAAAAAAATGGTTTGAACTATTAAATTTCGTGAGTGAATTATAAATTGTTTTTGGACCTTTGAATATTTGAAAGTATTAATATTTTTGTATTGAAATGGATTGGATTTAAAGCTTATATATAGTTGATTTCTATACTTTAATATTTCAATAATTAGATTAATTTATGATCTTACTTTTTTTTATTTTAGAGTTAAGTTATTTGATATCAAATAATTTATATTGAATTCATTTTATTTATAATTAAAGATTTTTTGTTAACGAGTATTCATATAATTTATTAACTGAACTTAAGATGACTTGCATGCCTGCATGCGCGCAACGCTGCCATATGAAAGGAGTATCTCCTAAACTTTAGGGCTTCGGGCATGGCAAAAGATTCCAATTAAGAAATCAAAATTATTTAGAAATAATTTCGTAGTAAAAATAGCTGAGGGGCAAAACCGACTCTGCAGGGTATATTTTTGAGGTTTTCCCAACCCGGGCTCATATTTTGTCAATCCTGTATATATATATCTGGCTGGCTCTGCTGGCCTGTCCCAACCAGTCGCATGTAAATGCTTCGCCACCGTCCTCTCAAGGTCAAGAAAGGAAAACAGCTGCCCATCTCTTGTAGCTTTCTAGATAGATCATTGACCCAAGAAACTCATGGCCAGGACCGGTGAAGTGGGAAGCAGCTCGGCAGAAGATGAAGATGCCAATCATGTCGCAGAAACATGGGAGGTGAGCAAGGACCGCCTGAGCCTGATGCAGCGAAAAATCTCTGATCCACCACGGTTGCTGAAGAAAGAAGCCGCGAACAGCTCGTGTTGCATTTTTAAAGTCCCACAGAGATTCATCGATATCAACGGTAAGTCCTACCAACCTCATATAGTTTCAGTAGGACCTTATCATCACGGCGAGCCACATCTTAGGATGATTGAGGAGCACAAGTGGGTGTATTTAGGGGGCATGCTCTCTAGGACACAGACCAACGGCCTGGACTTAGAAGTCCTGTTGAAGGCAATACAGCCGCTAGAAATGAAGGCAAGAGAGTGTTACTCGCAAATCATCCACCTTGACACTTGTGAATTTGTTGAAATGATGGTTCTTGATGGCGTTTTTATCATAGAATTGTTTCGAAAAGTTGGAAATGTTGTTACATTTGAGGTCGATGACCCCATTGTCACTACGGCATGGATCATGCCGTTTTTCTACAGGGATTTACTTAGACTCGAGAACCAGATTCCCTTGTTTGTTCTTGAGTGTTTATACGAGATGACAAGAATGCCTGGAGAAGAATCTGGCCCTTCTCTGAGCAAGCTTGCTTTGGATTTCTTCAATCATGGGCTACAGAGCCCGGACAATATTGTTGCTCGGAATGACAATCGCAAAGCCAAACATCTACTCGATCTAGTTCGTTCAAGTTTCATAGATTCCGAGCAAGGCCAGCCACTCCATGTGGACCCATCAACTCCCACGATTGAATCAATATCCAAACTTCGCCGTGCCGGAATCAAGCTCAGTCAAGGGAATCCCGCGGACAGTTTCTTGGTTGTGAAATTCAAGAATGGGGTGCTAGAAATGCCGACCATAACCATCGACGATAACATGAGTTCTTTTTTGCTGAATTGTGTAGCATTCGAGCAGTGTCACAGTGGCTCTTCCATGCATTTCACAACCTATGCAACTCTTCTGGACTGCCTGGTCAACAATTTTAAGGACGTAGAGCATCTGTGTGACTGCAATATTATTGAGAATTACTTTGGTACGGAGTCAGAAGTTGCAAGATTGATCAATGATTCGGGCAAAGAAGTAGCTTTTGACATCGGGAGGTGTTATTTGTCCGAGCTCTTCTCCGATGTTCACCGATATTACAAGAACAGCAGGCATTTGCAATGGGCAAGCTTCAAGTATACTTACTTTAGAACTCCTTGGTCTTTTGTATCAGCACTGGCTGCCTTGATTATCCTGCTCCTTACAGTAGCTCAAACCTTCTACACTATTTATGGCATTTACAAAATAAACCCTCCAGCTATGTAGCTTAAAGGAGATGGATTGATATTACAATTGATACATTGTAAAGTTTTTTGCTTTTTTTCTTCTTCGATCTCTTGTTTATTCCAATTATTTCACCGAAAGGTGAGTGATATAAAGGGCTCCACCACACCACCAAACGTTCAAGGCCAAACGTTCAAGGGTAGTTCATAAAACCACATTTATTAAATCTGGTTCGGCCAAGAACCCGGCCTCTAATTTGGACCGGGTTTTTAAAAGAGTCATTCTAGATCAATTCGGGATAAATCAACACCTCTTTTTTTTTAGCAAAAAAACCATTTAATTTACAATACAAAACTTGAGCAAGTCATGAAATGAACCGATTTTAATAGCATTAACATAAATTCAAACCGGATGGACACTACTAAAAGATGAGGCAATTAGCAACTACCCAGTCTATTGCTGATAAAATTAAAATTTATTCTTAAAAAATATTAGTGACGGAATTTGCAACGGACAATATCATATGCAAATTTATAATTATTAATTTATCTGCAATGAATATATTTGTTGTTGTTATTAGTAACGGATTTGTTGTTGCTAATAAAGTAGTGACGGTAAATCCACTGTTAAGCAAAGACACCATGGAGTTGTATTCAACAACGGATATTTCATTGCCAAATATAATTCGATATCGATTCATTGCTATATCAGCAACCATATTATTCATTGCCAACACCCTATTTTTTAATTGTGAGGGTAAGTATTTGTTAGCTAATGTTGAATGATATAATAACAATAAGTATAAATTAATGGTAATCAACATTACAAATGTAATTTGATTGACAAATCAGGCAGAGACATCTTACTTTTCTCATGAGCACAAGCCAAGTTTTCGTTATTTCTGTAAATAATTGGTGTTGACTGTATCTGGCAGGGAAATGGTCTCGATATGAATAAATAAATAAGAGTTAGTTCTAATCTATTATAAGTTAGGTGATAGGCATATGATCTTGAATCTGTGCATGGAGGAGAAAAGTCAAATATATCTGGGACGGGGTCAAAGACTGTCTAAAGAAATGACATGAATAAACGCAGGCAAAGTCACGAGTTCAATTCCTCGTTTTTGTACGAAATTTAGAAAGACAGCTTTTAAATTCATCGTTGTTTGTCGTGTGCGTCTGCATGGAAGGTGTCAATGCAATTTCACTGTACTTGCTACCATTCAGCTTGATCTTCCTGGAAGATTCCATTACTGGACTGTTTGAGCTTGACCATTTCTTCTTGGTTGACCATTTCTCTGTTTCAATGGTAAGAAACGATGGCCTTTGAAATGCCAGCCAGGTCCTACTAGGAACCAGACCCACTTACCAATCAGTATATATTTGCTATCAGGGCCATCCCAATATATATACCTTCCAATCACACCGTACAAGATGATTGCTTTTCCTCAGCCAACAAGACCCGTTAACAGCTTCTATCAGGAGTCATCACAGCCTCAAAACTCAACCACTGTGATTTCAGACAATATGGGACGACAAGCTTATGGTCCTGAAGAGAGATCAGCAGACCAACATGCACCTGCAACCACGATGGGGGATGGTGAAAAGGAAACACGGGAGGAGCACTGGGGAGCCATCTTGGAATTGTACGAAAAACTTCCTCAGAGTATAAAAACCCAGGTGAATTTAGATAAATTTGATGTTCCTAGAAACCTGCTAAGAGATTTGAAGGTGGATTCAAGCTCACAGCGCAGTGCTGAGGGATCAACGATTGAAAAATTGTCACGGAAGCTTGAGCGTTTCAAAATAAGGACGGTTCAGGGGGGAGGGGTTGTAAGGGTGGAGGAAGACAGATCGTAAATCATCGAAATGATTCCTCAACTTTGGATGTGCAACTTTCAAATTCTTTTCTATTTATTTGAAATAGTTTATTATTTAATTAGCATGGATGTTGTAATTAAAATCATTTGATACTCGATTCTTTCACATACAGATTGCTTCAATCCGTATCATGTTCATCTCTGCAGTTATGTTTAATGCTTAGTATTTTAAATATTCAGAGCACTGTTAAAACAATTTTAAAAATAAATAGAAACTTTATTAATTATTTTATAGTGAATTTTGAAATCTACAAGGTGAAGAATTAACCCCTATCATTATTAACATTTGATTCGTCGCCATAAATATAAAATTAAATCTAGAAAAGTCAAGGGTTCTTTGAGTTTAATTTTTCATCTACCCATAATATGTTCAAATCATGTTAATTAAAATAAATTCCCAACAAAACACACCTTAATATGGCTAAACATTTAAAATTAAATAAAATAATAACTAGATTTTCAAATCCCAATCTGCATTTACTAGGAGGTTTAGTTAACATAAAAATCAATAGTTGGAATGGGGAAGGCCGAAGTTCTTATCTCCCCTTTCCTTTCCTTTTCGACTGCATTTTCTATCGATTAGAATGTAAACGAAGTTAAGTACGATGCCCAAATGAAAACTTCAAAAACTATAGGGATCAAAGTGCAAAAAGAAACGGAACAATGAAAGAAAAAAAAACACCTTGCTATTTCAATTCTCTTGAAGGGTGTTTGTTGTTTCAAAAAGAGTTTTTTAAAAAAATATTTTTTTACTGTTTACTTTAAATTAAATTTTTGATATTTTTATATTATTTTTATGTGTTGATGTCAAAAAAAAATTTGAAAAATAAATATCATCTGTTTATTCCAATTATTTCAAAAAATATCATGTCAAAAAATTTTTTGTTTCATAATAGTTAATTTAATTTAATATCAAAATCGACACATGTGAAACAAATCATAACACATAAAATAATGCCAACAGAAATTGTAAGGATGAAAAAAAAAGGATTTAATTCATCGTTGCTTTGGCATCAAATCCAATCAAGAACTCGGCCACAACAGCGCCGGAAGTTAAATTTCTTGGCTCCGGGATTGGATTTCTAATGGTCTAAAGTAAACACGTAAAAAAAAATTTAAAATCCAATCAAGAAACGTCTCGATCGTTCGTTAAGTATCTTGCTTTTAATTTTGTGATTATGTTTGTTGACTTTGTGTTTGTATTGTATAATTTAAAATTAATTTATCTTAAATTTTAATTATACTTGTTAAATTAATATTTTAATATATATATATATATAATTAATAATATATAAACAATAAAATTCACACGCTAAAACATTTCAAAATAAAAACAACTACCAAAACAGTATTTACAAGTTGATTTCAACTCAAGAGAATAGCGTCAAGTTGGGGTCACATAACATTATTATTATAATTATTATAATAATAATAAGTTTAACAAGAGCAGGCTTTTCATATAATTGAGTATTAACAAGGCAAGAATAAATTTCCGACGTGTGGAGTCAGCCAAGAATAAAATGGTTATTATTAATATATCTGGAAAGTCAAAAAAAGATAAGAGCAGACATGGCCGACCAATTACTAGCCACCACCTCACCACCACTTGCCAACTTTATATGCGCTGTCTATTCTTTCAAAAAAAGACAATTATAAATAAATAAATAATATAGAGTAAATATTTAATAAAAATATGGGCTGGTATGATATGGTTAAATATTTGTCTGGCCCAAAACTTGGTAAATCTGAGACAAAAAAAGTCTTAAATTTTTATAATAAAAATATTTTTTTTATTTTTTAAAAATAAAATATAATTAGATTAATCTAACTCAATTCACCTTGTAATCAAAAACTTGCCCTGAATCAACCACCTAGCTATACTTTTAGTAAGAGAAAATTAAGTTTTTTCACTGGATGAGTTGTTGAAAGTAAAGTATAAATTATTTTCTTAAAATTGATTTTGTTAAGAAAAATTAAAAATTAAAAATATTTAAACATCATACATTAAAATAATAATTTTAAATAAAATAATTATATTTTTAAAACACATCTTTTGAATGCAATTCTAGCTGCTCTAAAGGATGGTTGACACTGTTTAAAAATATTTTTGAAAAAAAAAATAAAAAATATTTTTTTTTATTTTTTATTTTACATTTAAAAAATTAGTGTTTTTATATCATTTTTACATGATGATGTCAAAATTAAATTTTAAAAATAAAAAATATATCATTTTAATGCAATAAAAATAATTTAAAAAATAACTTCAATCATACTTCAAAACAGGCACTAAGAGAGTGTTTGAGAGTATGATTACAGTTATTTTTAAAGTAATTTTCCCTGATAAATATATTAAAATAATATTTATTTTTAAATTTTAAAAATTATTTTTAACATTCAAATATTAAAAATATCTTAACAGTATTTTTTAAGAATACTTAAAAAATGATATTCACTAATAAATTATTTTTAAAAACATTATTTATTTTTTCAAAAAAAACAATTTTTTAAATGACTACACCCCCTAAGTAACCGAGTTGTCCTCTCAGGCGAGTTGATTGCTACTTGTGGTATCTCCTCTCCCGCTCCCTTCTACAGACCCGTCTGTCTTATATATATCTTCTTCCTTCGCGAAAATCTTTTGAGAGTTTGCTCAAAAAAATCTCTACGTGTTGTACTGTTTGTTTTTGAAATCTGAAAAAAAAAAAAACTGATTGAACTGTTTCAGTTACTTTTACTTAAATCGAAAAATAGTTGATAAAATTTGATTTTTTCTTAAGAGAAGGATTTTAGATTTATTGATATGAAGCGATCGAGGAAATCAGGCAGGGTTTCGTGGGCACCAGCTCTTAATCTTTGCCAGGTAAATCTAAAATTATTTTATTATTTCTTTCATTTCTCAAATAGTCCAAAATCTAAATCTGAATGTGTGCAATGGTGTTATCTGAATCAACTGATGAGATAATGGTTTGTTTTAATGAGGATCTGATGATATAGCCCATGAAGGAATTAAGGGTATTGGTTCAGATTGCAGCATTAAAGGATGGGACTTGCTTGAGGAACTGTTCTTTGATGATTTATCCCCTTCAATCACTCGGTTGAAGTACACTATCTTATGTCAGAATCGCAAAAATTGGTTGTAATTGTAGTTTTTCATATGATTAAAGATATGAACTCTGTTGAAAAGAAATAGGGAAAATTGCATAAGAACTGGAAAAGGAGAAGATGGTTAAGGAAGTAATCCTGTTAGCCATAAAACACACTTTAATCATTAGGAAGAAACAAAGATGTCAGCTAAATAACTGTCCTATGAGACAAGAATTTATTTTTTTGATCTTTCAGATTGTTAATCCATCCTAAAATCAATGCTTATATTGCACTTTGGTACAAACAGATGAAAATAACTCAAGTCAGTTTTAACATATGAAATGTTAAAAGAGAATGCTTGAATTCTGCTTCTTTTTTATATTATCTGGTTAGCAGCTTGTGTATTTTGCTTAGTGATACATCACAGCATGTTTGATAAGGTTTTAGTTTTGAGTTCAAAATGGTTTTGATTGGTGTTTCCTGTAAATTAATGTCAATTTACTATAATCAACATATTTGGAGGGTCGTTTCCAATATACAAATTCATGCCTGTAATGTGGTGTAGGCTGTAAGAATCAGGTGCTCTAAACTTCTCCTTGTAGACATTGGTGCTGTATGATTGCATCAGAATCTCTTTCTGTCCTGATAATTTGCAGTCCATGGGAAGAGTGTACCATAAAACCTATAATTTTAGGTTGCAAGCAGAGATGAAGACTACCTTTTTTAATGTATAAGTGGATTATTTGCTGGAGATTTAATTTCTTATCGAAGATCACTCAATTATAGTATGAGAGCAGAACTACAAACAGTACAATCCGGAATTGACTGTCCAATGCATCGAGTCATATATGTTTATGTTTTCATAATTGAGTGAGCTCATTTGTCAAAATAGCAGAAGTTGACTGGGGTGAAAAGCATCCAGGTTTGTGGTGTGTATTCAGGATCTTGTGAACTAATTCAATTTTGTTAGGTGGTTCATTTAGTTCGGATTTGTATGAATGTTGCTTGTTCACACTGCCATAATGCTTTTGTTGACAATTAGATTTTCACTATCATAGTGCTCTTTTCTAGTTCATATCATAGTCAGTATGAGAATTTACCGGTGTCCTAGTTTTTACTTGTGCTGACTGAGTTGATAACTGTCTGCAGTCTTCTTGGTAATTTTTAAGCAGTGTATCTTGCTCTCAGATTTTTAAGTGCCCCTAGATGATTCCCTTTTATGTTAATTAACGAAACAAGGTTCTAAATGTTACTGGGTATCAATTTCTTGTTATGGACTTGTTGCTGATGTTTAATAGGTGAGGCTGTTTCTATCTGAGGATTGCCCTTCAGAAGTCGGTGGACAAGTCCTAGATCACCTTCAGAAAAATGCGTCACGGCTTTTGCCAATTTCAAGCAGTAAGGATTCGAATGACCTCCACCCTAGATTTCAAGGCACTCATGTTTTGAATCCATATATAAAGGAATTATCCAACATTCATAGGGTTCAGTGGAAGTGCCCACCCAATGTAAGCAGATTTTCTCAGTTATTTTTCTTTTAACTTGCATAAATATGTTGTTTCTTATGCACCATGGGGTAACATTCGTGATGTGATTAAATTATTAACCCCAACCGCTGGCTTTTCTCGTCTGAAAACAGTTTGTTGTGAATTATGACTGGTGTGTCACGGTCGGAGAAGAAAGCCAGGAGTCAGAGGCTCAAAAACTGAGGGAAATGAGAGTTCTTGAAGCAGTTTATCCACGCCCTTCTTCTGTTCCTCCCAGGTAAAGTTTCTTATTTTTGCAAACAAAGATTCTGTAAATGATCTTCATCTGACTAAACCTCACATTCTTTTCCATGAAGCCCTGCTGTTTCTTTAGACGTAGAAGAGGAGATTTATGATGATAGCCTCACTCCAATTATCCCTCTCATTCCTGTTGAAGAAGAGGAAGCTGCAGAAATGCCAGCTGCTTTGACAGCACCACTAAAAAACCCCACAGCTTCCCTGTCACCGGCATTGCCTTCAGCTTTATTGTCATCTGGAATCGTGAACTCTTCAAACTGCAACACCACTTCTCTAAACCCACCTGCAAGTCAAAATCCAGAACTTGGAAGATTACATGATCCAGGTACTCATCCAATCACATCAGCTTCTGCTGCTGTTACTGCTGTCATGAAAAGCAAGGAGCAGGGAGGCTGTATTGATGCTCATTTACTTGTTAATTTCTTTGGCGGCCCGAAAATGGCTGACAAACTCATCAGTGGCAATCAAACACCTCCTGTTACATCCAGGCCAGTTTCTAGTTCCAGGTCCCCATTATGTGCAAAACCTGCTATGGTCTCAGCACCATCCCCTGCTAATGGAATCTCGCAGCACCTGCCTAGCGAGGAGTTGCCCTGGTCAAAGCCAGTGGGTCAGATTCCCATAACCGGTCCAAAACCTGCAGTGCAATTTCCATCAATGGCTTATAATGGAAGCCTGCACTATCAACTCAGTCAAGTACAAACGACAACAAGTAGAACTCCTGTGCATCAGGATGGTGTCACAGCAACTGGATTAGAAGTTGCTTCACCTATTCCTGTGCCGATTCAAGAACCTGTCAGAGCCTCTTCAGCATCTAGGCCCCCAGTTATGAACTTGTTTCCCACATCTAATTCAATGCAGCCTACACCAAGCATTGTGCCTACAGAATCAAAAACACCCCAGATATCTTATTTCACAGACAACCATCCCAGCCCGATGTTTGATCTGGTGAACTCCACTCTATTGAAGCAGCCTAAGCAACCAATCAGTGTTCCTCAAGCAGGTATGAAAACTAACCTGGTGAAGGATGTGAGCTACATTAAGAACCTCATAAAGGAGCATGGAACAGTAAAGAAAGAAATGGAGGATCGAAGCCTGTTCCATAGTGGAAATCACTATTATAATCATTATCGAAACCCAGAATCGAAACAAAACTCGAGAAATAGAGAATTGAAACCCAAGTTTCAGAAGCCTTGTATGTACTTTAAAACTCCCAAGGGATGCCGAAATGGCTCCGATTGCCATTTCCAGCATGATATGTCATTCCAGTTCCAGGCTGGTAGTGATGATCCGGAGATCCAAGTCGCGAAGAGAATGAGATTTAGCGGGGAAATCACTGCCGGGAGGACTTGACCTGACCCATTGCATTAACTTGGACCAGAGCTATGAACACGTAAACCTGTAAATCAACAATTTTGCTGCGCATGTTGTGAACTGGGGGTGCAAGAAAGGGTGGTTGTGAGGGGCATCGGTTTTTGTCAAGAAAAGAAAATGAGCTTATGGCCTGGCAATAGCAAATTGAATTTCCTTTATTTATATATTTATCAAATCAGATTGGGTTTCGCAATTAATTTTCACATCCACCGCAATATTTATGACATCTACAAAGTGTAGCGTAGGGGGTTGTTTACAAACTGTAGTGTAGGGGTTGTTTGACAATGTATTTTAAAGACAAATGAAAAAAAATATAATATATATATATTTTTAATTTTTAGCTTAAATTAAAAACAAATTGGTATTTTTAAATTATTTTAATATATTGAGGGTAAAAATAATTTTTTTTAAAAAAATATTTTGATATGTTTCTATACTAAAAGCATTTCTATATACTAAGAACATTTTTAAAAATAATTTCAAATAAAACCTCTTCAGAGATGATCGACTTAGCTCAAAGCCTGAGCGAGCGTGTAACTTTGAGGATTATTTTATTTTAAATCTTGGAAACATAGAAGTAGAAGCTGAAAACAAAATTTTATATTTATTAATACGTTTTTTACCTGTAAAATTATTTTTATTTTTTAAACAAATAAAAATATTTTAAAAATATATATTTTATTAAACCGCAACAACAAGAATTATTACTATAAAGTTTTATTTTTATAAAAAAAAAAGTTTGAATATTATATTTATAAGACCTTGTTAATTTATCACGTGCTAGGATTAAGAAAGTGCAGCCTTACCTCATGGTAATAATTTAAAAAAATATATATTTTTTAAAACCGCGAGTAAAAACTATTATAATACTATATATACACTAAAAATATACAGAACCCTCCCAAATTATTTATTTTATTAAACACACGTCAACTTTTTAATTTAACCATATATTTTTAAAGATAGGAAAGTCCCTGAATTGATAATCTAGCGCTAGAGGGCCAAGAGGTTCACTAGCATGCATGATATAATAAACCAGCAGAGTAACACTCATTGAAATGATAATTTAGCATCATGAAGCCAAACGGCCGAACGGTCCATCGACAATGTATAACATCAGAGCTTATAGTAACCACTGCAATCTATTTATTCATGAATTTCTTGTTGATAAAACCTGATTGGGGCATAAACTAACAGCTAGTCAGATATAAGATTGATTCTCCTGCCATCTAAAACAGATTGGTTGTAAGAAATATGGGATAGAGACGAGTTATTTGAAGCTATTATTAGAGAGTCGGCAACATTTGACCCAAATCACAACCAGAAATCATCCAGAAGCAATTCAATCCCAAGAACACGAGTCTGAACTGTGTCGGGGAAAGATGCATTAATGAGTCAGAAACCAATTCAACACGATAAGAATGACCAAGTGATCATTGTGGGATTAAATGAAAGCAAATCCAATCTTGTAAATGCTTGAATCTGTTTGCAAAGTACATATTTTTTCAATGCACGCCATGATCTCCCTGCATGATTAGCCAGTCCTCAAGATGATGTGAGCTCCACTGTCAGTGTCCACTATCTCACTTATCTCACCAACCTTGAGAGAGAAGGTTGTTTCTTCAAAAGGCTTCTGCATCTGGCCTCGACCAAAGGGCCCTGTAGAGATATTAAACATTTGATGATGAGAAGATACATATTAATCTGTATATAGCCCAAACAGACAGAATCTAAGTTGCAACTAAAATATCAGCAGTTATATTTACATAGTCAAGGAGGCAAGAATATAGCAAAGATCACATTGCAATCGCATCTTGGAGATTATGCAGCTACCCGAGCAAGTATAAAACTTTCTTAACTTTGTTCTCATCGCATATGCACGCACATATGTTGCTAAGGTCACAAATAGTACTTGATCAAGATGGTTTCAACAAATTTGATATGATGGCCTAATTCCATTTGGACACTGGCGGTAACCTAGCAACCACAAACCTGAACAAGAGCTTAATTGAGCTGGGTGGAGTTGAAGCTTTGAACTTCATAGAGAATAGATGGTTGAGGAGAAACATGTTGATGATCTAATAGAATTTCGTCTGTCTTTTATTTAAGGCTGTTCTTTGGTATAAAAAAAATAAACTGGATTGTTTTTTTGGATTAGGTTCTAATAATTTAAGAAAAAACCCTTCTTTCTTCTTTTTTAATTCCACGTGTCATTTTCTCGTAGTTCAGGGAATGAATGATTGGCCAACATGGGCACTCAAACTAACAGTGTTAGATGAAAAGACAGTCCTTAAAAGAATCACAAGTTAAGAGGATAAAATCCATTGAGAAAAATTGCAATCGAGCAAAAACCTTACAAAAAACAAGAGTATAGTGGCAAAAGGTGCCATTTGCCCTTGTACACTTGATAGTTTATCAAATACACATATTATATTAACCTAACCTAGTCAAACTAATACGAACAGCTGCAACGGTTAGCTAAGAGCATTGTAACACAGAATTAACCACAACAAAGATGAACTTCTGGTTCTGCTCCTAGGGGGCAGGAAAGAGAAGGGAAATGTGGCTCCAAAAACATGGTTACACGACTCACGCCTAGCTAATCATGGCTTAACCAGAAATCTATCAATCTAAAACTGTGTTCTACATGACAAATCAAGAGGTGTGCATGTGTTCCCAAAATATACATCATTTAATAAAATTTAAAGGCAGCTAAAAACAACAAGCTTAGATGTATACTCTCACTGTAAAGGCATCACTGTATTTGAAGACTTCTATTACCAAGCAATTCTTGTTCCCATTTATTGAATTTACAAGTTCACCTCGAGTTATCTCAAATGTGTTGATGCAACAGCAATTCCATAGATGCTGTAAGTCAAACAGAATAGCAGTATTTAACTCTCAGCCATTTAAAATATCCATAAGCACCTATTACATCAGTGGTGTACTTGATTTGCTATAGCAAGCATTTCTACCCTCAAAAGCAATGAGCTAAGCACTTCAATAACAGTATAGCACAGAATTGGCCCGAGTAACTTATATCACTACCAAATACAACTGCACATATAACATAGCATAAATTGGCCCCGATAACTAACGTCACCACAAGATATTTTCACCTCTGAACACTAAATTCCTATAACCTCTCCGTGCTATTCCAAACTTAAAACCACACTCTACAAACCAAAGAAACATCCCTGTTCAGTTCCAACACTAATTGCAAGCATCACACAAGTTTCAACAACAAACGACAATGATAAATCCCACTTTAATCTTCCTAATCTAACCAAAAGACCACTAAAAGCTAAAGTCTCCAGATAAAAGTAAAGCAACCCGACAAAAAAAAACACGAAAAAGAACTAACCCAGATCTCCGCCACGCTTAGCAGAGCTACAGTCAGAGACTCTAGATGCGACATCCTCAAACTTAGCCTTGCCAGAAACAATATCCTCTCTAATTGCTTTGAGTTGAGAAACAGCACTATCCCTTGTCGTGTTTTTTATCACACGCCCATCCGGGTCTTTCCACGATGCCTTCCTTCTTGAACCCTCATGTTTTATTAGGATGTGTGATGCTCGAACTTGAGTCCCTGATGTCGATGACGCCATTCTAGGCCTCTTTTTGTGTTTTTCGCTCTCTTTGTGGGTTTCTTTGTGCTTTGGTTTGGATGGCTGTGCTCGATTTCGATCTTCTTCTGAGATCGAGTCTTTCTTTCTCTTTCGATCTGAATCTATTTTTGCTGCTCTTTTAGAGTGATTTTTGCGTGTGAGAGAGCAGTGCCTTCTCTCCTGTGTAGGGTTTTTTTCTTTATATCCGTCGCGTGTTTATAGTGCCTTGATGTCATTGGTTATCTTCTAGCTTTTCCCTTATGGCTTATGGAAAGGGTGATTTTTGGGGCACGTTAATTAAAATACTGCTAATTACTAATTAATTACCAAGTTTTAAATATATAAAGAAAAACAACAATTATTATTATTGGAGATAATTAATAAAAACCTCGGAGATAATTACAGCTTGAAATTGTTTAAGAGAGTTAATTGCCCATAAATTATTAGATGATATGAGTGATTTCTTTTTGGGCTTCGTCTAATGTTAAATGAGCATATGGATTAATCAGTGGTAGATGGGCTTGGGCTTACGATGATGAGGTCTTGGATGCCGACCTGGGCCTGGGCTAGACCATGGACTCTATTTGATTGCAGCTAGTAAGAGTTATCGTCGCGACTGGAAAAACATGGTATCAGATTGGACAAGAAATAAAGGAGACGCTGGACGAACTAGTCGATCGCAAAATTGACCGGAACATTAAAAAAAAAAAAAAAGGAAACAGAAACACAAATTAAGAGTAATTAATTCAAGCATCAAAAGAGAGACGCGTAGATACATGACAATTGGCGAGCAGGAGATTCAGCCATCCCTAACCAGTTCTAAAAATCCTATAAACCAATCAGGCCAGTACATAAAACCCTAAATCAACCACCAAAACCATACAAAGTACGGCCCTGTCTCTTCAAAGCATATACAACATCCATTGCAGTCACCGTCTTACGGCGAGCATGCTCTGTGTAGGTGACAGCATCACGAATCACATTCTCCAAGAAGATCTTGAGGACACCTCTGGTTTCTTCATAGATAAGCCCGCTGATACGCTTCACTCCGCCACGCCTGGCCAGTCGACGAATTGCAGGCTTTGTGATGCCCTGAATGTTATCTCTGAGAACCTTGCGATGCCTCTTGGCTCCTCCCTTTCCAAGTCCCTTTCCTCCTTTACCCCTCCCTGACATTTTTTTCTCTTCTTCTTTTGTTCCGGATTTTCTTGATTTTTTTAAATTGGGATGTAGAGAAATGATATGTGGTCAGTTTTATAGAGAGAGAGGTGGACGGGTCACCGTTGGATCAAGTAGCGATCCGAGTGAGGCGTGGGATTTGGGATTTGGGACGTTGGATTTAAGTAGTTGAATGTTATTGGTGGAGACGATGAGAGCAGGATCGTGGTTTTCTTGGGGGAGTGAAAGTGGAATTCTTTTTAGCCTGCCGCGTTTGGCAAGTCAAAAATTTGAGAATGGCGCTGAAATCTGGACATCATTTCATATGGGCTTTGACATTGGGCCGTGGACGGAGCCCATAAGAGGGTTTTCAGTATAGCCATTGAGTTAATGGGCTTTGAATTCATTACCCGCTTATTGGAGTAATTTAGGTTGGGATTCAAATAGGTTTCAAGGATTTATAAACATTTCAAAGAGACAACTCTTTTTTATTTTGTTATTTTTAGATTACAACCGCGTCATAAATTATTTTATTTGTAAATTCATGAAGTGTGAAGACTTTTATTTTTATGTAAGTACCTGATCAATCCATTAATCTTCAATTAGGCTTCAAATTTGTAGATCTTAGTAGTTTATTTCAAATATTTTAGACGATTCTCAATCACGTTCTTTGTTAATATTCTTTAAATATAATGTATATTATTATTTAAAATATTTTCTTAAATTTTATTTTTAACATCAACATATTAAAATAATATAAAAAAATTATTTAAAAAAAATCAAATTTTAGCAAAACATGGTTGTTGTTTTTTTGGATATCTCTTTTGGGAACGGGGAACCACATGACCTAAAAAGCGTACTTTGTGGTTTCAGTGCATGCATAAACCTCATAAACCTCTAGCTATATCCCATTCTCTTACGAGGAGTGATTACCGAGGTTGGAACTTGTAGCTATGCCTGCGTTTTGAAACACACAAGTTATCTGATAAGAATGGAAAGTCAGACCTCCAGCTCCCTACCTAATCATCCAGCTGTGTTATAATTGTTGATTTCCTTAGTCTCTGCTGATGACCGTTACCTTCATTTAGTTCAGTATTAAATCCCTACAATTTAGGGAATATTGTTGTATATATATCACATGTAAACATCACAGTAGGTATCTTGTACAAAGACAATCTAATACAATATTGTCCTTCATGGTATCAGATCCTCACGTCTAACGACAACCTACATATTTTTCTTCCTTTTCTGTTAGTCCTCTTCTTCTCCTCCATGGAAGCCATCAATTCCACTACAACTGCTGGTGTTGTAGTACCCAGTCACTCTGGGTTCATGTCTATCAAGCTTGACAGAACCAATTATCCACTCTGGCTTGCTCAAATTGTCCCGATTCTAAAAAGCAAGAACCTAATGGGTTTTGTCACAGGAACAAATCCTTGTCCACCAGAGTTTACACGCAACTCGGACAGCACCATCACTACTGAGGTCGATCCTCGGTACACTGCCTGGCATCAACAGGATCAGATGATCCTGAGTTGGATTAACAATTCTCTTTCGCCAACTGTATTGTCTACAGTGGCTCGGATTACCTCTTCACAAACTACCTGGGCTTCACTTGAGAGAAGATATGCCTCTCAGTCGAAAAATAGAATCTTGCAACTCCGACATGATCTACTCATCGTCAAAGGAGACGGTTTGTCCATCACAGATTTTGTGGACAAAATAAATCAGATTGCAGACAATCTTACTTTAGTTGGCAAACCAGTTGACGATGATGAACTCGTCAACAACATCCTCAACAATGTTGGTCCTGCATATGAAATCACGGTCAGCTCTGCACAAGCCCGTGATAACCCCATCTCTTATGATGATCTTGTTGCTTTGTTGCTTAATGCAGAAATGAGGCTTAAAACACAACAAACCCCATCTCTTGAAGCAAATCCCACTGCCATGTATGCCCCCAAAGCTCCTCACAGCAACAATCGTGGTCGTCAATCTATGTCTCACCGTGGATCAAATATGCGAGGAAAGGGGTCCTCTGGTTTTCGTCGAAATTCAAACGGGTCCCAACCACATGCCTCAATTTCTTTTGGCAATTCTGCTCCTATGTCTTCACACCCTCCTTGTCAAATCTGCAATCATACTGGGCACAGTGCACTTGATTGCTATCAACGCATGAATCATGCGTAGGAAGGCAGAGTTCTCACTCAAAAGCTTAAAGCTATGGCTGCTATTGCTTCCTCTAATAATCAACCGACCAAATGGATTTCAGACTCTGGTGCATCAAACCATATTACTTCTAATCTTTCTAATATGGATGTTCATAATGAATATCACCGGAAAGATCATGTGGTTGTGGGTAATGGTGCAGGTTTGACAATTGCTAACATTGGCTCTAGTAAAATTACTTGTGGTTCCTCAACTTTTGCCTTGAAAAATATTTTGCATTGTCCTTCAATTGCTGCTAATCTTTTGTCAATATATCAATTCACCCGAGATAATAATTGCTACTTTGTTCTTTATTCTGATTATTTCTATGTGAAAGATGTAACAATGGGGAAGACGTTTTTCCGCGAAAAGAGTGAACATGGTCTCTATCCCTTTCGATTTCACTATCAAAATTCCAGAAAATCAAGCCCTTCCTTTGCTCTGGTTGGTGTTCGGGTTAGCGCCCCAATTTGGCATTTTCGGTTGGTCATCCTGCTAACGCCACTTTGTCACATCTTATTTCAAATAAATGTCTTCTCATGAATGGTAATAATTCCATCCTATTTTGTAACTCATGTCCTTTAGGTAAAAGTACTAAGTTACCATTTCCGTTATCAAACTCTATGTCAAAATTTCCTTTGAATTTAATTCACTCCGATGTTTGGACTTCTCCTACTCTTTCCACCAAGGGATCAAAATATTATGTTTTATTTGTGGATGATTTTTCACGCTACTCATGGATTTTTCCAATGCAATATAAGCATGAAGTATTTGATATTTTTATCAAATTTAAACTACATGTTGAAAATATGTTTTCATCCAAAATAAAAATGTTTCAATCTAATGGTGGGAGTGAATATACTCAAAGAAAATTTCAAAATTACTTGACTCAAAATGGAATTGGATTTCGCTCCTCTTGTCCAAGTCATCCCGAACAAAATGGGATTACGGAACGAAAACATCGTCACATTGTTGACATTGGTCTCACACTTCTTGCTCATGCTCATATGAGTTCCAATTATTGAGTTGATGCATTTCAAACTGCCTTATACTTAATCAATCGTCTGCCAACTCGTGTCTTACAGTATCTTAGTCCATATAAAAAATTATTTCATAAAACTCCCTCATATGATACTCTTCGTGTTTTCGATTGTGCATGTTTCCCTTATTTATGACCTTACAATGCAAATAAATTACAAATTCGTTCCAAACGATGTGTGTTCTTAGGATACTCTCTCAATCACCAAGGATATCGTTGTCTTGATCAAAATACAGGTCGTATTTATTTGTCCCGTCATGTCATTTTTGATGAGTCCTCCTTTCCATTTCAAGAGACCACTAACACTCTTCCTGCAGCGACGACTTCCCTAGTTCCTGATCCACCACTAGAAATAGTTACTGAACCATTGCCCCATATCCAATCCACTCATCCAAACACAGACACTACCCTAGTTCCCCCTCCAGTTATTATAGAACCACTCCACCCAAACACTACTAC
Source organism: Salix exigua (assembly GCA_032356905.1). Lineage (NCBI taxonomy): Eukaryota > Viridiplantae > Streptophyta > Magnoliopsida > Malpighiales > Salicaceae > Salix > Salix exigua. The sequence goes on along the minus strand of CM063594.1, from coordinate 5,258,441 downwards.
AATCCCTAACCCTATCAGTACTTCCACTTCTACCCACCACACTAATCCCCACCCAATGGTTACTAGAAGTCAAGCTGGAGTGTCTAAGCCAAATCCAAAATATGCATTGACCGTCACTTATGACCCGACTCTCCTAGAACCCACAAGTTACACTCAAGCTGCAAAATATGAAGAATGGCGTAAAGCAACGGGTGTTGAGTTCAATGCTTTGCAACAAAGCGGCACTTGGTCACTAGTAGTCCCTACTGAGAATATGAACATTCTACCTAACAAATGGGTGTTCAAAATCAAAAGATGTTCCGATGATACTATGGAGAGGTACAAGGCCCGTCTTGTGGCTAATGGATTTCACCAACAGGAGGGAATTGACTATACAGAAACTTTTAGTCCAGTTGTGAAGCATTCCACCATTCGTATTATACTTGCTTTGGCAGTACATCACAAATGGCCAATTCGATAATTGGATGTTCAGAATGCATTTCTACATGGTCTCTTATCGGAGGAGGTTTATATGAGACAACCTTCTGGTTTCATTGATCCAAACTACCCTAATCATGTTTGCAAGCTTCACAAGTCCCTCTATGGTTTGAAACAAGCACCTCGACAATGGTTCACGAGATTTTCAAATTACTTAGAGGATCTCGGCTTTTATGAATCCAAAGCTGATTATTCTCTATTTACTTTTCATAAGGGTGAAGTATTTATTATTCTGCTTATATATGTTGATGACATATTAATTATTGGCAACAGTTCCTCTCATATTTTCAATCTTATTCAGAATCTGGGCAGATTGTTTTCAATGAAAGACTTGGGACCACTACACTATTTTCTTGGTGTAGAGGCGGTTTACAGCTCAACTGGCCTACATCTCACACAGACAAAATACACCATGGATTTACTGTTTCATACAAAATTTTTGGATGCTAAGCCACTCTCCTCTCCTGCTACTGTTGGTAAGAAACTTAGTCTTTATGATGGCGACCCTCTTTCTGATCCCACAGAATTTTCGAAGGGTGGTTGGTGCTCTACAATACTTGACCCTCACGCGTTCGGATATATGCTTTGTTGTTAATCAAGTATGCCAATTTTTACACCAACCAACTATGCATCATTGGAGTGCTGTGAAACGTATACTGCGTTATTTGAAAGCTACTCCTACTCATGGCCTCTTTTATCAACCTGGCTCTTTAAAGTTAGAAGTTTATTCTGATGCCGACTATGCAGGCTGCCCGGATGATCGTCACTCTACAGGTGGCTATTGTATTTATCTTGGTCGTAATCCTATCTCTTGAAGTGCCAAGATATCATGGGTCCGATCCCTATTCCACGATTTGCGAATCTCTCTCTCCACTCCTCGCATCTGGTGTGACAATATCAGCTCCATATCCATGGCTTCCAATCTGGTCTTTCATGCTCGCACCAAACACTTGGAAGTCGACTATCATTATGTCCGCAACAAAGTGGTACGTAAGGAACTTGACGTTTGCTATATCTCCACAGTAGACCAAGTTGCTGACATCTTCACCAAAGGTCTTTCAAAATCTCTGCTTCTTCTAACAATTGCTTATGGTTCGCTCACGAACCATTAGCTTGCGGGGGTGTGATAAGAATGGAAAGTCAGACCTCCAGCTCCCTATCTAATCATCCAGCTGTGTTATAATTGTTGATTTCCTTAGTCTCTGCTGATGACCGTTACTTTTATTTAGTTCAGTATAAAATCCCTACAATTTAGGGAATATTGTTGTATATATATCACATGTAAACATCATAGTGGGTATCTTGTACAAAGACAATCTAATACAATATTGTCCTTCATTATCCGTGTATATATCCATGATTATTATTTCCATATTAAAAATAGGTTCTCTAGCTAAATCAACTTCAAAATAGTTTTATTTCGGTTTTTTAAAATAAAAGGTCGTTTTAGAAGAAAAAATATAATAAAATCATTGGAGTTAAACTTGCTTAATATCTCTAAGATTTGATTATGTCGACTGGATCCAATGAATCCAACTTTAACGAGCTCGATCAATATGAACATGCTCAAAAAACCACCTGACCAAAATCTAAATCCACAAGTTATCTGTGTATTTGCTGGAGAAGTTCATGGCGAACTCTAGCCTTCGTGTTTCTAAATAATTAATATATATTAAGAGCCGCACCGCTTGGGTGTCGCTTGAAGTCTTAAACTTTATTATGTTTCAATTTCAGCAAGTTAGTTAAAACCCCAGGAAAGCCAACAAAAGTTGAGTTCAAAGCTTTGTTTGGTTAATTTGGAATTCCTGGAATATCTGCAAGCCGCCATATGTGTATACACACACACACATATATATAAAAGCACTTACATGGAAATTGTAAACACGGGTGGTTAGATTCCTTCTAGTCTCCATGTCGTTTTTGTTTTGGATTTTTGCTCTCATCCAAGTTTGACGAAAGCATTAGTAATTGTTATTTCGCAGACGAGAACATATTTAAAGTTATGTTTCTTGACTTTCCCTGCTTTTTTCTCCCCACTAAAGGATTCAAGAAAAGGATATATATATCCAGTTTTAGAATTTTTCAACCTTTACAAAAGGTAAGAGTCTAGAACACGTCGCTGCATGGAAGTTTTGGTAGCTGGGTCTGCACTGACTTCAAATTTTTCCACGTTTCATATAAAATGGGTTTTAAGCTTTAGGTGTTGGTGCCGAAGACTTTATATTTTGTAAAATTTAAGTACTAATTTTGCTTGTTGGCTTTGAAGTTATGTTATTTAGCTGTTCGTGTTAGGTGTTCACTTAGTTTATTGCCCAATAAATATGAATATGTGATGCTAACTCAGTTTTTTCAATCTTTCATACCAGCATAAGTCATTTTCACTGAAGTTTGTTTTGCAGCTTCTGGGTGCTCGTCTTTCCATTCATTTTCTTCGGGGTGAGTGTGCTTTTTAAGTTTTAGCTCGATTTGAATACATTTTGTTTAGTTTTTAGTCATTTTTTAGCGTATTATGATTAATTGCTTCGAAGGTACTTGAACATTGATTTCTTAATACGTGTTTTCAATTTATGAATGTTAATTTCTCTCACAAATTCTGCGAAACTTCTGAAAATTTTGGAATTTTGGGGTAGATATCTTGGAGGATGTAGTTTCACTGGCCTGTTTCGACTCGTTGATCTTTCCTCGTGATTTTCAACTTGTTTGACGAAATGCCTGACAGAGGAAATTAATACTCTCTTCACGTGTCAAATAGGTTATAGGCTAAGTTTTGTCTTCCTACTTATTTCGTTGGTCTCTTGCCAGCTTAACCTTCAAGGTTGAGTAGCTCTCCGACACCTTAATCGATTCCACTGGCCTAATGATAACAGGTTGTGTCCACGATTATGAAGTTCAAGGGTTGAATCTTCTATTACAAGTCTAAAGGACTAGATGCTGTATTGTATGCGCATCGTTTTGGGTTCCATAATGGTCCAGTTCTAGCTGAGAGGCGAGCAGTCGAGCACCCTGATTTTTTTATTTTATTTTTGGACGTACATAGATGAGTAATTAAAAATTCAGCAAAGACAATATTTTTATAAAGAATCCGACTCGAATTCAAGATATACTAATTACAAACTCTTTATCATTACTTTATACTTTCTAAAACCTGATTGACAAAGTAGAAAGCTTGAATATCATTAAAAAAGTTTGTTTGACCTGGAATTGTTGTTCTAGTTTTTATTGAATAGATTATATGATCAAAGAAAATAGAGCTGAAACTTGGTCAATTGTCTGTGCATTACACAAGTCAAGATGATGACAGAAATGGGAAATGTGAAAAGGGAAACAGGGAGGAAATTAGGTCGACTAATGGACGAGTAATATGACGATAATATACAATTATGGATTGAAGGCAAGAAAGCTTAAGTTATTCGATTAGTTCTGGATATATATATATATATATATATATATATATATATATATATATATATATATGATATATATATATATATTTGTATAAAACTCAATGTCCCGCACGACATAGATTAATTCACGTCAGATGTGGCGCTTGAGAGGTGAAAGTGCTCTCCAAATAATCGGCTCCATACAAGAGGAGGAATTAAACTTCTGACCTTTTTTAAGGGACGAGAGTGCTCTCACCACTCACGTCAGGATCCTTTGGGTAATATATATATATTATAAATCTTAACACATTATCCTCTTAAATAAATAAAAAAATAACTTGAAAGTTGTATATATTTAATTTATTTTATACTAAATTTTATGAAATAAATTAAAAGTAGTGGCATTCAAATATATGACTTCTTAATTAATAAGCTTGTAATATTATATGAGAGAACCACTAAACACAAAAACTTGAAAATATAATTTATATTATCTTTAACAACTGGAAATTTCTTGATGACACCTTCGAAATAATTGAGGTCGGGGTGACATGATGATGATGATTTTTTCAGCGCTGAATGACAGCAGTACGTACGCGTCTATATATTTCTCGATGTGCAAGGGTGGTATTCATGCAACTGCTTCTTTCGTATCTAATAGAAAAACTTTGAAAGAGTTGGTGCTGAGGAAAAAATCCAAATCCAAAATGCACTCCTATTCTTCACCTGGAAATTCTATGTTTTGTAGAAATTTCATGCGGCCTGGGATTATCCAGGCCAGTTTGAAAACCCAGAAGAATATAATTGCAGGCAATACAAGGGTAGCCCGCAATGTCAACATGGAGAGGTTACGTAGTGGCTATTTGTTTCCTGAGATCTCAATCCGTGAGGCTCGACACGTTGAGAAGTATCCCGATGCAAAATTGATAAGCCTTGGAATCGGGGATACGACGGAGCCCCTGCCGGATATCATAGCTTCAAGCATGGCAAATTATGCACGTTCACTTTCGACGGCGGAGGGTTATGGAGGCTATGGAGCTGAGCAGGGCAACAAAGCCTTGAGGAAAGCTATCGCAGAAACATTTTACGGAGATGTTCAGATAAAGGAAACAGAAGTTTTTGTTTCAGATGGCTCACAGTGTGATATTACTCGCCTTCAGCTGCTACTCGGCTCCAACGTGTCGATCGCCGTGCAGGATCCATCCTTTCCAGCCTACGTCGATTCGAGTGTCATAATTGGTCAGGCTGGTGATTTCGACGACAAATCTCGGATGTATGGGAACATTGAGTACATGAAATGCGTGCCCCAGACTGGCTTTTTTCCTGACTTGGCTAAAACTTCACGATCTGATATAATTTTCTTTTGCTCTCCGAATAATCCCACCGGACATGCAGCCACGCGACAGCAGTTGGAGCAGCTTGTGACGTTTGCTAAGGTGAATGGATCGATCATAATTTTTGACTCTGCTTACGCAGCCTATATCAGCGATGATTCTCCTCGGTCGATCTTTGAAATTCCTGGGGCAAGAGAAGTTGCGATCGAAGTTTCATCTTTCTCGAAATTCGCAGGGTTCACAGGCATTCGTCTTGGCTGGACAGTTGTTCCTGAAGAACTGACCTTCTCGGATGGTTTTCCCGTAATCAAAGACTTCGATCGCATTGTATGCACCTGCTTCAATGGAGCTTCAAGCATAGCCCAGGCTGGCGGGCTGGCATGTCTTTCCCCGGAGGGTTTCGCAGCCGTGTGCTCCATTACCGACTACTACAAGGAGAACGCAAAAATACTGCGCAACACTTTTGATTCTCTTGGGCTAAACGTATATGGTGGTAAAAATGCTCCCTACCTCTGGGTACATTTTCCTGGTTCAAAATCCTGGGATGTATTTTCTGAGATTCTGGAGAGGACTCATATAATAACTGTTCCAGGTTCTGGTTTTGGTCCAGCAGGTGAAGAGTTCATGAGAGTTAGTGCTTTCGGACACAGAGAGAGTATCCTAGAAGCCGCCAGGAGGCTGGAAAATCTTTATTCATAGAAAGCAAAAACTCCATGGTTTCATCCTCGTCTATCTCTAAATATATAACAAATCAAGTTCTTTTTTTGGTCAATTTACCGTATTATTGGCTTGGAAATCCTCCATTTGCATGGGATATGGAGGCTATGGAGTCTTTTATATCTTGCAGGTAGCTTGTTAATGTTCTTGTTTGTGGAATTAATGGGAATAAGGCAGCTCATGCCGTGGGTTAGCAGGTGGATCGATTGAGATACAAATGTAGTTGCGTTCTTAAAAAATCATTGTTTTCAAGGATTTGCAGTGATTTTGTTGTCTGTTTGGTGTCCTGCTTTGTTCTTGATGGAATGAATACTCCGCTATCAGTTTCTTCTTCTTCTTTTTAATTTTATTTTAATAGGTTATAAAAGGGTATCGGGAGGGTAAGAGATTGATTTTAAAAAAAAAAAAATATATATATATATATATATTTAAAAATATATAAATAAAAATTATTTTTAATATCAACTTATAACAACAATTCAAAAACACATAAAAAAAATTAAACGAATATAACAAATCAAATTTGGATCCATCTGCTAACATTTTAGTTAATATCTCAAGAGACATAAAACACAAGTATTTATTATTGTTGTTGTTGTTATTTGTCTTTCTAACTAAAAAAAATATTATTTTCATCTGTAACACAAATATCTTGTCTTTATAAGGCAGATGGGCCAGTGAAAAAAAATGGGATCAACAACAATTTGGATTTAATTACTTATAAATACAGTTTCAAAGCACTTTCCATGTTTTTGTTTTTATTATTTTTTAAAATTTTCCTGGCTAGTTTATTATGGCCCGATAAAGAATGTCAATTGAACACTTAATAAAATCATCGAAAATAAATTAATTGATTTAATTTGACCCTCTCAAATAAAGATTGTTTCATCTTCGGTGTATGGAGTTTTTTTTTTTGAGTGCGTGAGCTTTCAAATTATTTCTATTCAATTGCTTACGTGGATCCTATCAAATTACTTAAAAGATAAAAGACGTTGTTTTTTTCACTATGTAACACATATTATTTTAGATTCAAAAAGTAAAATTATTATTTTATCTCCAGTGCCAAAAAAATATTTAACCCTTGAATCGGTGATATTTTTGACATTTTCACACGATATGTGTGGCATTTCAATTACTATTTTTACCCCTGGATGCTCATAAAAGAACAAGGAATAGTGAGGTGATTTCAATTTTTCACATATTTGTGCATTGTAAAAATATGAACATAACCCCCCAAAAGGACAAAAAAAAAGATATTGGAATCGAGGGTAGTGTGGTAATTTCACACTTTTTGTGATTATTGGTTTTAAGGCTGTATAGGTAATTTATCATTTTTTTTATTGCTAACATGCCCCTGCTGTTTCAAGAGCTCACGCCATTCATGCAGAGCGTGCAACATCTTTAGGCAGTGTAGAGTGTCAAGTCGTTGCGTGCGCCATCATGTTCTCTCCCTCCCACTGTGCACGTGTTGGTCAAAAGTGGTCGGCGAATCACCGATGAACTATTTTTTCTCTACCTTCCTCTCTCATGCCGCCAAGTATTACATTTAAGTCATTCATGTTTGTGATTGTTTTAATTTAGTACATGATCTTTTGATGTTGTTTTTATTTCTGATTTCTTCAATTGAAATTTTGATCTTGTTCAATTGTGTCTTCAAATTGAATTTGATTATATATGTTGGTTTTAATTCAGTCCTTATTCTTTTGATTTTTGATTTGTTTTTTATTCTGTTATCTTTTTTAGTATGCAGGTTTTAATTAGTTTTAATTTTATCCTATAATTGGAATTGGTCATATATGTTACTTTTCATTTTAGTCCTTATTCTTTTAATTTTTCAATAAAATTAAATATATCAGATCCCATTTATCAACTATAACCTACAAGGGATGTAAAGAAAGTAAAATAGACAGGTGTTAGCCTTTATAATTATAAGCATCCAATTGATATATTTTTTTATTTAAATTTTGTTTTTTGATATTAGTATATAAAAATTATTTAAAAATATCAAAAATATTTAATTTAAAATAAAAAAATTATTTTTTAAAAATACTTGTGAAATAAAATATACCACGGATGTAGAGAAAGTAAAGTAGATACGTGTTAGCCTTTATAATTATAAACATTTAATTGATATATATTTTTTAAAAAAATACAAACACTCAAGTAAAAAATAAAACAACGCAATCAATTATAAGAAAAACTAAAAAAATATCATGCATGTTTTTCGTACATATCAGATCTTTTAAATTTGTTTGGAAAAAATAGATTAATTTGATTTGAGAATATCATTTAACATTGAGAAATATATATATATGATAAATATAAAATACATGTAAATCCAATGATACGTTTTTCAAGATTTTCCAATTCTATATTTATCTCTATCCCTTTTTTATTTATATCCATAGAAAATTATTTATGCTCTCCCCTCTCATCTAACCAGTTTTTACGTGGGAGAGAAGTGTATAGCTATATTAAATAATTTTTCTTTAGATTTAATTTTAACCACCGCATTAAAATTATAAGAAAAAAGTATGGGCTTTCCGCTTTCCTTCCATATCCACAAAACCAAATCTGTGGCACCTATTTCTAAACCCTAACACATCTATTCCTCACCTTGCCGTCATCCTTATTTCTCTACTCTCTCATACTCTCCAGCCGTTCACCTCACACACCACCACCACGAATGGGTCGTGTAATTCGTGCCCAACGTAAGGGAGCAGGCTCTGTTTTCAAATCCCACACCCACCATCGCAAGGGTCCGGCAAGGTTCAGGTCTCTGGACTTCGGTGAAAGAAATGGATATCTGAAAGGTGTCGTAACCGAAATTATTCATGACCCGGGTCGAGGCGCTCCATTAGCTAGAGTTACTTTCAGACACCCTTTCAGGTACAAGAAACAGAAGGAGCTTTTTGTTGCTGCCGAGGGCATGTATACTGGACAGTTTGTGTACTGTGGAAAGAAGGCTAACTTGATGGTCGGGAATGTCTTGCCTCTGAGAGCTCTTCCTGAAGGTGCTGTTGTTTGCAACGTGGAACATCATGTTGGAGACCGTGGTGTTTTTGCTAGAGCTTCCGGTGATTATGCTATTGTTATCAGTCACAATCCTGATAATGATACCACCAGGTACTGCCGAATCCCATATTTTAGTTTTTTTAAATGACAGTGGGTTCGTTTCATATGATGATAAATATTTTTTGGGTCTGGAGTGGGTTTTTGTTATTTTTTCTGTCATGAATTGAGAAGCTCTTTGTGCAAAGTTTATAACTTGGATTGACTTGTCTGGTTAAAGTGAAAATGGTTTTGTGTTTTGACGAATTGGGGCTCGTCTATGTTGTTGACAATATAATTCTTCTTCTTGTTTTTTCCTATCGACATGTAGTTTCTGTTTGGCTTTGAAATGAAACCGTGTAATTGTTTGTATTGTCTTTGCTAAGCTGCTAGTGTATGCTACTTCTCGGGAGGTTATGTTTATATTGTCTTTGCTAAACTGCTAATGTATGCTACTTCTCGGGAGGTTATGTTTTTATTGTAATCGGTCTGTGAGTCGCCGTGTAGTGATTAGAATTAGTAAGGATTTGGAAATGTGGCTATAAGCATTTTTTCATGACCCTGGAGAACCTCTTCCAAATTGTACTTACAGAGTTACAAAGATGAACGCTTACAACTTGTTTTTTACATCCAGCATCCAATTGATTTGAAAATAAAATGCATTTTGATTGTTAGCTTTCAATTGTTATATCATTGGACTAGTGCACATGTGATGTCTCTCATGTCAAGTTTTCTGGTGGTTTGAATTGCTTGGTAGCCCATGTTTCATTTCTCTGCAGTGGCCTGGGTCATGTTTTTGTTATTGTGCTGGACTGCTGATTGATTTTTATGATTTTATTTATTTGACAAGCTGAGTGACAAAGACATAAACCACCGTGAGAGTAGTCTATCTTTTTTGCATATTTGCATCTCTGTATGTAAGATAGTTTTTCTAATCATATGCTGTGATTATTCCTTAGGATCAAGCTCCCATCTGGTTCCAAGAAGATCGTTCCAAGCGGCTGCCGTGGAATGATCGGTCAGGTTGCGGGTGGAGGAAGGACCGAGAAGCCCATGCTGAAGGCTGGCAACGCATACCACAAGTTCAGAGTGAAGAGGAACTGCTGGCCTAAGGTGCGTGGTGTGGCTATGAATCCAGTGGAGCATCCTCATGGTGGGGGTAACCATCAACATATTGGTCATGCTAGCACAGTCAGGCGTGATGCTCCTCCTGGTCAAAAGGTTGGTCTCATCGCTGCCAGGAGAACCGGTCGTCTTAGAGGACAGGCTGCTGCCTCTGCCTCCAAGGCCGACTAGGCTTAATGATTTTCATTTGCTTCGTTGTTTTGTGTTATTTAAGCGCTTCCTGCGATGTTTATGGCCAATTTTGGTGTGGTTTCTAGCCAATTTTGGTTTGGATATTGAGGTTTCAGACGATTTTTGTTTCCGACTTTTAAAGATACAGATATTTTGAATGTATGCCCACTAGCAAATTGGGGCTTGACCAAGAGCGAACGACTGGATCCAGCCTCAGCTATATGATGGGGTTAGATCTAGCCCCCCCCAAAAATTAAAATTAAAATAAAATTTGAAAAAATGTTTTGCTTTTAATTTAAATTTTTTCAGACTTGTTTACTAACACCAGATCATAAATATTGATATTTACCACTGTAATAAATTCAGGGTGTGATACTCCTATCACCTTGAAAACAATCTTGTCATGTCCTTTTTATAAAATATTTATTAATACTCAAGTTGAAAATATTTATAGCTGAATATTTACCAATACATATTTGTAAGTTTTTATGGATAAAATTACTGTGCAAATAATAAAAACCATAAAATTATCTTCATGAACAAAATAGAAAACTAAAAATCTTTAACAAAAGAGCAAATTAAACAATCAAAATAAATGAGAAGTCCAAAATAAATATTATTAGCATAAAAAAATCATTTGAGTTGAAGGATACATGAAAAAAAATCAAACAAAAAAAGAAAAAAATCAATTATAAAATGACTATCATTTAAGAACTAAATTGAAAAAAATAAAATTTCAGTAAAAGAGAAAATGATATAAATTACAAATCAATATTAAAAGTATAGATACATAAACATGAAAAAAAAACACGGATTGTCCCAAAAGGACTCGAAAAATTAAAGAAATCAAAAAAGAATAAAAAAATCATTAACATTATGAATATAATTATGATAATCATTTTTGTTATTATATATTTTTTCCAATATTATTTTATTAGCTATTGTTAATTTAAGCTCCACAAACATTATTATGAATTATTATTGCTATTATCATTATCATTAGTAATATCACTATTATTATCATGATTATAACAACTAAAATTATTATTAATGTTTAAACAATAAAAATTATTAAACTGCCTAAAAAGAAAAAAAAAGACTCAAAAACTTTAACAAAAGAGCAAGTAAGAAAAAAAATCATAACTAAAATTATTACTATTATTTTATAAACAATGAAAACTATAAAATATTCTTGAAAAATAAACCATGAAATCTAAAAACTTCAATAAAAGAGCAGACAAAAAAAAAACAATGACAAAAAAAAAAAAAAAAATGAAGGGGAGAATATCAATTTTAGAATGATTATTAACATAAATTAAAATTACATGATGAAATAAATAAATAAATAAAAACCTCAACAAAAGTTTTTAATAAAAATAAAAAAATCCAAAACTAGGAGTATAGTTATATAAATATGAAAAAAATAACGACTACCATAGAAGAACTGAGAAAATTAAAATAATTAAAAAATATATCAATTAAAAGAATAAGAGTCAGAATAAATAACACAATATATTGTCAATTTCAATTGAAAAACAAAATTGAAACAAATGAAAACGTTGGGACCAAAAAAATTAAAGAAATTAAACAGAAAACAAAAATTAAAAGATCAAGGCTCGAAATAAAAAATAACATGTAAGATCAATTTCAATTGAACAACAAAATTGAATCAAATCAACACCAAGGGACCGAGAAAAATAAACGAATTCAAAAGTAACAGAAGATCAAAGGAATAAGGGCTGAAATGAAAAATGACATTTCTCAACAATTTCAATTGAAGGAAACAATTCAAACAAATCAAAACTTCTATAACAAAAAACTAGAAGAAAAACAAATCAAAAGCCCAAGGACTGAAAAGCAAGAAAACATAAAACAAGGAGCTGATATGTAGTTCAACCTGCAAGAGGGAGAAAACAAAAAAAATGATCAATTGATTATCGACACGTCTCCAACCACAATTAACTGACACGCGCACCACCACATTGAAGAGGCCATAACGGCGCATTTGATGAGATAGCAGATGAATATTTTTCACCATCAAAAGGCATCACAAACGCCGTTGAGAAGGCACGAACAGAAGACAACCATTAGCACGTTAACGAGACGTGCCAACTGATTTTCTTAAAATGGACGTGCCAACTGATTTTCTTAAAAAAACTAATAACTCACCCATGAAAATACGAATGTGTCCCCAACACCAACTCTTCGATTTTTTCGTTTCCGGCGGCACATTCATAGTTTTACTGTTTATTCAACGACAAAAACCTAAAATACCCTTACCTAGAACTGTAATGTTTTGTCACATAAAACAAGATATCTAAAATACCCTTACTCAATAACACATTGTTTTGTGTTATAGCAAGGGTAAAAACGTAGTTTTATTATATAAAAAATTTAGAAAAAACACAAACACTCCCATAAAAATAATAATAAAAATAAGAAAAATATCAACTCGGATCTAGCATTAAAAAAAATAACTAAAATATCAAGAGAATTATTGATTTTTAATGCAATCTGAAAACACAAAACAATAATTAAAATTTATTATAAATATCTACCGCTACAATATTTATCCCACTTGGTATAACTTATTTATTAATTTCTTCATAAAACATGTTAAACATTTTAAAAATATCTGTGAAGCAAATAGTTGGTTTTTCAAGTTTTATAAATCCTGAATAAGCTATCTTTATCCCTTTCTATTTACATTCGTACTTGAAAATATTATATAAAATATTTTCACACGCAATCTCGCACGCGCACACATATATATTTAAAACATTCAGGGTTTCTAACCCTAATACCCTTTGCTCTCCTTTCTCTAGCGGCTTCTCTGCCACCCGGTCCTGTCCTTGCCGGCGGCTTGCTCTTGTCACTACCATCGTGCTCTTTCCCCTCCGGCAGCTTGCGCTTGCCAATACCGTTCAGGTAAACATCTGCGTTGTCTGTCAATTAAAAACTAACTGGATGTAGTCTGAGCTCAGAACTCCATGCACACATGCTTTCATTCATTCAAATTTCAGATATAAAACAACCGCGCTGAAATTTTAAGATAATCCCTTTCTAGCCGAATGGAGTCCTAATCGTTTTTACGGTACTTTTATGGTTCGGCCGGGTTTTCGCTTCTAGTAGCTATAATTGATATCAACTGCTTGCGGGGGTTGTGGACTTGGGATGATTTATGGTCTCCTTTGTATTCTTACTTTTTTTGTTGATAAATAATTTTTACGTGATTCATTTTCTATGTTAACCAGCTAATTTGTGAAGATTTTTACTAATTTCATATGATTTGAAATTAAACAAGCTGGAATTTTGATCCCCTACTTTGCTTCCACTTTTCTGACAATGTTTTCCTGTTTTTGTTGGCTGATGCAAATCAAGGTAAAAACATAATCTGTGGGTGCGTATGGTTTCTGTTCTTGTAAAAAACCGAGGTTTTATTGTAAATACGATGACATTAAATTAGAATAGCTAATTAGGCACGCTCCCGTAATGAAATCATACTATTGTTCTAGATTTTGTAAAGTTAAATTTTGGATCTTAATCAATATTGATCTCCATTTTTAACCAGAATTAATTTAAAGAATTTAATTTGTCAATATGAATTATTTTTATATTATAAATACACGGATCATTTATGACCTGTTGTGAATACTACCTTATGTATTTATCATTAATTGCATTAATTCTTCTCATATTCACTCTATTCCACCTGTTCTATTTCCAGAGAGGTACTTGCTTCACATATAACCAACACAAATGGGTCGTGTTATTCGTGCCCAACGTAAGGGAGCAGGCTCTGTTTTCAAATCCCACACCCACCACCGCAAGGGTCCAGCAAGGTTCAGGTCTCTGGACTTCGGTGAAAGAAATGGATATCTGAAAGGTGTCGTGACAGAAATCATCCACGACCCGGGTCGAGGCGCCCCATTAGCGAGAGTCACTTTCAGACACCCCTTCAGGTACAAGAAGCAGAAGGAGCTTTTTGTTGCTGCTGAGGGCATGTATACTGGACAGTTTGTGTACTGTGGAAAGAAGGCTAACTTGATGGTCGGGAATGTCCTGCCTCTGAGAGCTCTTCCTGAAGGTGCTGTTGTTTGCAACGTGGAACATCATGTTGGAGACCGTGGTGTTTTTGCTAGAGCTTCCGGTGATTATGCTATTGTTATCAGTCACAATCCTGATAATGATACCACCAGGTACTGCCAAATCCCTTACTTTTAAATGACCTTGTGGGCTCATTTCATTTGTAATTTTATTGCGTGGCTTGATGTTTTTGACGGTGTTTCATGATAAATATTCTTGATGTCTGAAGTTGTTTTTTGTTATTTTTACTGTCATGAATCGAGAAGCTCTTTGTGCAAGGTTATAACTTGGTTTGAGTTGTGTGGTTAAAAGTGGAAATGGTTTTGTGTTTTGACAAATTGGCCTCGGCAATGTTGTTGACAATAGAATTCTTCTTGTTTTTTTCCCATGGACATGTAGTTTCTGTTTCGGTTTGAAATGAAACTGTATAATTGTTTATATTGTCTTTGCTAAACTGCTAGTGTTTGCTACTTCTCGGGAGGTTATGTTTTTAATGTTATTGGTCTGTGAGTCGCCGTGTAGTGATTATAATTATTAAGGATTCTGAAATGTGGTTATAAGCTGTTTTTCACGACCCTGGTGAACCTCTTCCAATTTGAACTCCCAGATTTACATAGATGAAAGCTTACAACTTTGTTTTTTTAGACCCAGTCTATCTTTGTTGCATATTTGCATCTCTGTATGTAAGATAGTTTTTCTAATCATATGCTGTGATTATTCCTTGCAGGATCAAGCTCCCATCTGGTTCCAAGAAGATCGTTCCAAGTGGCTGCCGTGGAATGATCGGACAGGTTGCTGGTGGAGGAAGGACCGAGAAGCCCATGCTGAAGGCTGGCAACGCATACCACAAGTTCAGAGTGAAGAGGAACTGCTGGCCTAAGGTGCGTGGTGTGGCTATGAATCCAGTGGAGCATCCTCATGGTGGTGGTAACCATCAACATATTGGTCATGCTAGCACAGTCAGGCGTGATGCTCCTCCTGGTCAAAAGGTTGGTCTCATCGCTGCCAGGAGAACCGGTCGTCTTAGAGGACAGGCTGCTGCCTCTGCCTCCAAGGCCGACTAGGCTTAATGATTTTCTTTTGCTTCATTGTTTTGTGTTATTTTCACTGTGTGTTAAATTATTTAAACACCTCTAGGCTTAACGTTTTGTTTGAATTTATGCCCAAGTTGGATTTTCAATTATCTCTGCATGGATGAATTCCAAATCTGGCCAGAGTTTCACTCAACCAGGTTATTTGGAGTTCTTACTCGTGGTTTGTGCATGTTCAATCTTGACAAGGGAAATGCTTTATGGTGGCAATGGTATAACAGTGATACAGTGAAAGATATCTGCTGGATGGTTGGCAAGGAAACTGGGGCACTGATGATGCTCTTCATCTCTTGTCCCCGCGACATTTTTCAAATTAAAAAAAAAGTTAAGATTCTTTCGATTGAATTTAATGAGGTTTCAACAGAGCAGAGATCAGTGGAGCTCAAACTTTATTTAATAAGCACTACATTGTCTTGGCCACGCTCGATGAATTATATTATAACTTAAAAAATATAAAATAACGCTAATAGCTCGGATATTTTAAGGTATTAAACCCGGACAAGTAGATAAATCTTGGGATGTTTTATTATTAAACCTCGGATTTTTTGATTTGGATTCTTGTATAGTGAATTTTTTAATTACATTATATAAAAGATAAAGCTAGCATAATATTTTTTATTTTTATTTTTAGGAGGGTATGTTGTTTTAGTTAGTGTTGAAATGTATTAAAATGATATATATTTTTAAAATTATAAAATTATTTTTGATATCAATACATCAAAATAATCTAAAAATATCAAAGTATATTCATTTAAAATAATTTTTTTAAATTTTGGAAAACATCGCAAAGCCAAATGGGCTCTAAGATTAATTTTGAGAATTTTTTTATTTGGTTTATTGTCTAGTGCACGTTTTTATATGCATTTTATAAAAGCTAAGCTAACATGATATTATTGATTGATTTTATGGTTCAAAGAAAATTTAGATGACCAACAAAATATGTATCAAACCTATAAAAAAAAGCTAGATTTTTTTTTGAAGATGATATATTGGATTACCTCGGTCACACATTATTCGAATCATGAATTTAAGTGGGTTTAATAACTTTTTTAAAAATATTTTTATTTAATTATATGATAAAAACTAGATGCTTGCAATTTCGAGCATCAATTCTAAAATAGATATTCTTATTATCAACGTCAAGTAAAAGACTAAATTGCTTCTAAGATGACAATTAAGCCCCTTTCAGTGATTTTTTACAGAAAAAAAATCTTAGACCAAAGGGGTAAGTGCTGTTTCGCATTTATAGGCTTTACAAAAAATAAAAAAAAATAAAAATAACTTCTATTGATGAAGAATAATCAATTCAAAATAATTGAAAAGAGGACGAGTATGGAAGTCATTGTATGAAAAACCTGGAAAATGTAATATTTCAACTCATACTAATTGACTTGGATGAACTTTCTAAACCACAATATGCCATTTAGGGTGATTAATCAGGTGATGGGCTCCATAATAAGCCCAAACATTGCTTAAAACGAGCCCATATGGTTAGCTAACAAAACCCAAGGGTGCACGCATCCACATCCAACGCAAAATAAATAAATGAATCAAGAGCGCGGTAGTAAAACCATCTTACCGACCCGAAAACACCATCTTTCTACCTGGGACAAACCGCCAAAAATGGCCTTTGCAGAGAGCAATAGTGCCACCCATCTCCATCTCCTAACCCTTGTATTACTAACAATCTCACTGCCTAATAGATCACTCTCCATTCGAATACCGGATCGTGTCTCTACCGCCATTAGAAACCCGCCACCCGATTACCCATTGAAAATAGCAGTTTTCGCTCTTGGTTGTTTTTGGAGATCTGAAGCTGTGTTTGGTTGCTTGAATGGTGTTGTACGGACCACTGTCGGGTATTGTGGCGGATCCAAATTGAACCCTGTATACAGAAGCTTAGGTGATCATGCAGAGTCCGTACAGGTCTATAAAAAATATTGGAAATCTGCTTTTATTATGTTTTCTTTATTCAGTTTCTTTTGAAAACAATGCTTCTATTAACTCAGCCTGTGTAGAATGATGCAGTTCGGCTATATATATAACGAGAGAATTTCTTGTTGAAATGTATTCATTTGGCCAAATAGAATTGTGGGTTTTTGTTAGAACTTGATTTAATTCTGTGTAGTACAACTTTTTGAAAAATGTTTACATATATTTAATTTTATGTTTCTTCGTGATTCTCTTTATTAGGCTATTTGGAACTATGTTTTTTTTTTGTTTGTTATAATTTGATTAATTTTACATGAAATGAAAAATTGTTATATAGTCATTCTGCGTAAAATAAAGCATTTAGCTGATTGGTGTTGTGTAACGCATTGTTATGATTGGATAGCATTATAGGTCCGAATGTGATAGGTTTGGTTTGCACGGAACAGGTTTATGTAAGAAATTTTGCTTTTTCCTGATTTGTTTGATGTGGGTTTTTGTTAATGTGTTATATAGGTAGAGTATGACCCGAAGGTGATTAGTTACACTCAACTCTTGGAGGTATTTTGGGCTAGTCATGATTCAAGGCAAGTGTTCGGGCAAGGTCCTGATGTGGGTAATCAATATAGGTAAAAGGTTATGACTGTTGCCAGCATTTTCTTGTTTAATGTGAGTAGTTTCTGCCTTACCGGTTAATTGTTGTGAATATAAATGTGCAGGTCAGTTATTTTCACTAATGGAACTGAAGAGCGTAGATTGGCGGGTGTTAGCAAAGAAAGAGAGCAATTGAAGTTGAGGAGCAGTGTTGTGGTTACTCAAATTCAACAGCTTGGAACATTTTATCCTGCGGAGCCAGAACATCAGGTTTTGTATTACTTTAATAATGAAATGCATGGGTTTCCCTGATGGTTTTGAAGCATTTGTTAGTTTAGAGCAGTAGTCGAAGTTCTAGAAAATGCTGGAAAGATTTTTGGCAGAAAGTTTGAAGCTTACTTCGAGACTTTTGGACAGTGTCAGTACAGGATGAGCAATATAGTGCTGGTTTGTCTCATGGTTGTCGTGCGAGGTCACGCTTGTGGCCATGGATTTGTTTTTTACTGCAGGAATTTCTGCCTGCTGCATAATAGAAGGATGCAATTAATCAATAATATAAAATTGCATATGCTAATGGTTAGCGTATAACCTTGGTATAATGTGCCTAAGCATGCAGTTCAAAAGGGTACATATAACTCTTACATGAGAACTTGTAATGCTTTTGGGGATTTTAGATGCAGAAGCAGAAGGCTTCAGTATGTCTGTTTTCAAGGGCAGAAGATATGCCACAAGCTTGAGAAAACTCCTCTTTCTGGTTTACTCTGAGAAGATGTGCTATAGCCTTAGCTGACAGTGATCATGATTCAGGAGTATATATAGATATATATTGAGAAAGACACTCATATTTGATTCTTAACTGTAACTTCTGTTCTGTAATTCTTGTGTTGTTTTTAAAAACATTCCATCCAAGCTAGTGTGTTGATTCATAAACTTTAAAGGTTTCCATATGTGCAGAAATTTGAGCTCAAGCAAAGTCCATTTCTTCGTCAGCTGATGGGAAACTTGCCTGAAGTGGACCTCGAGAATTCAAGTTTGGCAGCAAAATTAAATGGCTATGCAGCAGAGCTCTGCCCACCAGGCATTCAAAAGCAGATCGATGCAAAGATTAATGACATTCTTAGAAAAGGTTGGCCTGTTCTAAGAGAAGTATAGCTGGCTTTTGGAGTAGATTTCAAGTCAGTATGCTTCAGCTGACAAGCTCCTTTACTCCGTGCACTATTGCAATCTTTCCGCGGGGGTGGTTCATGCCAAGGCATAGAGAATCCAGAGCTGTGGATGGCACAGGCAAACAGACAGGGTAATTCTACATATGTTCTGTTCTTGATTCACTAAAACAACATCAATGTTCCATTCCCAAATAGCTTTAGGCATATCCTGTTGTTCTATAGGAATTATCTTATATGCCCATGATTGAAGTCTTACTGTTTCACATTTATTCTTCAAATTTGGACAGTTGAGAAACCAAAATAAAAAAAGTCGAGAATTTGAATATGAAGCACTGCTATATGCATTTGGACAAATCATGTCATCAGTCTTAGATCTTTCTGTGATTTGTTTACCTTTTTTCCAGCTATGGATGTGTTCATGTTTGTTTATTTCATACAGGGAGCCTTCATATTATATTTCTTTCTGATAGTAGAATGAGCTAAATGTCATAGAACTCTAGTTTTCTCACTGGGAGGAAATGTTTGTAGCATGCAGGTTCGTATCATTCTAGCCCCTGGTCTCTGAACCCCTATCCCCTTAACAAAGAAACCAACTCCTGTCTATATAGCCGTTAAAGAACACTCGTTTCTCCATTATTTTTTTTTCCAGCAGTTTGGTTTTGCTCAACTTTGATGTTGCATACTGTTCAGCAACTAAACTGCTGGTGCCTGGTGGGGGAGGAAATCCCACTGCCAAAATAAAGTGCGAGAACAAAAAACATTTAAAAAATATGAACAAAATGTGAACCCAGCTTGGCATAAATGTTGCCAAGCAAGCGAAGAGTTTTTGTAGGACCTTATGCTTATACCTTAATATTTTATACCGATATATATATAGTTTGTCTTTATTTATTATCATTTTACTTTCTAAAAAAAAAACAATTAACATCTAAAAGTTCTAAAATCTACAAAAAAAAATCCTTTTGATGGTACCAACTATCGGGCACCACTAATTACCAACTACATATCATGTGAGCTGTCCATATTAAGCCACCACACACCCTGACTACAAAGAATGAATCAAATTACTCGAACTAAGAGATTAAGTGATTATCCAAATTAACCCAAAGGGGTTGGCCTAGCAGCGTTAGGAGGTATGGGACCTGAGGAGTGTGCTACCTTCCACGTTTACAGATATTCAAATCCACACATAGTATGCAAATCAATTTCTTTCTGGAAGACACGGACTCTAGAGTCTAAAACCCATGAATTAAATGGTTCATCTACGGATTATCACTAGTTGCAGCTTGGATCATGTGAGATTAGTACCAGCGCCCTGAATGAAAGTGATCGGATTACCCATTCAAAAAAAAACCCACTGATTATCCAACATATTAGCTTGTTTCTAAGCTACTTGAATATTTTAGGACCCCGTCAATATAGTTTTGATTTATCCGTTAGCGATATCAATCCAATCATATCCTTTGAAAGAGAATGGTGTGAAAGATAATGACTTTTTCTAGTGTTAATCAATTTGTTTTCGCTTGCATTAGCCACTTCATTCCACCCATAGTTTTAGGTTTCATTAGTGTTGTTTTTTAAAATATTTTTTAATGACAGTGGTAAAGAAGATGACAGAGTGATGGTAATCAGATGATGGTGATCATAATAGTAGCAAAATAGAAGGTGGTGATGGGGAAAGAGATGACAGTGCTCAACAAATGAACTAAATTTAAAGGTTGATTATAAAATATTTTTCATCAATTCATTTTTCTATCAAATATTTCAATGAAAACAAACACGGGAAATTAAAAAAAGTATTTTACGCAAAATAAATTGGCCCTAATCTGTTATTAATCCTTTTCTGCTAGTCCTCTTGAGCATAGACAACCAAAATTATTCTTAAACACATCAAGCATTTTTGCTGCTGTTCTTGAGTGATTTACATGCCAAGGACCATAGCAATTGCTTGGATAATCTAATTAAGGACAATTACTTTCAGCAGAAATGCCTAAATTCTCCGATTCATATCGTTCCCACCAATAAAAAACAAGATAAAGGCTTAGTTTTTAGGTGGATTAGG
Source organism: Salix exigua (assembly GCA_032356905.1). Taxonomy (NCBI): domain Eukaryota; kingdom Viridiplantae; phylum Streptophyta; class Magnoliopsida; order Malpighiales; family Salicaceae; genus Salix; species Salix exigua. Next base: position 5,237,255 of record CM063594.1, on the reverse strand, counting down.
CAAACAAATACTAGTTATTTAAGAACACAAGAAGTTAGGAATGACTCAGAACAAGCAGCAGCAGCAGCAAAACATCCGAGTCCCACATGCATGTGCGTCAATTTTATGCATAATTAAGATAGACATCAAAAACAGTTCATTCCAAAATGTTTTTTTATTGTTTCGATTAAATTGAAACTAATTCAAGTCAAATAAGAACAACAGCTAGCAAATAAGTCATCAAAGCGACAACAATCCATTGGCTGGTGTCTTCAATTATTAGCTCCTATTTTCTTACCTCGAACAAGATCAAGCTTCTTTCTTTTATTTTCCTTTTCGTAATCTATTTGATTTGGGAGAAATAGTTGTGTGGAATTACGGAAATTCAAGTGTTTATGACATGCAAAACCATATCTCTTGTTAATACATAGTTTTTTTTTTTAATTAATGGTAAGTATATACATGCAGAGATAATGTAAATCATCGCATCATATACGCAACCACTAGTGACAGCTTGTCATAAGCTGATACAGCAGGCATGGCAGCATGACAACAAAAGAAGAAATTCTATACTCGTAACAAAGTTATTAAACCTTCATGAGGTGAATAATGGATCGAAGAGGATAGTTTTAGTTGATCAAAGTTCTTATTATTTTGATTTTTTGTTGTTACGAAGTTAATAGAATGTTGTCTTGAATCTGTTTTAATAAAAAAAAAAACATTTTTGTTGAGTCGTGAATCATAGAATGACAGATTATCCGAGTTTAACCAGTTTAATTCTCATTTATTTATTTTTTAAAATTAGCCCCTGTAAATTCCCGGGCTGGCTCGCTACGTCTGACCACATTGTCCATATGAACCGATGCTGTATCCACGTTCGTCAAAGAGAGACAAAGAAAACTATCAATCTCTTATGTTTTCTTCTTCTCTTATTGGCTAATTGCTAATGAATATTGGACTGCACTTTGGCACGCTGTAATATATAGTCAACTTCGAATGATTGATGTGAACACAGAGAGAGTTAATTAATTTAACGATAATAATTTCTGGGTTTTGTTTTTCATGCCATGCTATTGGAAGCTCAAGCCTCAATCTTTTATGGCAGATTCGTGACGTACCACCCAGCTGCTCTAATTGCAAGCTTAACGCGGGAGAGAGAGAGAGAGAGAGAGAGAGATGTAAAAGGTAGGGTTAGCCCGGCCCCCACCAAGAAGGGTTTCATTATAGAACACAGAGTTATAACATAGCACAAACTGCTCTGAAAGGAAAAACTCCGTACACGAAAACAAATATGGACACCTAACTATGTCAAATAATGTCTTGTCGTCAGGGTTATAGCAGCTGGAGGTTAAATATAACTCTGACAGAAGCCAAAAGGCAACTTGTTTGGAGTATTTTTCCAACAGATGTCGTGATAATGACAAATATTTCAATTCCTTTTATCTTATCATCCCTGTTAGAGACTGAAAGACTACTTCTTCGCAAGGAATAGTGAGGCCCATGCCATGTTTAAAGCCAAACTCCTCTTCAGCTCTTTGGAGCAAGCTTTGAAACTCAGGACGATCCAGCCATGATATTGGGATAATGTATCTGCTTCTGCTCTCTCCTACATAAACTGCAAAATGGCCTTTTGGTACATCATCGGGCAGGCCATCTTGGTCGTAGCCATTTTTCTTTCCAAAACTTGAGCATCTTTTGACAATTTGCTTGAGAGCTGATGTTTGAGGAGACTTGTTTGATTTTCTTATAGCCATTTGGGGAGTTTAGATAGATATCTTGTGCTCTGCAACTTTTTGGGTGATGAGAAGAAACTCAGGTGGTGAGGATGGACAAAAGGGCTAAACAGGAGAAGCGTGGAGGGTGGTGGGGGAAGGATTGAAGGAAAGGAGATGTATTTATGGAGAGATTACAAGCACAGATGGGTGTTTCCTGTTTGTGTTAGTAACAATGCCATGTGATATGTGGGGGCGAAGAACAGGCCGATGGAGTTTTGGAATACCGTATAAAAAGGCCATGCAGTATCCAGTATTTCAATCTCGTTACTTTTCCGTAGCCGAAACATTTTGTCCTAGTTAAAAAAATAAAATATAATATTATTTATTTCACTTAATTTAGCTTGTTTTGATTTTTCAATTAAATTTCAATAAATACGTTGAATCATTTCACCTATGTTAGTCAACAATCTCTATATTAGTCATCTTAATCATGTTAGATTGAGATGAAGTTTTACAAGGAGTCTCTTGATATATTTACATAATTTATGTTAAAATTTCAGAACAATCAGAAAATATAATAGACTTGTAAAATTGATGATCATATTCTTGTAATATTATACATATTCATAATTTTATTTAGAAAAATTATTTTATTTAGATTAAATTGCACAATTCAAATAATTTTATTTTTGGATTTGAACTAATTTTTTTTTTGAATTAATATATTTAATTACACACATATACATAAATAATATAACCCTGAAATGACACGTCAAAATACTCTGAAACCAAAACATTTTATTCCAATTGAAAAAAAAAAATCAATTGAAACAAAACATCAATTTTGAAAAAAACAAAATTGACAAACTTGATACAAACCTATGGGGTTTACCCTACCTTGTAGCTTCTTCTAAGGACATGATGGGACCATCTTCCCCTCCAAGGTTTCCAAGTCTTCTCTCCTCAGACGCTATTCGAAGATTGCAAAACCTTTTCTTTCCTTGACATGCTGGCCTCTTGGGGGTAATTTTCTTTGTTGAGCCATTTACAGAGGAATTAAGCCTGCGAATCTACCATCTCTTTTGAGCTCTCCTGCCAGGCATGGGATGCATTCTTCTTCTCCACTATTTCCAATCTCTTGGTGTCAAGCTTTTTAACATGGCCGGGCTTGAATTACACCGGCTGCCCGACCTAGTGAGTCCTCCTGAAAGGGATCTGAAAGCAGCAACATGCCGATCCAGTAAAGCCCCACTCATTGAATTAAAGGGGTGAACTTTTCCCGGTCTATTAATGTTCTTTCACCCAGTGCCCTGATGTTGTTGCAAGTTCAACAGTAAACCACAGTGGCTTTTTTGAGGCCTCCTGTTAAAGGTGAAGGCAGTGATTGGATACAGGCCAACCCAACATTTTGATTTATTTATTTTAGAGAAAAAAACCAAATTTTTATCGAGCAAGATCCTAGATCGGCGGACAACCTGATGACCTGACCAACCAAGTCAGATATTTTAGCAAGAATTATATCATCACTTTGTTTAACATGATGTTTGGAACAACTAGTCACCCCTATAGATTTTGGTATGCTTGCATATACAAAATCCCAAAACCATTTCGAAGAATTTTTCTATTTATAATGAAAAGGATATTTCAAGTTCGAAACCTTACTGGTTTCCTCAAAAGCATCTGAGAAAATGACTTCACTAGTATGAACAACAAGGTAAACTTTTTTGTTAGATGATTCTTTTGTTTAGGCGAGGGTGGATAGAATCACCTCACTCGTTCTTTAGCAGGCTTCCAGTTTATTTCTTTGCTAGAAGTGCCTTTTCCAGGACATGGACAAGCTTTCCAAGAGAATTCAAAGTCGTTTCTCAGATTTCCAAAATCTGCCAAATTTTAGACAAGTTTAGCATGATGGACCCTTTCTCTTGAGAGGTACCACAAATTTATCACAATTCTAGGACTAGCCACGTCTCCTGCCAAATTCAAAACCCCAATAATAAGCACACGCCACACAGCCACATATATGAGATGGAGCGAGCAGACATTTATTCCTCCCAAACCGCTACTTTGTTGGGATGACGCCAGTTACTCTCCCATGTTCTGAGGTTCATCATAAGGGCGAAGCCTAACTCTATCTGCTTTCACTGCATCTCTTTTGTTTTCTTCTACATTCCAACAACGGCAAGCAACACCCGAAACAGAAACTAGTGCTAAGTGCATCACCAACATCACATGCCGAGAAACTAATTTAAGAGGCACAACTTATTAATCTTCTGAAATCAACCAGTGCTGCTACTGTTTCTATCTTTCTTTATATAAAAGGAAAATGAAAGATATTTGAATGTTGGGTTAGACAGAGTAGCTGCCAACCTCTTGTGACTGAAAACAAGTTGGCACACGAAGAATACAAATTAGAGAATGGCCCATCCTAGTTACTCAAGGGCAGAAACCATCATTGTGATCAACAGAGGACATTTTTCTTTATGTGACTGGCATCCTTGTCCAATGATTACATGTGAAGGTCATGTTACTCTTGTCTTTTGATTTTAATTTTTTTAACCTCGAAAGTTAGCATGCTACTCCTGTCTTCAGAACACTTTTCAATAATACATCATCCCGATCGCCTACGGCACCTTCAGAAATCTGCAACTTTCCACTGAAAATTATGCGAAAATAACTTTCTATCGTACCATTTGACAGGCTAACCTTGTTGAGTTGGGGCTTAAATTGATGAGGTGGTTGGATTGGTAATTGCATGATGTAGTGTCCTAAACAAGAATGGAATGTGTTGATATATTTTAGTTACAGATTATGTGTTCCTCCAATATTGATGGTGTGTGGTGGCAACCAAGAAGAATTAGTGACGTGGTATTTTTTTAGTGAATGATTTCTAGGATGTAGCTGGGTTTTGGGGCCAGTCAGGTGTTCGTGTGTGGTTAGTTTGTTCTTGTAAACCCTATATTTGATTGTGGAGTTTTGTAGAGCAGGCTTTGCCGAACCACATTATATTTTGTGTCCCTTTTATGGTGTGCTATTATTACATTATATCTTGTGTCCCTTTTATGGTGTGCTATTATTACATTATATCTTGTGTCCCTTTTATGGTGTGCTATTATTACATTATATTTTGTGTCCCTTTTATGTGTTATTATTTGGTTTGTTTGGGTTTGCACAACAATTGGTAACATAGCCTGGTTTGAGGTTGATGGAAGTCTCGTGCAAAACAATTGAAGATGGCGAGGACCAAGTTGGTGATGAAATTTGAAGTAGAGTTGTTTGATGGGAAAAACAATTTTGTTCTTCGGCAAAGCACCTTAAAGGATGTTATAACAACTCAAAGAGACTAAACTTAAGCAACTGAAGGATAATGATTATAATTACTATGTAGTTTGTTTTATCAAATTCTAGACCTATAATGGATTACAGTAATTGAGAAAGCTTTTATTGTCATGGAAAAGGCCATATTAGTACCATTTTGAGAAGATGAAAACCGACTTAAAAGAGTTGAAACAAAATTGCAAGTTTGGAGATGTATGTTTTTTTAATGAAAGAAGGATTATTTTCCTAACAAAGGTCCCTATTGCTAGTATAAATAGCATATGTAATGACTAGTTTATGTTTGCCTCCACTATTGATGGTGTGTGGTGTCAACCAAAAGAATTTGAGTTGTGGTATTTTTTTTCTTGTGAGTGATTTATTTGGTGTAATTGGGGTTTAGGTGTGGTCAATTAGTTATCGTGAACCCTATATTTGATAGTGAATTTTTTTGCAGTAAGCTTTGCCAGATCATGCTATATTTTATGTCTCTTTTATTTTGAGTTATTGTTTGGTTTGCTTAGGTTTTGCACAACATGACCTATCAGTTTTATGCATTAACTAGTCACTGTATGGGTAGATAAAAATGGCCAATATCCCTATTAGAGCTGACAGAACCACCAAAACCAGATGGATTGATCATGGGGCATTATCAACTATGAGCAATTATAGCTAACAGGATGCAAGACACTGAAAAACCACATAACTATTCTCAAACAGATAAACTTAAATTGCGAATCATTTCTTTCAACTTTGACCAAGAAAAATCCCTATTTCACATAACTATTCTCAGGACTCTGAAAAACCAGATAAATATTCTCAAAAAGATTGATTCTTGAGTTTTGAATAATTTCTTTCAGCTTTGACCAAGAAACACCTCTATTTCACATAATTCTTAGATCAAAAGCTAGATAATAGGTATCAAGCAATAAACTGTTGTGAAAGCATCACAATATTCTCATCAGTACTATAGAGCACTATGAACTATGAAGGCTTGAGAATTTGCCAACTCATAAAATCAGCCTAGTATGACATACCTTCTACTTAACTATCCTTTTCGAGGACATGCATACATCAAGCAACTTTCTAACCATTTGCTATTGCAAATCATGAGATCAGAACATAATTTCACAAGAATTACACAAGCAATTTCTCTTGTCCGGTTGTCAAGATACTAAGCCATGCATCGTTAATAACATCCACCCATAACACTTTGGTCTGTACCAAAATTAGTAAAGAAAACTACACAATTAAACTAGAGATTCCCTAGATGTGGGCTAGTCCACATTCTTTACATCTAATTACCACTAGCGATTTGTCTTCCACCATCTAGTTTGACGGTGAAACGCCAAAGTTAGCGTGTTGCAATCATTTACATTCAGAAATCATACCGTAGGCCAGTTTTGATGGTTGAGGTGGTCCATCTAACATGCTCAACTGTCTTCTCAGCTTAAGAATATGAGCTTGCACCTATCATATTTCATATACCATCAGAGAAGGTATCCTGGCAAGTTCTAAACACTGAAGCAGTCTATCTATGAAACAATGGAAACAAGCATATAAGACAAAGCACCAACAACTCAATAGCATAGCATAACCAATAATACATAAACATAATTATGAGACCATTTCTTCTTCAACTATAGCGAGTTGAACAAATAACTGTTTGGAAAATGATACAGACCCAATATTGCCTTTATTTTTCAAGGACGTGTTATGGGATGGAGAGGGGTCCAGCATTTTCTGGTAGCCTTTAAAGTCCAACCGAGAAAGAGCATATAACAGAAAGTAGCAAGGAGACAGGTAGTCATGGCTAACTCCCCCTCACCCTAAATGTACATACAGATCTAAAATTCTTAAATAAACATCTCAGATTTTTTAACTATAAAGCATGCACATTCACAACTACAGGTAAAACAACACAGTGACTGTAAGCAATCATGAATCATTTGATAAAGTTAATTAGCTAAGACTAACCCGCTGACGAGCAGATGCAAGTTTCAAAAGCTCATCTGCCTCTGAAAAATTTATGAACCAGTGATTCAATGGATGGTTTTTGGTGTCATCTTTCCCTTTCACATTCAAATTTGAGCTTGGAACTGCGGTAGTCCAAATGTTAAAATGTAACCACATAGAAATCACTGCTGATAAAGTTTACAAAGCATGAAATTTACCAGGAGCAGGCAAGTTAAATCCAGCAGGAAGTCGTGGCACATATACAGCAGGATGACTCAGCACACGAGCCAAAAAGTTCTCTGAAGGGTCAGGAAAGACAATCTCATTATAAGTTTCTACGACAACAGGTTTCTTGGCTGACTGTGGACCACTTTCAGCATCAGGATACAACTTCAATAAGTGGAACCTTATGAATAAAAATTAAACCACCATTAGCGAGATAATCTCCCTCCCTGGCCAGGTAAAATCACCAAATTAAAAACTTCAACTACTCACAAGTCCACATGCTTATCGCAGACATCGTCGTGGAAAAGTATGGAGATACAAATTTCAAATTCACCCCACCCACATTCAGATAACTCAAACGGTGGAGATTCAACAACTCTTATAGGGTTATCAAAACTAGGATGCAATTGAAACACGACTTGCTTTATTACTACACTAAGATCCTCATTCGTCGCTCCGCGCACATACACTGTCCATTTATGAGACTGTAACCTAATTCATAAAAAAAAAGAAATTCAAACCCAAAGAAATATCCATGTACCATTTAAGCAAACATAAGAACGGAACTTACTCACTGGCCTTTTTACCAAGGTAAAATGCCATAGTTCCGTATACCACCGGAACACTGATTTCAACGTCTTTAAGTCTCTTGTTTTCAACCTAAATCACGACATGAGAATTAATACACCTGGATGAACTAAAATTAAAATAATAATTAACAAGCTTATTTAAATCAAAATATAGAGATATTATAATCCTCACAACAATGTATGGTCCGTCCATCAACATCAAATTAATCTATACACAAACTGCAGCTATTTTTTACAAATCACTGTGCCCGTGATCAAAATTGAATCTTACCCACTGTGATTGTGCTTCCACGCACACAGTGCTTTGATTTGACACTTGCAAATATGATTAGCTATAAAAGGAGTACATTTCTTTATATGGGAATGATTAGCTATAAAACTTCAAATGATTGTAGAAAAATGGGATTTCAAAAATGGAAAGTGGGAAGCTGTTATGTTATGGTTGAGTTAGTTACCTGGTTTATGTTGTTGTCGGTGTAATCAGTGGGTTTGATGCGTTGAGGTTTTGCAGCAGACTCAACATCTTCTAGTTGAATGCTTGTTTTCGAGGGTGATGGAGTTGTTGTGTGAGGCATTTTATTACCACTTTTTAAATGGAAATTTGCAGGACTTAGGGTTTAAGGATTACTCACGATCATATTTTGGGGTTTTGGATGAAGCTTTTGTTCTTGAAAAAAAAGAAGAAGGAGATGGATTGTCTTACCAGATCTATTTTAGTCCTTCAATATTGATGAGCTCTACACTCGAGGCCCTATACTTAATTTTCATATGGCTTCTTGCCAGCAGAAGTTGACGGGACTTTTTTTTCATTTTAGTAATATTCTACAAAAATACATATTTTTTTATTTTTTTAATTAATTAACAATTGGAGCTTTATTAAAATGTTTTAAAATTGTAAATTTGAGTTTTTAAACTGTAGAAACTAAAGTAAAATGAAGGGTCTAAAATATAGTTTTTCCACTTTTTTTTATACCCTCCCTCAAACGCATGTTGACATGTCGTTCGCTGGTGTTTGAATCACTAGATCTATCTATCAAGCATCCATGCCAAGAACTGATGGGGCTAGAACTAAGAAAACAATGGGCTATCACCTGTAAACAAAATATAATCAACGGGCCCACAAATACTCATAGAAAAAATATTTATTTTTGATAAAATAACAACACAGTTATAGAAAACTAAAAATATGTCATAATTAAAAAATATAATATTTATAACTTATTTCTATTAAAAAATGTGACAAATAAATTGTTTTTTGTTGAATAACAATACTCGATGAAAGAGAAAAATAAAGAAACACATCATTAAAGTATACCAAAATTCATTAGAAAAATCACGATATGTCATTCTTGTCTGCCAAAAATAACAACCGATTTAGTTGACTTTAAGGGTAATTGTGACACACTCACATTGACCTTTCTTAGCTTCATTTGATTAGTATTGTCAAGATAATTATAATAATACTAATGGTTTTGTAAATTTTGAATAGCAACAAGCTTTCATTTTCTCTTCATGTGCAGGCCATTTGATAATTTAAAAAAAAATATATATAGCAGTTTTTATATTAAACATTATAAAGAGAACCATCTACTTTTAGTCTCAATCCTGTGATATGATAATTAACTTCATAACTTGTAAAATCAGTTAAGATACGTAAAAGTTGACCTGAACACTCACGTTAATAAAAAAATATCATAAAAAAGTTAGAAAAGATTATGATAATTTTCATGGCCAGCAGCACTCTCCGAGTCATCAGAGATCAAAACACAGTAATCTAGATCACACCAATGACTTGTGATAATCTCCTATTATTACAACTCAAAATAGAAACCTGAAACCATTATCACTTGCAAACTTTGGTGAGGTAGCAACTTTATTGACAGGTAGCAACTTTGGTGAGGAACAAAAAGTTGAGTGGTAACTAGAAAGAATCAAACAATAAAGGATTGTTGAACCAGCGTAAAATAAAAGGAAAATCCCTGATGGTTACTGAAAAGTAGGAAAGCAGGACAAAGCACATCTATGATCAATATTTCTATCGCTTCAATTTTACAATGCACAAGAATGGTACTGGAAAATGAGTTCACTGAGCTCTTTAGAATGTTACATTTTGGAAAAGGGGTCTGAGATGCTCCGAAATACAGAATCCCTCAATCTCCAAGACCATTGAGCTTGAATGAAGCAACCATTCACCCCCAGCCATCCAGTGTAGCAGGATAACACCACCAAATCAAATATTTGAAGCGTTCAGGGCCATTAACTTGCATTGTTCATTCATGCCCAGAAGTTGAGCTTCTTTCTTATCGAGAAGGGCGCTCAACCTCACATTCTCTTCCATGAGTTTCTGAACTTCAGTCTCTTTCTGCATTTTCTCACCCTCCAATTGTGTTGTCTTTGCAACAAGCCTGCTTCACAACAAAATGAGATGCTAGACAAATATGGTAATCCAGCGGAAAAGCTATGAAGGAGAAACCAAAAAAAGGGATAAACTAATGTTGAGAGCAGGAGAGAACTAGCCTGCCAACTTCCTATGAATCAAGTGCAAACAAATTTGAGAGTGTCAGCGTGCAATTCAAGCAGAGAACTTTTACAGATTGGAAACCCTTGGACCATGAAGCAAAGCGATAACACAGATAATTCGACCAAACATACAAGTCATTGGCTATTCGAAATGTGAGTAATTAGAAATCCATATACATTAAGCCCTAGGTTGACTACTAATCGTAATTAAGAATATCCCAGAAAAATAAATTGTAAAATCAGTAACCTAATAGCATCATCAAGGACGCATGAGCTGACATAAACATCATCATAATTCTAAATAACCAGAATCATCACCAATAGCCAACAATTTGTGTCATCCAATAAAGAATTTACAAAACCATAATCAGAAAAAGGTTTTGAAATTTGATCACAAGTGATTAATGAAAGTGCATGATCAGCAAACCGTTCAGGTAAATATCAGTATAAGTTGGCCACGCCACCATACCTAACACTGTTAGTAGAATACAGGTTCAAATTCCACACTATAGTTATCATAAACTCTTAGAACTATACCTGCTAAGAAAGAAAATGTGTAGAGAAGCTTATTATCTTATTTCAGGAAAATCTAAGTACACTGACCGTTCAAAAAGCCTCTCAATAGTCTGAAATTGCCTCTCTGATGAAAGAAGTGTCTCTCTGACACTAATGAGACTGCTAACATAGGATTTTAGAGAATCAAAGTCCCTTTTCACTCGGCAAAGCTCTTGCTCATTTTCTGCAGCACATTGCCTCTGCCTGGAAGTCTCTTCAACCAAATCCTCAACCCTCTTCCGCAAATCATTCAAAATAACATTTGTACCCAGAGCAAACCGCTCCATCTCCTCTAATTTCAAAGACATGTTCTCAAGTTGGATTGCTTTCCTTCTAATTTCTTCCTGACCTAAAGTTACCTTATCTTTCTCCAGTGCAGTTTCAGATTCTGCCATTATAACTCTTTTAACAAGACCTTCCATCACATCTGATACCATCTGCACAGACTTGAGTAATTCACCAATATAAGCTTCGTCTTGTTCATCATAGCTTCCTTGTTGCTTTCTAAGTATAAGACATGATTCTTCATCCGGGCCAAATGAAGAAAGATCAACATCCCGGGACCAACTGGGCATTGGGGTTCCATTCCTGTCAACAAGTCCCACTCCTTCTAATTCCTTTATTCCACATGATGTGTGTGATAGCTCGGGAACAGCAAAGACTCTTGCTTTTGATTTTAAGTAAGTCAACAATGTCGAGGTTGTTTTCACTCTTCGCCAAAGGACCTCCAACTCCTTTGCATGTTCCTCCGACCCTTGTACACAAGCCTTCACCTCCATAAGCTTCACTTGTAACACATCCACTTGAGACTGTCGCCTTTCCATCTCCTGCTTCCACATTTCCCGAGTTTCTCCAACTTGCAACGTCAAACTTGACAAGTCGACATCCTCTCCTGCCATACCTTCCCTGAGTTGCAAGAAAAAAAAATAGAAATTCAAATTTTAGATTGCATAAACCTAATGCCAATCAACAAACGAAACCCGACAGCATTTAGCACATAAAAACACATCATAAACCACAAACTCTAGTACCACCTACCAACCACGTTGAAGATGATTATCAAGCACCAAGCTTTGTGAAGAACAATTCAAATTCAAGCTCATAACAAGGATATTAAGCATCAAGATCATGCCTTTTATTGTTAACAAATCAACATACATTAAATCGCTTCGAATTCTCAAAAAACAAAGCACCTTGAACCTTAATTAACAAAACCCCAATTGAGCATGAAGATTCACAAATCAAACCCCAAAACACGACAGAATCACAAAAGGGTATTCTTGCATCAAATGAGACGAATGAGAGACAATTAAAAGACAAAGCAGAGATTTTTACAGGGTACAATACAAAATGTGTAAAAAACAAAAGACAGTGAAAAATAAGAGGAAAGGGTAGAAAATTAAGAGAAAAATGAGACCTCTTTTCGGGGGTGCTGCTTCTAGGAGAGATTGACTGCGTACAGCTTGATCGGTAAGGGAGTGAGCTCTGGTTATGTCTAGCAAGGCGTTGTTGAAGGTAATAAAAGAGGTCAGGAAACAAAAGGGAAAATGGAAAGTAAGTTAGGTACGTTGTTTCTTGTCACTCTTTCTTTATTTGCTTTCCTTGTCCTCGCCTAATTAATAAAACAATGCTGTCTTATGACCTGCTTTTTTCTTGCGGTAATTTCCGGTTCTTGTATGTTTTATTATGAAAAATATTTTATATAATTTAAATATATTAATATTAAAAAATTTAAAGAAAAATAATATTCACAACAAACATACTTAATAGTCTTTATACAATTCTAACATTATATTATTTTATATAACAATCGTTGGTGAGACATCCTGGTAATTATAATATTATTTTTATTTAAAATAAATACTCTCCCAGCTAAAGAAGGTTATCGACTGAATTTTAGAATTTGAAGATGAAATTATTGGAAATCTCAACAAAAGAGGGAGGGACGTATTTGTTAATTTTGAAATGTAAATGCTCTGAATATTAGCTACATATTCAATTTAGATTCTTAATTATACCAAACATCAAACAGCTTGACTACAATTAAACTAATGATTCTATCTCAAAAAGACTCGTAGCCCAGTTTCGCAAATCTAACAAGAAACCACTTATCGGAAAACTTCGTAGCATCAAGTCCAAAGAATTAAAATGAAGCTAGCGAGTAGGGGCACAAATGCCAACAGCTGAATCAGAATTACAAGTCTTTCAATTACAGGTCCAATTTTTCAATTCCAGACCATACAAGACCTGGATTCCTAAGCAAAGAAAATCCATACAAAAAAAAAATTGAAAACCCAGTAAATCCTAACCCCCAAACCCATACAAAGTACGCCCTTGCCTTTTAAGAGCATAGACAACATCCATAGCAGTGACGGTCTTTCTCCTGGCATGCTCTGTGTAGGTGACGGCATCACGAATCACATTCTCAAGGAAGATCTTCAAAACCCCTCTCGTTTCTTCGTAAATCAGCCCGCTAATTCTCTTCACGCCTCCTCTTCTTGCTAGCCTTCTAATTGCTGGCTTTGTGATTCCTTGAATGTTATCTCTCAGCACCTTCCTGTGCCTCTTCGCACCTCCCTTTCCCAGCCCCTTTCCTCCCTTTCCTCTTCCTGACATCCTCGCAGAGTTTCCGGCAAACTTGATAATATTTTCGGAGAAAACAAGCGGATGAGACCTTTTAAGAATGGTAATTTGCCTTGAGGCTTGGCCGGGTATTTATACGAGGCGGGGCACTTCAGAAAAGGCAGTTCTTTTGGCGATAGAGCAGGCTTGTGATTTGGTGGTTTAATATCCACCGCTGGATGGATATCATCTGACGGGTGTTTTAATAGGATGCCTGAGATTGCCAGCATGGCCTCCATCTTTCTGTAATGACCGTAGGATTATGTTTTATCCATGGTTCGATCCGCGTCAAGCGGGTGCTTTTGTCATAACCGTTTGTTCGACTCGATCTAACGGGTAGAGACATAAGCAGGACATAGGATTGCCAGCGTGGATTTTTGTCCCTTTATATTATTTATCCTAGCATCTACCACTGCAATCATGCTGTTTCTCCTCTCAAATAATTAGAAAAGTTTTATAGATTTGAGTTCGATTTAGGGTAAGATTTGTCTCTTAATTTGAATATTTAGTATGATATTTAAAAACCATGTATAATTAAGATGTTTGCTACATATTTATTTTAAATTCTTAATTAAACTTCACTTTTTAAGAAAAAAAATACAACATAAATTATATTTTTATTTAGGATTTAATTGAAAATGAAAAAAAAGAGTAAATGAAACGGATCAACTTAGAAATTAAATATTTTTTAAAACAGTTTAAAAGACCTTAAAATGAATTGATCCCGTGTTATAATTATTTTTCTTGTTTATGTTAAATAGAAGAAAAAAAGTGTGATGGATTATTTGATTAAAAAAAATAGAAAAGTTAGATTTAGGATAAGATTTGTCTCTTAATTTGAATATTTAGTAAAATTAAATAATATTATTGATTTCTATTAAATTTTGATGGAATGTATTGAACAAGGATGCGAAAACTCTATAAGCGTCCAGGAAGTTACTATTCCGTCTCAACTAGTGATGATAATGGAAGGATAAATTATTCAATTATTATAATTATGAATTACAAAATTACAGCAAGAATGATAACTAATAAATATATTTATTTATTTTATAAACGGAAGTCCAGGTCAGCTTACACATATCATAATTAATCCTCAAATTTACCGACACATCCTACAAGCCTAATAAACATATCAGATTTCACAGGGATAACAAACAGTGAAGCTCATATGCTGAATAAAGGAATTGCCAAGACCCCACTTGCAATAATGATTTTTTTTTATAATCGGGGTGTTTAGGTTAGCTTACGCGCACCACGACTAATATTCGGACTCACTGAACATCCTGCAAATTCAGTGAACATGTAATGCATCATGGGATGTCAGGCGTGCATGATGGGACTTAAACTCTAATACAGAGAAAGAAAACAAATTTCTTCAACCGTCAGGCCAAGACGCCAATTGCAAGAATGATATTTAAACTGACTGGAGGTGGCTTGGATGAAAATGTTCACATAACCTTCAAATCGACTTATTGACTAAAAATTTATTCCTTCACGCAACAGAATATAGCTGCTGGGTTATATCCCATTGATGGTGACCATGGCCGGTTACACACCACCCGGTGCATCCTCAAGACTTTCAGGCACCGAAGTAGGAGGAGCTGATGATTTCGCTGCTTCTCTCTGATAAAAAAAACAATTCAGGAAGCAAAGAATAATAGTGAATGATCCAAGTATAAGAGGCACATAATTTCTCTACCCTTCGCAGGATTCTGCTGGATTTTGTCAGAAATGTAATTATACTGCTAAAAAAACAATACAGGAAGCAAAAAATAACAGTGAATGATCCAAGCTGCATGAGAGGCACATAATTACTCTACCCTTCGCAGGATTCTGCTGGATTTTGTCAGAAATTTAAATATATTGCTACATAATGAAACTTGTTTGTCGGTACTAAACATAAACTGATGAGGTCAGGGACATACTTTGCATTCCAGAAACCCGCAGAGGCCCTCGAGGCTGGATTTAGGATTTCTGATCTTCATTAGCTCACCAGCAACTTCAGCTGGGCTAACTTGAACTTCTGAGATTAGCTTTTCGATGCGAGGAAAAAGATCGTGGTTCCTTATGTCCAGGTAAGTTTCTGCAAGCTGCTTGAAGGTGGAGAATGTGCAATATGAAAGATTAATGTGCAGGTCCATCCGGCCCGCTCTCAGCAAGGCAGGATCGATTCGATCTTTGTAATTAGTAGTGAAAACGATAACCCTTTCATCTCCACAGCAGGACAATAGGCCATCAATGGCGTTGAGAAGTCCAGAGAGTGTCACAGCCTTTTCCTGACAAGATCAAACACAGCTTCAGTTCTGAAACTAATGTGTTCGAGTCTAACAGTACTACTGATCTCCAGAGATTTGATTAAATAAATAACAATATCTTGGACTTGATTAGTTGGAAAAAATACTTTTTATGTGGAATCGGAAAAGGAAATGATAATAATAATAAAAAAAATCCTACCTGAGGCTTCCTAGGAGTTTTATCATGATCTGATGGGCGATCCCCGGCTTGACGATTCTGTAGCTCAACCGAACAGTCGATATCTTCAACCACGAGGATTGAACGATTGGACATGTGAAGCAACAAAGACTCCAGGGAAGAATCAGAACTGACAGCAGACAAGTTCAAGCTGTAGATGTCAAAATTAAGATGGTTGGCCATGGCTGCTATCAAGCTTGATTTCCCAGTTCCTGGAGGGCCATACAGTAAATAGCCCCGTTTCCATACCTTACCAATCTTCCTGTAATAGTTCTTTCCTCTGACGAATCTGTCAAGATCCTCAATAACTTTCTGTTTGAGGTTTCCATCCATTGCTAGCGTATCAAAAGTCATAGGATGATCCAAGTTGATCCCCTTAAAGCTCCATCCATCGCGTCCCCCGCGAGTAGTGTGAAACTTAACCACCCTGTTTTGATCCTTAATTATCTTAGCCATTTCAATAATGTAAGGCAGGTACTTATTCCTCACCATACTCGCGTGTCGTTTATGGAAACGAAGCTCGTACCATTTCAACTCATACTGGAGTGCTGAATTGAATTCACTGCAATAAGACCACTTCATGTCCGCACCGAGGAAAGTGTCGACAATCTTGCAATTCCTGTCAAGGCCATACGCTAGCGCCTTGATGTTTTCGTTCTTGCCAACCGTGATTCGTCGTGGAACAGAAGATGTAGAGAAAGCATTGCTGCCAAGATACATCGTCAGGGCATGAAAGAGATGGTTTTTTGATTCTTCATGCGAGTCGCTGATAACCATGGTGAGTTCTGACGTAAAACGACTCGCTAATTCCTGCAAAAAACTATGCATTTCTTGCGGGACGAAATCATTGATGGAGCTACGTAGAATTGCAACAGAAGCTATCAGGGATAGACTTGACCCCATTTGCTCTCTTCTCGATCCTCTTCTTTTTACAGCTCGCTAGCCCTTCTTCTTCTTCTTCTTCTTCTTGTGTTTTTTGGTATCTGCTGTTAAATTCTTTGATGGCGCGATCTATTTATAACGGGAAAGAAAGTGTAAAAGACGGTGTTGTAAATACAAAGACAAAACATGGAAAATTCTGTGCCATGGATAAAGATAACACAGCTCAGCTCTGCTACTGCAAAGAAGTTCACACGGAATTGCA
Source organism: Salix exigua (assembly GCA_032356905.1). Lineage (NCBI taxonomy): Eukaryota > Viridiplantae > Streptophyta > Magnoliopsida > Malpighiales > Salicaceae > Salix > Salix exigua. The sequence continues at coordinate 5,220,162 of CM063594.1, read as the reverse complement.
AGGTAGGTCAAGTGGCAACTCGATTAATTCCTACATTCCTTGCCTTGTTAAACTGAAATCTAGAAAGGAGTCGATAAATTAATCGATATTGGGGAGGCTTATCCAAAATAATAACTAGTAAACACGTACTATCTGTGGAAGACGTTGGTAGCTTCTAAGAATTGATCTATCAGAAGAATTAGTCTTGCAGAGTCAATGAAGTGACTGCACTAGAAATTGTGTGGAGGCATTGACGGAGTTAATAAGGGGTCAGGTGGGGCCGCCACCGCTCCTAGTTACGAGACTCAAATTGCGTGGAAGCATTCGATGCGGCGCCAACACTCCGTAGATTTAACACTCCATTTTGATGGATTATAAAGCACATTTTAAATTTATTTTTTTTATATTATTAGATATTTTTATATATTGGTATTAAAAAATATTTTTAAAAAATAAAATAAATATTTTAATATATTTATAAACAAAAAAATAATTTCAACTACATTTCCAAACATTCACTAAATTGATACACGGGTGTTTAGAAATATGATAGCTTTATTAAATGTTTATTACTTGAAAATATATTAATTTTTTATTTTATTTTAAAAATATATATATTCTTGATCTCATCTTATCAAAATATTTTTAAAAAACTAATTTAAAATAGGTAAATAAATCTTAATTTTAAAAAAAATAAAAAACAAAAAACAAGCTGTTATAAATCGGGTCAACTCAACTATGATTTTTTTAAAAATAAAAACATTATTTTAGGTTTTTTTCCACAGCATTTTAGTAAAAAAGACAAATAATTGCCCCCCGCTAAATTCTAGATTAATAAATTACAAGTTAGCCTGGGGTTTTATAAATACTACACCTTTTCAGAAGATCCAAAAGCTTTTCAAAAACAATTTCTTGCACTTTAAAATAAACAAATAAAAACTATTTATTAACCAAATTTCAATTTATATATGTGAACTGTTTTTATCTTGACTTGTTCATACGCCACTTGGCATAAAACTCCTGACTCTGTTACCGTTATTACATTACAACCATGAAGAGTGTCTCGGTAAGAAAACCACTTTGATTTTATATTATTTCGTTGACTGTGCTAAAATAAAATCACGTTTCTCCTCACGCTATTGTTTCGAGAGGCAGGCTGTGAAAAATGTAAATTTATAACTTTAAAATAATTTGTTGCCGGTATAAAAAAATAAACATTCATCTTATATCACAAATCTCATTTCCCCTCGAGGAAACCCGATATCATGCATGTCTTAGACCCCGTTCTATGAAAGTAAATCAGGAAAATAAATAAATAAATATATATATATATATATAAAATAGTCATGTGTTAGAGAATAATATAAATTATATTATGTGGTCTTATATATAAATTTAAGCTTTTAGGTGAGATGATTTCTTAATATGGTATCAGAGCCTTGTTGATCCAGCGGTCACGAGTTCGAATCTCACCATCTCCATTATGTTTGATAAAAAAAATCAAGTACAAGTAATGTGGACTTGTGTAAGTTTCAAGCCCAAAGAGTTTTCACTTAGAGAATAATATAAATCATATTTCAGAGTCTTACCTATAAATTTAAGTTTTTAGATAAGATGGTTTCTTAGCAGCCGACAAATTATTGTGTATATATGCATATTTTATAATTCACTGAGATGGTGTAATTTTCATTTTGCTTCTTTTTTAAAAAAAAAAAATCATTAGATATTTTAGTTTTTTTATGACCCACCAGTGGTCATTAAAGGATTGACCATAAGTAAATTTGCGATTTTTAAATTTTTTGGTAAAATAACTCTGAAATTCAAAACTCTTGAAACAGACATAAAATGGTATTTCTATCCTTTTTTTTTCCTTTTTAAAATATGGAAAAATAACAACATTGATCTTTTGATTTCTATTTTTTTTAGAATGTTTTATGAAAGTCTGATTTATTTATAATTTCATCATTTAATTTCAATCTATCATATATTTTTTTTTCTAATTTGATGCTTTTTAGTGTGTTAGGAAACACTGTGATGCTTGTTGCTTGTCTATTATGATCGGAAGTAAAGCAGACCTGTGATGGATTCCTGTTCTGATTTATCTCCACTCTCTTTTTATTCCTCTTCTCTGGCATAACATCGTCAGAACAAAACGATTGGGCTCTGAAGAATTTGTTCAGGATTGGGAGAAGAAAAGATTGAATTCTGAAAATGTATGGAATTATTTCTTTATTTCATTCTATCGTTCCACCATGTGATTCCTTGTTCTTTTTTTTTTTTTTGTACTGATTCCTTGTTCTTTCTGCTGTTATGCTGTTGCCGTGTGAAACTCGCAATATGAATCACTCCTTGCAGACAGGTGCACAACCACAATCATATACAGGCTTTGATCAGATGCAAGAACAAATGGAGACTGGAATTAAATAATCATAAAACTGGGGGTTACCGTGTAATTTAGGATGAAGAAAAGAGAAAATAAGGAAAAAAAGTTAACCGCTCACCGTCACATCTCCGGCCATCTTGTGAGGCCACACGCCACACCACGAGGAAGAGGACGCGGCGGCGCATCCACAAAAACACCGGATGGACATTTTATGCTACCGGAAGACGCCGCACGCACCTACCGAAACGTGCGTGAGGCTGAATGTTGTTGACGCATGGGTCACACGTGTGCACGGTATTTGCAGGAAAATACTAAAAAATGATAAAATATTGTAACACTCTTGCACTCAACTCTTCAATTTTGTCTTATTGGAGGGCATATTAGTATTTAGATATTTTTAAGAAATATGCAATTTTCGTGGCACCCCTCCCGCAGCTGCTATTTTTTTTCTTTTTTGAGGGATAAAATGATTATTTTACTGTGCAGAGAAATATAAAAAAATCAATAAACCGGTGACCCGACCGAATTGAAAACCAAACCGACTGAGCAGCACTATTGTAATCCACAATGATTTCACCCACATGCTACAATAAATGAACAACGACCTCTTTTATTATATAGTATAATTATCTCTAAACTGGCAAACACCAGTGTGAACTCCACATCAATTGACAATCCCTGCACTCTCCTTGGAAAAGGGTAAATGTTATCATCTCATTTAAGAGTTCAAACTATTAGGTGAGATCATAAAATATAATTTATATTATTCTCTCACCACTAGGTCAATAAATTTTGATATCATATTAAATAATCATCTTAGTTAAATAATATCTCACAATATAATTTATATTACTATAAGTCCTTACAAACCTCCAATCATAATGAAAATAGAAGCATAAGCAGATTTGTTGAGCCAATCAGACCCTTCTCTCCTAAGTAAAGTTCAATAATCTTTCCTGAAAGGCTCTCATCTTCCCACTTCTTTCAGCAGATGCTTGTGCCTTTACAGCTAGCTAGCTAGCAAAGTTCTTCAAAGCCAATCTCTTTAATCTACTGTTGGGGTGTGTTTCGTGCAAGGCATCCATGCCTCTTTTCATGGGAAGAGCCTATCATTTGATGCCACTTCATCAAAGTACCCTGAATGCCATCGTAGCTGTGAGAACTGAGAATGCTATTTGTTTTGTTGATTTTTTAAAAAAGTAAAATAATAATAACCCCCACCCCAAATTGTGTTTTTTTTTAATTGAATTGAAAACACATGAAAAATATAACCCACATTTTTTTTGTGTGGGAAAACTCTATCATTGGATGTTATTTATGATTCCGAAATGAGCCATTTGACTTGTTAAGGAAAAATTAAAGGTAAAATAATAGTGGAACCTCATGATTGATTTTCTTAACTAGCAAAGCTAATTAAATATTTGTGGAATAATACAATTAAAAAAATAATTGATTGAATAACATGATGAGTTTCATACAAAAAAATAAATGTAAGAAGAAAAAAAAGGAGAGGTAAGAAGAAAAAGAGAGAGGGAAAAGGAGTGAGAAAAAGAAAGCAAAAAAGAAAAAAAAGGTAAAGGAGAGAGAAAAAGACTATAATGATATACTAAAATTCTGATTACAACACTATTTTATAATTAAAAATATCTTTATAATAGATTTTTTTTTGGTATAACCATTCGGTGTCCGTCCATTGCCAACTAATTCGGATTCGAGTCGGGTGAGACTCTTAAGGATGACAAAGCTCTCTCACATAGCGCCGCTGCATACCCAAGATTTCGAACTCGATGATATACCAAAAAAATGATGCGGGTGAATGATATTTATTGCTAAAAACAAGTGATCAAAACTAGATACATAGAATTGGCAAGGTTAATTGAAATATTTGATGGATAATATAATTAAAAAAATAATTGATTAAATGACATAGTATTTTTTTTATAAAATCAAATGAAATAGGGAAAAGAAGAGATAAGAAAAAGGAGAGAGAGGAAAAAGCAACAATAAAATAAAAGGAAAAAACTTGGAGAAAGACTAAAATCTCAATAATAACACTACTTTACAATGAAAAAACCTCATTAATATAAATTTAATAACATATAAAAAATCACTAATAATAATAATAAAATATATTTACCACTAAAATTAAATGAGTTGTGCCATGCTCATGCATATTCCCCTTGGATTTGCCTTGCAATTTCTTCACCAACCCAAACACTTAATCATTCATAATTATTTCCATGGAACCTTGCACCAAATAGAAAGTTTAGGAAACTTCAAGGGTCAATAGTGATAAGGAAGAATGATTCAAAATCACATTTTCATCTTCATATTTGTGACTGTGTCATTGAAATTATTTATGAAAGTTCTTCTAGTTTAAAAATGTATTAAATGATATTTTTTAAAATTTTAAAAAATATTTTTGATACCGGCACATGAAAATGATATAAAAACACCAATTTTTTTAATTTAAAATAAAAAATAAAAATATTTTTAATTTTTTTTTCAAAAATATTTTTAAAACACAATATCAAATAAAAGTATCCAGTGATGATTATTTCAATATCTTATCCTTTAAAAAGAGATAAATTAGATGGAAGAAAACTATTCATACTATCTGTATTTTCAAGCAGACAAATTAATATAGAAATAGTGGAAACTTTCATAATGTTTTACTTACGTCCTTTTTTTATTTATTATTTATTTATGATCATATAAATATTCTTAAATTAAAAAACGGTACCGAATGAAAACTTATTCGTCATCCCAAAACTACCCCTTAGAAACTTCCAAATTAAGTTTTATTACCCCACGCACCACCCTTGTGTTTCAATCCCCCCCTCTCCCTTCCATATTTCTTGCTCTCCGAGTCACCAGTCAGTCAGTCATGACCGAACCCAATAAACCCGGTAACGATGACCCCTTCCTTGTTCAATATCAGCCGTCCGAACTTAAAATCGTTTCGGAATTTCTTTCCACCTGGCTTCCTTTCCTCTCTCGGGATCTCTGCCGTAACTGCACCAAAATTCTCTCCGATCGCATTCGCTTTCTCTCAGGTAACAGCAACTTGTTGTATCCCGAATTATCATTTTTTTTGTTGTTGTTTTTGATCCTAACATCATTTTTTTTAAATAATAATAATGTTATCTGGTTAGTTTAATTATAGAAATTAGTTTTATTTTATTTTATTTACGGTGTTGATATTTTGAAAACTAGGGTTTCTTTTGCTTACTGTTAACTGTAAGTCTTGCTATTTTCTTTTTGTTGAAGTTAAGGTTTGTTGTTGTTCGATTTTTTTACTGATTTGGAGTCTTTGGCTGTGGCATGTTTGGGCATTATTGTAGAACTCAAAGGCGAAGATAAGAGTAGGGATTTTCCGAAAATGAATGATAACTTGGAATCGCCCAACTCGAACTGTTGTTCTGGTGGTAATCGTGATAACAATCCCTTGGGAAGTTCGAAAGAGGAAGATGACTTGAATTCGTTAGTTAGTTGGAAAGATGGGACAAATGGATGGTATGAAACACCCAAGTCGGAGGCTTCCACTAGTGGACTTCGTAGTGAGTGGTGCTCGGGAATGTCTTGGGCAGATATGACGCAGGAAGATGAACTTGCAAAAGAAGAGAAGGAACTAGAGCAGCAGGAATTGAATACACGGGTGGTTAACGTGAACGATTCAGCGGGTGGTTTGAGGATGGCAAAGGTTGTTGGGAAGCCTACTACGTTACCGTGGGAGAAAAGGGAATACATTCGGTTTATGAACGTGAAGAGGAAGATGGACTTTATGTGCTTTGAGAAGGTTAATGGGAAGCTTACTAATATTCTCCAGGGCCTGGAACTCCACACAGGCATTTTCAGTGATGCGGAGCAAAAGAGGATTGTTAATCTTGTGTATTCACATAAAGAGAAAGGGGAAAAGGGAGAGTTGAAAGGTTGGTTTATAAAGCTTTTATCTTTCCCAGGCTATTCTGTTTGATCTGTTATCAAGCTTTCCACTCAAGTCAACCATTCTTTTCTATGTGCTATGTTACATTTTTTGCTTAATTGCCCTGGCCATGGGTTTTATGTGCTAGAATAGCTGTGGTTCCAAGGATGTATGCACTCTCTTATTTATGCCATACATGTCAATTTGTATTGGTAAAAGCGAGCTTGAAACTACTGGTGTTCATGTTTCTCATCACCGTCAAAGTACACTAACAGCACACTTGCACCGATCATTAAATTCTACATTTTCTATGGTGACAATTGACTGAGATTTTGACTGTCAAAAGCATCTACTCTGGTAAATATAATAATTAAAAAACTCTTGACATTCAATATCTCACTTTTGTCATAAGCCAGAATACTAAAAGCCACTCTTGGTTTTGTATATGATCTCAGGTGAAATGTTCACCATTCTCTCACCACTTCTTTTTCTCTGGTTTCCCTTTTTATGTTCTAATGCTGTTCACAATTCATTCTTTTTGTGTTTCGTAGCTTCATATGCCAATAAATCTAAGCTTTTTCCATTTATTTGACACGTGGTGGTCGCAAAAACAATTGACTGTCCTGTTCCTTGAAGAATATAAAACATTGAAGTGATGAATGCCGATGTCAACTTAACATTATCTTTTTGACCATTCTATACTATCTTCCCGTGCTTGATATAAATTGGCCGAACATTGTTGTTGAGATGGTTTCGTTCTTTCAACTCAATTCTCATGGTGATTTGTAGAGTGATGTCAAAACTCACCTTTAGTGTTGATTGGTAATTTTTTTGAATTTTATATTCCACTTCTAATTCTATGGATCTGAGAGCATCCATAGTAGACTCATTAGCATTGAATAGTGCCTTAGCTGTTTTTCAGATGTAGTATATTGATCTGTTAGATGTGAGTAGAGGTATGGATTCATGTCCAAGATTTTCTTTTTGCAACATCTGTGAGTTGAACTGGGCAAAACGTTTCCTGGAAAATGTTCAATTATTTGATATCATTGTTGATAATTTGGTGGGGATTCTGAAATTTTCTTGCAGAACGAACGTATTCAGCTCCACAAAAATGGATGAAGGGCAAAGGGCGTGTGACTCTCCAGTTTGGATGCTGTTACAACTACGCAACTGTAAGTTCCGATCCCTTTGCCACACACCATCAACATTCTGAATTATGGCAATCTGAGATTTGTAATATTAAAACTGCACAAATGTCAAAACTTGTAACATATACAACATGGTGGCAGGACAAAAATGGTAATCCGCCAGGCATCATCCAGGATGAAATGGTAGATCCCATGCCTGACCTTTTTAAAGTGATCATCAGAAGGCTGGTCAGATGGCATGTTATGCCCCCGACTTGTGTGCCAGACAGTTGTATTGTTAACATTTATGAAGAAGGGGACTGTATACCTTCTCACATTGACAGCCATGATTTTGTTCGACCTTTCTGTACTGTTTCTTTTCTTAGCGAGTGCAATATAGTATTTGGATCACGCTTAAAGGTTGTGGGTCCGGGTGACTTTGATGGTCCAATTGCAATCCCTCTCCCTGTGGGGTATGTCTAACGTGCAATCCTCTACATCAATTCCCTGCTTATATATCATTTTCTTTCTTCCTTCTTTTCCCGTCTAATATCATGTGCATGATCTTGTAATTATTGTCCTGATATTTGTCTACGCCCCATCTTTATTGTCATGTTACCAAAATCTTAGTCATTTTTGTTTTCAGTTCTGTTCTTGTCTTAAATGGAAATGGAGCAGACGTGGCTAAACACTGTGTGCCTTCAGTTCCTACAAAGAGGTAGTGATTGAATCTTCTTGAGCTGTTCTTATGGTATAATGTATATATAATTTGCTTCCTTTCCCACCTTGTATTTGTTGTAGGATATCAATCACATTTAGAAAAATGGACAAAGCAAAACTACCCATAGGTTTTGTTCCAGAACCTGGTCTGCAGGGTATCCAGCCATTGCCATATGAACTGGATAAAACGAGGTTAAATTCTCCTAAATCTGAGCCTTACATGAAAAGGTGGCCGTTGGGTAAAGAGGGCAAGAAGGAACGAAGGAGACCTGCAGAGAATGATTCCCAATCAGAGCCTTATTACTCAGGTCAGAGTCGACATCCAGCTGCGTATCAATGGAGGATCAAGGAAAATATAGACAGAGCTGATGGATGAGGTGTCCAACCCTTCTGTTGCCTGAATTTCAGGTTTGGACATCTGAGATTTAATTTCTGCGAGTATTCTGTGGAAAGCGGATATAGAGGTTGAGGTTTATTTCAGTGACAGAGTTCTGCTTACACGTAGCAATACCTAATGCATTCTTCATTTGTTTCTGATCAAAGCAAATATTTACATGGGAGTTTACGGTGTAATAGAGAGCAACATTGAGTCTGCTGTCCCTCAGGTTTTAGGCATTACTATAACAATTGTGTAGCTGGAATCCATTGAAGGTCTGGTTCTGGTTAAATCCCTGAGCGGATATCCGTATCTCGAAGCATGGCTCGGTATTGATTAATTGGATCAACTAGCTTGACGCTGCATGTTTGTGATTGTGATAAATTACTGCTTTGTTGAGGTGTCTTTGGAGTTGATTGGTTACAGGTGCACTCCACCATATCATAGCGGGAGATGACAGTATTGTTTTCATATTCTACACTGGAAATCTTGAGAGTTATATTGTAATTGTTTTTCCCTGACTTGGTTGCTGTCAACAGATTATTGATTTGCAAGTTTCTTAATATTATACTGGGGTGAATTCTGAGTTGATATTTTTTAACACCTGTCGGGTTAGGTGCTGGGTCAACCTGCGGGGGCTGGGGCTGGGTTCAATAACAATGGTGTACACTAGCTAGATTAATTTCTACTGAAGAAGCATTCTATTTCAATCCTTACCATTTCAATTGTCTTAATCTCAACCTTGAAGCGTCTAAGAAGTTATTATGATACAATTCCTGCTTTTAATTATATTGATAATAAAATCTTACTAAATGCCATGTCTCATGTTAGATTTTTTTTTACAACCTTAAAAAAAATATAAAAATTCTAGGAGGTCAAGAATATGGTGTATAATGAGGTGGTAATATATTGAAGGATATAGCTTTTTATATATTTTTTGTAACCTTAAAAAAATATAATGAGGTTAGGAGGTCAAGAATTTGATGTATAATGAGGTTTTAGCAGATTGAACAACATATTTTTTTTTAAAGAAAAACTCATTTTGTCATATCTCAATATTTTTTTTTAAAAAATATCAATTTAAAAGATTTGTCAAAGCAAAAAAAAATAACAATAAAAAGAATGAGTATAAAAACATGATCTGTAAATATAATAAAGGAGTAGGAAATCGTAAGAAAACAAATTAATTTAAAAAATAATTATAAAAAAATTTATAAATTAAAAGAATAAAAACCAAATATGGAATAAAAAATGGAGGATATAATCAGAAAATAAATTCAATTTTATAAATCAACTCAAATAAACAAAATAGAAATTAAAAGAACAGAGACTAAATCCCAAGAAAAAAACAAATTGAAGGGTTGATGTGCAATGCTGTAATACTAGCATGAAAAACAGTGAGCAATTGCAAAGCCATTTGAAGATGACGGGGTGACTCACTTTCACAAACACACTAACATTTTTTTTAAAAATTAAATTATCAAATCACCAATACAACCACATGATTATTGCAAAAATATCAATGTCAAATAACTAATATGCCCCTAAAGTCAACCTCGAGATTTTTTGGCTTCAAGGGTAATAAAATAATTATATTGTGCTACCCCTAAATAATTATAAAATGACAAATGAATCTCATGAAAAATACATTTTTACTCCTCAAGTCAATCCATTGATTTGTCTATTGAAAATAAAAAAAACAATTATATAGCATTTTCTCCCCACCAAATAAATTTTGTTAATTAAATAAGGTATTAAAGCAACCACTAGCCGTTATAATATATATAAAGAGTTAACATCAATGGTGGCTCGTGAAAGCTGGATCAAGGTTTGCTCCTAGTCTCGGTTGAGTCTGCTAATATTGGTGCCTGAGCTTACATCGTTAACCAGGCGTGGATTAGTCGAGTGTAGTGCGACACACGTTAATCAAAAATATATAAAGAGTTACGGGGGTGATCATTTTGGAAAGTTTGAAACAATAAGGTTGAAATGGGAGATAGCTCAAACTATGAGCGTCAAATGAAACTTTTTTAGTTTGCGCATGTTTATTATTATAAAATGGGATGTGTTTTTTGAAAATGTTTTTTCAATTAAAAATATATTAAAATAATATTTATTTTTATTTTTAATATCAAACACATCAAAAATATTAAAAAAAACATAAATATACATTGTTTTGATGCTAAAATGAAAAGCAATTTAAAAAGCAGAAATTATCATGATATCAAATGAACACTTCATTTTATGCGGCTCATAAGTGTGAAATCTGTCCCGTCAGTGAAACCAAAGTTATCATTCCTAGGGTTGGTGGGTTGGTTGGGTGAACATTTGCGGTACATTTTTAAAGTGTTTTTTGTTTTGAGATATATCAAAATAATATATATTTTTTATTTTTAAAATTATATTTGATATCAGCACATCAAAATAATTTAAAAACACCAAAATATATTCATTTAAAATGATTTTTTTTCAAATGTCAGTAAAATACCGGTTGAAACGCAGAACCAAACGAGTTCTATGGTCCAAGACACGAGTCGTGAGCTGAATAAATTAATATGGATTGACTCGGTCAATTCAGAATTAAATCATTTTAAAATTTTTATTTTTAAAATTCAAACTGGGGTTTGATGATTGAGTCGATATAAAATTGTAATCCTCAGTTAATTTACCGAGAAAAACTTGTAATTTAAAACCTAATCCGGATCGAATCCGGACCAGCAAAGACTTCACCAAGTTAACATGCCAAGTCAAGCAAGTTAGGTAACATGGTTAAAACTAGCTTGGTTGGGAACAAAAAAGAACTCTAAAATAATCTAACTCAAAGATTTCCCTAGCAAAAGAAGACCAGTACTCCGTACGTGGTCCTACAAAGATTCAATCTCTTTGGAAACCATTAAAACTCCAGTCAATTGATAGCAATGGCTGATCATGCATGTATCCGTACTGACGGGGAAGGACGCGAAACAGCAGAGGCAGGCATGCATGAACGATTTTCACATCCCAGGTTTTTGTTGGAGAGTGAAATGCCTTTTGCTTTTAGCATTTATCTTCTGATTAATGAGCATGTACAAATCTTATTAGGCTTGCTCTACGTGGTAGCCAATCTCTTTCTTAGAAATTAACGGGACAGAAAGCAAAAGAAAGAGAGATGGGGGACTGCTAGCAGCTGCTAGAAAGAGAGGTTAAAGATATGAACTGATACTGTGATGTTATGGGAGGAGAAAATAAGAGCCCAAGAGATGATTACCCCCAAGAAAAGGAAGGCGCCCTGCTGCTGGACATCACTGATGCAGCATTCCTTATGAGGTAAGCAGTTCAGGATGTTAGATAAGAGAGATGAGGAGAGAGAGAGAGAGAGATGAGGGAGAGAGATGCTTGCAGGAAGCCTTCCCTGCCAAATCGAGGCCGAAAATATATAGTTGATGATCGAGAAGAGAGAATGACACTGGCTATGATTTGGCACCGAGAAACAGACAACGATGCCACATCCCATTTCAAAGATAGCAGAGCCCAACAAAATGCATGATAGGGATACAAAATCTCATGATGGAGTGTCAAAATCAAACAAATTCAAGGCAGTAATTATATATCCTCTAAGAAACGCCCCATCAAACCTAGAATTTTATAATTATATCAGCTCACTCGACCCCTCGAACCATAAATTGGGTTTATTATATAACCATGATTTTCAAGGAGATTAAAGATACAGTCTGGAGTTCATGATGTGCTCTATGTAATGATGAGACTTCATCCGAATTTCGGAATTCAGAGAAGGAACAAGAAACAGTACTTTCCCACTTTTTTTAATTTAATTTTTTTTTTACTGCATGCTTCTCATGCCCTTTTCAGGATCGTATCATATGAGACAATTAATGAGGATTTCAGAGAAAGCCAAGAAGAACAGAAAGAAGTTGGATTTAGAATCTCTTGTAGAGTTGAAACACACATATTTTTTCGATAGTTTTAATAATAAATTGGTAGAAAATCATGCACTGAAGACAAAATCGGTGCCCATCCCCCTAAGTTGATCATCCATGGACACGAAGAACTCACATAAGAATTCAAAACTAACGCCTGAATCTGCTGATACTGTGAAGTGAAAACAAAAATATGTGCTCAGGTGACAGGACTGCTTGGTACTTGCTGTGGTCAGAATAATAATCATTTCAACAAACACCATTTCCTGATGTATGCGTGCGATGGAACTTTCCTCGCCAGTGTAAATGTACCTCATTCTCACTGGAGTAAGACAAATACGACACACTTTGCCTCGTGCACTGCGAATATCGATGCTAAATTTCTGTTAATTTTGGAAAAGAAAACACAAGAAATAATGATATACAGTAAAAATAACTTGTTAATTTATTTATTTTCGGCAAATTCCACTCCTTATGCTTAGCAGTATATATGTAATTAATAACTGGGAAGAGGGGTTTGAAGAAAATATGATCAGGAAGCAAGATGAATGAAAGGATCAGGGATGTATATATATATGATCCGCATGCAGAATGATTTCTGATAATTGAGTCTACTCCTCGATCGTGTCTCCAACTAAAAGAGAAATCATACAGACAGAGGTTATGGTTATGTTCCAACTATTGCCTTAATTATTATTAGGATAAATTCAATCTGTAAAATATACACCATCTACGTGTTGGGATAAACTCAGAGCAAACCGCCCTCCTGCAAGCCGCCTGCGTCCACCGCCCCTCTTGAAGCAACTTGTCAAAATCTTATCTTAAAGTCAAAAATATCTACCTTTCATGTTGTGTATAAATAAGAAGCTTAGTTAAGGAAAAAAGAGCAGTGAGAGATATTAGAAAGTAAAACACGAGAGAAAGAAAGTTTTTTGACAATATATTCAAATCTCTGTGTAATTTTTTTATTAAAATAAAATTATATATTTTATCCATCTTCAATGTTTCAAAACCACCACACCATCGACAATTAGAACATCTTGTCGAGGAAAGTCAGGTTCGGAATTAATTTCCAGTTTCCAAGCCGTGTCTCTTTATCAAATTTGAAGTATAATCATGATGTCCTTGCAAAATCAGAGCCTGCTTTTACTTTAACATTAGTTTATAGCACAGCGGTCCCGTAGCTAGCTAGTCCCCGAGGGTACGGCGAACCCAGTTGAGATGCTTGCTTAAATACCTGGGATTCTTGCAAAGGATTTATTAGGTTATGAAATAATAAAAACAAAAAATGTCTTGTTTATGGATGGTGTTGAAATTATTTTTTATATTATTTTAAAATAGCAAACAAATACCCTATAATTTATCTCTTTCAAAAAGATGATCTCTCCCGTGATGATCAGTTCTAAATATCACACAACATCATTAATCTAGTGACATTCATTCATTCATTCATTCATAAGCCTCGTCCACTCCTTCATTACTTTCTAATTTTCTTCTTTACAATTCAATTTTCTACATTTTAAAGTCTCTATCAAGGAATCTGAATGGCTAGTTTTAATCATATCATATCTCGTCATGCCTTACGATCCAAGTTTTTCCACTGATACCCTCCTTTTACAAGCTCTCATTTGTCCTTTCTCTTCTTATGAGCAGTGCTTCACTGTCAACTTCAGTCCTTCTCTGTCATATATTTCTCTGCTATATATCCTCCCTCCCACCCCTCCATCTCATCTGCAGCTCAGTCTGGTCCTTTTTTATAGACCATAAGGCCATATATATAATCCTCACTCTATCTAGCTTTTTCACGCACAAGTCTCTCTCACAAACTCCACCTCTTAAATTTCTCACAGCCAAACCAGTACTCTTCTAGATATCTTGTTCTCCTCGATCGATCCCTTTATTTTGTTCTGGTTAATTCTCACTAGTACTATACTCCATCATGGAACCTCAGCAACAACAACACCAGCAGCAACCGGACGAGGGTAATAACGGTGGCGCCAAAGGGAGCTTACTATGCAGGCAAATCAGTACAAGGTGGACTCCCACTGCTGACCAGATAAGAATATTGAAGGAGCTGTACTACATCAAAGGTGTTAGGTCCCCAAATGGAGCTGAGATTCAGCAGATCTCTGCTAGGCTTAGAAAGTACGGCAAGATTGAAGGCAAGAATGTCTTTTATTGGTTTCAGAACCATAAAGCTCGTGAGAGGCAAAAGAAAATATTCACCAATGAAGTCCCCATGCAACAAAGAGCTGCAAGGAAACCTGAAGATTATTACTCTTACAAGTACTCCAACAGTAATAATAATCCTGGTTGTTATTTCCCTCTCTAACTTGCTTCCTTTATTTATTTTTTTCCAGTGCTATCATGGCTAGCTAGACTTGAGTTTTTGTTTATTAATTTACATGTCTTGCGCTGACAATTTTCCAGGGTTTTCTTCTTCATCTGCAAATTCCGGTGCAGTTACTGTTGGGCAGCGAGATATCCATGGATATGGATCATTAACCATGCAGGAGAAAACCTTTTGGGTAAGAAACGATGGCCCAGAAAATGTTAGTGACTTGTGCCTTCGATAAGATCTTCTTGTTGATGCTGATGCTGATGCTGATGTAAATAAATATGCCTTTTCTGGTAGGCAGCAAAGTGGAAAGAAATCAACATAAAAGTTACACCCATGTTGAATACTATATCCTATGTGAATTTTCATGTGCCTTTTTATCAACATCCACTCAGATCTTGCCTTAATGCATCACAAGGGCAGATCGAGGTGGAGTAGAAATTTGTAGCCTTAAAAAGTTTATTGATAACATCTATATATAGATAGGCAGAAACTTTTTCTGGTTTTCTTGGGATAATTAATCTGAACAAAACATCTTCTTGTGCTTTGAATGAAGCACGCCCGTTTTCCTTTCCTGCAAACAGGATACGGGGCAGAAAATACAAGGCTAGAAAAGGTCTAAAAAAACTCTCTTGTTTGCTTCATCAGGACTGTCCAGTACCGGCTGGTGGTAGCAATATTGGTGCTGGTGGTGGATCCATGATGAACAACACTAACTATGGACCAGGGATATCCTATACTGTATTTGATCAAGACCAAGAGGCAGATGCAGAGATTGAGACTCTTCCTCTCTTTCCCATGCATGGTGATCAGGAACACATCAATGGCTCTTTCAACATCAACAATATTAACCAAGACTTCTATTACAGTAGCTGCTATGGCGGCTCTGATGATGATTACTGCAATGACTCTACTTCCTTGGAGCTTAGTCTCTACAATGGCGGCCGGCCACAAAATTATTAATGTTTGTGAATACTATCCCTCTTAATTAGTTTGCTACGTACCTTGAGTAATTCTAATCTTCCTAAGATTACTATAGCGTAGTGCTATTTCATGTGCTTCTTAAGGTGTTAATTTTCTTTCTGTTAACCTGTTTATCGAAAATTCCAATGAGTTGTGAACTTAACAGTTAACACTCGTCATGCAAAGGATTTGCTTCCACTGTCATTAAATCTGAGTTATCAGAAAGCTAGAGAGTTTAGTTTGGTATATCTTCAGTAAGAACACCATTATTTCTTTTCAAGCAAGGTTATTCAGTTCATGGCATCCATGGGGTCAGCATGCCTGATGATCCCAGGTGCCAAGCTCCGTCTGAAGCCGAGTCCAAGCGCCGATCATGTGTCTGATGTACGAGAGCTTAGGCGTCATGCTTACGCCTAGTCATCAAATGCATGCATGTCTGGACTTTGCGGGTGTGCAGAAATCTCCTAATCTAATAAATTTTTAACTTGTTAATATTCAGTATTTATCTTTTATTAATAATTATATAAAATATATATTAATAAAAATGAAATGACTCTTCATCTCTCATTTTCAAAATAAAAAGATAAGATACATGGGGTACAGAATACTCTATGAATTACCTGGATATATAAGAGGTCAATATATAATTTTATTTTATTTTATTTTACATATTACAGACTTTCTCTATGATGTTTCAAAATTACAGACTTATCTTCAAGAATCATCAAAGAAGATCTTTTTAATGTACTTGATTTTCTACATCAAGCTCTCATCCATCTAACAAATAAAAAGAATTAAATTGTTGGAGTTGAGGATCCATGAATATGTTTTCATATATTCTGTTATTTTTTAAAAACAAAAATGTCTTAAAACGAATGAGAAATAACTTTTTTTCTTATAAAAAGGCTAACGAACCCTCAAAGCATAAACAGCAATGAAAAAGGAAAATAGAAAAATCTAAACAACAACAATTTGTAAGAGGTAAAAAAATTAAAATAAATAAATTATATAGTAAGAGCTCAAAGGAGAGAATCATCGCCTTATCTTCCATACCAGCTGGTCCACACGATACATACCCGCCAACAAAAAACTCCTTCAAGCACGTGTTAAATGAATCTCCCATTGGATCCATCTACCCAAGTTGTTAATCTCCATCAATCGTGCACAAAAACAATGACCGTACTCATAGTTATTAATTTGGTTTCGTTTAAAAAATCGAGATAAAATAATGTTGTTTTTGTCTCGGTTTTAATTCCGGTCCGTTCCGAAAATTTCTGCCGGAACACCTCAGTTCCGTTTTTCGGGACGTGCAATTATGGGTTCAAAATCTATTTTTTTATTTTTTAAAAATTATTTTTGACATCTATACATCAACATAGTTTAAAAACACCAACATATTTTAAATAAAAAAGAATTCAAATTTTAATTATGTTTATTAAATTAATATTATATATATATATAAATGATTAATTATATATGAATATTAAGACATCGAAACGGCACACCTAAACACTCCAAAAATTCCGTTCCAATCGAAAAACCGGAATGATATGACTGGACTAGAAAAGAACAATAGACTGTGTCCTTATCCTCCATTCCAATGTTCTTCGATCACCACAAACCTTAAAATCCTCAGTTCTTACAATAATGATCGAGTAGAATCTTCAGTTCTTTGGTAGCTGGATCCCCATAGAGAGAATCACTGGAGCCTAAGAAAAATAATCCCATTACAGGGACCCCAAATTCTTGCTTCGATCGTACGTTGGTGATTTGAAAGAACAAGATGTTAATCTGTAGGGCTGTAAGAAAAACACATTTTAATCACAACCTTTTATTCATTTCAGGTATTTATTTGCGTATTATCCGACAAAACTTCCTCAAAAATATTAGTTTAGCATCGTAACCAGTGGATAATGAAACGAGGATGGCCTCTCGCACCCTTCTGACCTCGGAAGTCCACTTAGAGGTTTTTCTATATGACTAATTATTTATGTTAAGAAAATCTTTTAAGTAAGAAAACTATTTAGAAAAGTCAAATAATAATATGATTTTTTAAATTATATAAATATAATACTTTTATATTTGTACTCTGATGAAAATATGATATTTAGAGAAATCAATTCTATTTTAATATATATATATATAAGTAATATTGATATAATTATTTATTAATAATAAATGAATAATTAATACAAGGTACAATGAAAACTATTTTTTATATAGAAATATATTAAATAATTTTAAATTTTTTTAATTAAATATATATAAATAACTCTTCAATTTAAAAATATTTTCTCTTTAATTTTTCTTTTAGCTCTCCCATCGAGATTGCCATAATAGTTTTATACGTAAACAACCTCTCTCCCGAAAACAAGGAAGAATTGTACCAGTAAAGATATGGGGCACTTCCCAAAATCTCACTGCTTAAACAATGTATTTCATTGATACTAGAAATTAAAGCAATCATTTGATTATAGCTCGATGATTTTGATGGAGATCATCAAAGTTGGTGTTCTATACGGAGTAATCCGTGGATGCTCATGTTCTTAGCTTTTGCCCTAGTTTTTTTTCACCAAGGAAAAGAACAGAAGTAATGGAAATCTATAGATGCAATATATGCCAAAGGTTTCGTTTGTCTCTCACTTGAGCAGACCTCAAACTCCATACCAATCTCACCGATCAATCAAATATCCCAATTCATATTTTCTTCCCTGTATTTGATCCAAATCATCATCTTCACGACCTAAAACAAATTGACTGGAAGAATGCTTCCATATTGACAGAGAACTCTTACTGCGTGCTAATTCAAATAGATAGACATGCAGAAGTGTGTGACGCGGACCAAAATCCCATTTCCTGGTGTTAAAATTTAATTTGGAACATAATCAGGAGATTCAAGACTAGTCTTCGTCCATCACTCTCCCTCCTGCATGATTAAGCACCTCTCGGTAAGAGAAAATGCAGGGCCCTTTCTAGTTCTGAAACCTTGCCGGAGGTGGTTGAGCTGCTACCATTGTCTGTGCTGAATGTTGTCTGCCCTTTATGCAATTTCTGTGACCACATGACAAAAAAGCTTTTAGGATGAACTTGATATAAAAATGCAAAGGGAAGAGAAAATCTGCACCTGCGGCAATGGCAGCAAAGAGGAAGGAGGAGGATCCCGTACTTGATCAACTCTTTTTTCAAAACTCGTTTCCTGGTTGGAATCAAGAGGCTCGTCAGATGATTGATGCAATCTAGAGATCTCCCCAGCTCTTTTATGGGGGCTCCCTGCCCTTAATCTAGTGAGCATCTCAGTAGGCAAAAGATTATCCCTCAGTTTGCCGGTAACTTGAAACAGAGCATTCTGTACATTTTTCTCCCCGCCTGTAATCTGTATAACATATAGCAGTTTGGGAATAAATCGCTAAGCAGATGGCACCAAAGATTTTTACCAAGTAGGTAGAACACTGGAAATTCAAAAACGAAAGGACATAAATTTTCTATAGAAGCTCCAAATGCCTTACCATGTTGACTGATCACACTCCATTACATATAAACATTCCAGTATCTATCTATAGTTATATACTAGTTTTCATCCTGGATAATCAAGAAAATCCTCTACTTTGAAAGCATCAGGCAATTTCAAAGAACAAAAGGCAACCGATAAGTTATAGAACTCTTGGTACATTTAAAACATTGCAAATCTACACAACAAACAGCAAAAACATCAAATTGTATAATAAGATAAATGAAGAGAAAAAAAATACAAATACAACTGATGAACAGAGAACTGGTAGAGCTGTGGAAATGTTACAAGAATAGGTGAAATTTGCTAACCAAACTAGATGATGACAACGACAGGTGATGAAGTGTTGATTGTTCTTGGAGCAAGAGGAGCACATAACTGTTTATAAGCACAAATCACAACAGCACCGAAAATCACATTAACCAACAAATATTAGACTCAATGACATACTTCAACCCAGTTTATGTTGCCTACTAAAATCCTCTTTATTTCACAATAACTGAAAGCAGATTAGAAAAGAAAAAAAAGACAATCAGAATTGCACCTGCAATAACACATCGTTCTTTGAAGCGAAATTAAAGAAACGGTCTCCTTGAAATATCTGTATATCAGCCCCGGCTGTGTCTATCATTTCTGAATCTATCCTACCTCCTCTTCCAATCAAACAAGAGACCCTATTAGATGGCAGCAGGAGGGTTGCAGTCACAGAAATTTCACCAATCAAGCCCAAGGAACGAGCTTTTTCAATGTCATGCTCAATAGATCTAGCAACGACAAGAAGGAGTGCATTCTGTGCAGGAGAGTGGGATGATTCAGGGTTCTCCGATGCAGAAACAGTAACTAGACGGTCAGCAGAGTTGGTTATAGGAGCAAGGGTTATAGAAGCACCAGTTTCATTTTGCAGAGCTCTGATTATTGACCCTCCCTTGCCTATGATGCTCCCAGCTGCACCATGGGAGCAGATCATCCTAAATTGAACTTGTAATTGTTCATTAGGTTTCTTATGATCTCCATCAGTTGCAATATTTCCAGAATATGTGGGTAGCAGAGAACACAAATGAGGGAAGAATTCTGCATGTGGATCCCCAGGGGAACCACTTCTTCTCCTAACAGTTCCAAGGCTTAAACCCACTTCATCCTTCTCATATGGAGTACAATCTTGAAGGCAGCTAGTTACATCAATCACTGCTTTCTTTACAGCCACAGTGCTACTCCCTGTGATCTTTTTTTTTTCATAAACCAATTTATTCAAATTTCATTTCAGATAATATAAAAGATTGATCTTAGAAATAATTAAATATATCAAAATAGATATTTCTTTATCGTACTAAAACATAAAATCTATCATGAATTATTAAAGGAGAAATATGTAGCAAAAAAAACCTGAATTAATTGATCTTCACTTGAAGCGCAAAGTGGGGCCGGGAGAATCCAGATATGCGCCCCACTAGCTCTCTTCATTCTCTTGATATTCCTGCCTTCTCTACCCACAACGGCACCAATCTGCGACATATTGGCCAAAAGTCCACAATATCCCTCGCAATCACCACCATCTTTCTCCGCATCCATCTCCCACATCCTCTCCAAAACCCTAACCACCGCTTCCTGCGCAGCAGACACTTCCACCGTCTCATCTTCACCTACCGCGATTTTCCTCTCTGGGGACGCGGACCCCACCACCAGGATCGCCCGGTGCTCCGACCCCTTCACTGCTTCCTCGCAGTGAACAAGGCAACCGGTTTCAACCCGGATTCGGGATATTACGGAGCCGGAGTACCCGATGAGAGCACCGATTTTCGAAACATGGCAGACTACTCGGAATGCAACCTGACCCGGTTGGAGCTCGATCAACGGCTTTCGTGGAGAGTGCTTGAGACGGTGATGCTTCTGGGGGTGCTGCATTGAGTGGAGAAAAGGAAAAGGAGGGAACTTTTCAGAATGTGCACCTTTTCCTGACACTAGATTAGAGGAAGAAGACACTAATAGCATCTCCAGTGAGAGTGCTATTTTGGAGAGATAAATTTTCAAAATTATACTTTAAATAGTGTAAAAATGACATTTTTATTGATGTGTGCTCCAGTGGTAAAAGTCATTTTGGAGAGATATTTATTTTTATATTATTTTAAATATAGTGTAATTATTTTGTATGTAGTTTAATTATGCAATTAATTATACAATTAAATAATTACTTTTAAAAAACCCTCTAACAATATAATTATTAATTTTATATATAATTTTTTATTCTTTTGTTAAAGTATTTTTAAATAAAAATAAAAAATAAATATTTTTGATATAATCACTTTATTTTCTAATATATATATATTACATTTTATATATATATATATATATATTATAATATATAAAAAAGGTGTCCCAAGTGGGACCATCTTTTTATCCCGTCCCTCATGAGCTGCTAAGCTCATGGAGGGGTGTAATTTTTGCCTCCGCAAATAACACCCCGCTGCAGTGGATAAAAACACACAAAATAAGTAAAAATATATTAATTAATTGATGACTACTCAAATAGCACTCTGCTCTGCGAATGCTCTAAAACGAAAGAAGAGATGGGGAAGTTAAAAGTTAAAACAGGTTGCTGACTGTAGTACTGTAATTAACATTTTATCCCTCGATATGTTTCAATTTTAGCATTGTATTAAGAGATATTTTTTTAATTTTTTCATGGGACTAGTAACTGAATGTTTGGGGATTTCTTTGTTTTTTCTAGGTATTTTTGTATAATAAAAATACAATTTTATCCCCGTAGACAACAAACCCGGTGATATTTTTGATTTTTTATAGTGAAATAACTATATTACTCTTCGATAAGACAAAACCCAAGAGTATCATGCAAGGGTGTTTATAGAGTTTTATATTTTTTAAAATAGTATAAATACGGGTATGCTCTTGTAAAAGATAAAATCCAATAGTTGGATGTAGGGTCTGTCTGGTAGTGCGATTGCGTTAGTTTTTTAAAGTGTTTTTCGTGCCGAAATATATCAAAATAATGTTTTTTTATTTTTAAAAAATTATTTTTGAAATCGGCACATCAAAATGATCTAAAAACACTAAAACATATTCATTTAAAATGCAAAAAAAAACATTAATTCAAATTTCGACGAAACGCCGGTGGGATCGCAATGACAAACAGGCTAGTAGAGTTGTTTAAGTAATTTAACATTTTATTATTATTTTTTCTGCAAAATATGGTAGGCACATCGGACTAACACGCACACCATTTTCTACCTCACGCTCCTTTCAGACGGCGTGTGCGAAGTCATATGGTGGTGAAAAATGTTCATCTGGCGTCTCACTAGTGATACTATGGGCGCGTGGCATCCCACGATGGGCAGAACGTGATGGTGATCGGTTGATTTCCCCTCTTTTCTCTCTCCTGTAGCCTAAATTACACGAAAGTCCCCTTGGTTTATAGTGTTTTCATTTCATTCCCTGATCTTTTGTTTGTTTTGTATGGTCCTGATTTATGTGATATAAGTTTTGATTCATTTCAATTTTGTTCTTTAATTGAAATTAATTATTTATTTCATTTTTATTTCGATTCTTATTATTTTGATTTTGGGTTTGGTTTTAAATCCCTAATTATTTTCGATATAGAAATTTGAATTTTTCAATTTTATCTTTCGATTGAAAATCATCATATATTTTATTTTCATTTCAACTCGTATACTTTTAATTTTTTATTTGATTTTAATTCCTTTAGTTTTTTATATATTTTTAAAATAGTCTCTATTTTTGTTCATGTTTATATGTACATACTCTTAGTTTTTGTTTTTTATTATTTTTGTCCATGGTTATAATAACAGCTATAATAATTATAATAATTTAACAATCAGGATAATAACAATGAGATAATAATTCAAATAATTCATCAGTTGATGTGTTTTTGTTCAAAATTGACTTTTGCTGCTTTTTATGTATGATATTTCAAAGTTAATATCATGTAAACAAAAAAAATATAAAATGTCATATGCAGACAAAAAAAGATGAAAAAATTAGATCAAATTATCTACAATAATTTAATATATACGAGTCTAGTAACCATAACCAAATGTTTTCTTATACGCATACAAAGACAACTTATGTACAAAATGGAAGTTAAATTACAGATTTGTTCACCTACGAGCACCGGCGTCACATTTCTTTGAAAGAAATCGCAAAACTTTCCGCTCCCCTTCTATTAATTCTTCTTCTCCTTGGTTCCCACCATGGATACTCTCGGCAAAGAAAAAATGTTGAATCCCACAATGAAATCTTGAATTACTCTCGCAGTTTCTGAAATTAACGACGATATTCACTTAATTGGTTGCCCTAGAGTTTCTTGATTGATTGTTTTATTGCAGGACTTCGAGATCGCTTGAATGTCAAAATCAAATCACCCAGTACCTTGACTGAGATGATAGGAGTGGCTAGACTAATTGAGGAAAGAAACCAGCAGCAAAAGAATCACCAATCAAGATGAACAAGAACGCAGACAGAAGAGGTTGTGTTATTATTACAACGAGAGATTTGCTTCAATCCATCGTTGTGAATGACCATAGTTATTCATGATCGAGTGATTCGTTTTCAATAGAATATTGTCTTCGGTACTTTGTGTTTTTCAATTATAATAGAATGTTTCGGTTTTAGAGTGTTTCAGACGTCTTGTTTCGGATTATATTGTATATATATATATATATTGCTAAATATATTAATTAAAAAAATAAAATTCAAAAATAAAATTATTTAGAATTATATAATTTAATCTAAAAAAAAACACAATAAAATGATTTTTTTGAACAATTTTATGAACATGCATAATATTAAGAGAATGTCATCATCAATCTCGCAAGGTCATTACATTCTCTAATTATTTTGAAATTTAAACATAATATATATAAATATATCAAGAGATTTCTCGTAAAATTTGGTTTTATAAAATCATTCATTATTTAAAAAAAAATATTACTTAGACCGCAACAAAACGAAACCGACTGATTGTGAAAAAATCAGATGGAGCTCGGATAAGACTGGCTGATCATAATCGTGCGATTGTTTTGCTACTCGGCAAAATTTATCAACCAAAAATTTCAAATCCCTTCATTAATATAAATTGATATGCAACCATCAAAAATATATAACCTGCCTTGAGCCATGTAATGATTTTATTGACATTAGAAATGAAAGCAATGATTTTATTTAGTTTAAATGATTTTGATGGAGTTCATGCTCTTGGTTTTTGCCCTAGTTTTTTATTCCAACAGAAAAGCAACTGGAGTAATAGAAATATATAGATGCAAAGTATGGCAAAAGCTTCATTTCTATCACTTAAGCACACACCAAATTCCTTCTCCATCTCACCGATCAATCAATATCCCGAGTCATATTTTCTTGATTTTTCACCCAAATCATCTTCAAAACCTAGAAAACCTGGAGTAGAAGAAGAAAGCTTCCGTATTGACAGATATATATTACAGCGTGCTGTTTCTAATCAACAAACACGCAGAAGTCAGGCCCTTGATCAGCTAAAATCCCATTTCCTGGTGTTAAATTTTCGTTATGAACAGAATCAGAAGATTCGGGATGGGTTCATCCGACACTGACCCCACTAGAACTCCCTCATGCCTGATTAAGCACCTCCTTCGGTATAAGAAAATGCAGGGCCATTTCGGATTCTAAAACCTTGCCAGAGGAGTTTGAGCTGCTATCACTGTCTTTGCTGTATGTTGCCCGCCCTCCATGCAATTTCCGTGACCAAATGAAAACAAAATTCTTATGAGCGGAACCATAAGTAAAACTGCAAACAAGGGAAGAGAAAATCTTCCCCTGAGGAGGATCATGTACTTGATCCACTCTTTTTTCCAAACTTGTTTGCTGACTGGAATTGAGAGTTTCGCCGGCTGATTGATCCGGCTGATTGGCGCCGCGTAGTGATCTCCCCTGCTCTTCTACAGGGGCTTCCGGCCCTTAATCTAGTGCGCATCTCAGTAGGCAAGAGATTATCCCTCAGTTTACTGGTAACTTGAATCAGAGCATTCTGTACATTTTTGTACTCGCCACTAATCTGCAAAACATACAACGCTTTGGGAATAAATATAGGCAGGTGGTGCCAGAGGTTTTTAACAAGTAGGTAGAAGTTCCAAATGCTTTATCAGTTTCTATCTATAGTTCTACACCAATTTTCATCCTGGATGATCGAGAAAAATCTCTACTTTGAAAGCATCGGGCAATATCACAGAACAAAAGGCAACCAATAAGTGATAGAAGACTTGGTACATTTAAAATATTGCATATCTACATGACAAACATTAAGAAAAAATTATATAATAATATAAACAGAAAAAATATAACATACAAATACAACTGACGCGCAGAGAACTGGTAGAGTTTTGAAAATGTTACAAGAATAAGTGAAATTTGCTAACCAAACAAGATGATGAAACAACAGGTGATAAAGAAGTGTAGATTTTTCTTGGGAGGAGAGGAGAAGATAGCTGATTATAAGCACAAATCAGACAGCACCAAAAATCACATTAAGCAACAGTTATTAAACTCGATGACATTCATCAACCTAGTTTATATTGTAAGATGAAATCCTTTATCTACTTCAATAACTTGAAAACAAATAAAAAAACTTATGACGATAAGAATTGTACCTCCACTACTACATCGTTCATTGAAGCGAAATCAGGGAATTGGTCCCCTTGCAATATCTGTATATCAGCACCGGTTGTTTCTATCATTTCTGCAACTATCCTACCTCCTCTTCCAATCAAACAAGAGACCCTATTTGATGGCAGCAGGAGGGTTGCAGTCACAGAAATTTCACCAATCAAGCCCAAGGAACGAGCTTTTTCAATGTCATGCTCAATAGATCTGGCAAAGACAAGAGCAAGAGCATTCTGTGCAGGAGAGTGGGATGATTCAAGGTTCTCCATTGCAGAAACAGTAACCAGACGGTCATCAGAGTTGGTTATAGGAGGAGCAAAGGTGATAGAAGCACCAGTTTCAATTTGCAGAGCTCTGACTAAAGACCCTCCCGTGCCTATGACGCTCCCCGCTGCACCATGGGAGCAGATCATCCTAAATTGAACTTGTAATTGTTCATTAGGTTTCTTATGACTTCCATCCACTGCAATATTTTCAGAATGTGTGGGTAGCACAGAACAAGGTGATTCACTAGAGGAACCACTTCTTCTCCTAACAGCGCCAAGGCTTAAATCCACTTCATCCTCCTTGTATGGAGGACAATCTTGAAGGCAGCTAGTTACATCAATCACTGCTTTCTCTACATCTTCCGTGCTCCTACCTGTAATCTTTTTCTTTTTTTTTTCCATACACAATGGTTTTCAAATTTCAATTCAGATAGTATAAAACTGCAAACAAGTGGAGAAAACCTTCACCTGTGGCAACTGAAGCAAAGAGGATGGGGTATTGCATACTTGATCCACTCGTTTTTTCATGTTTCTTTCCTGATTGGAATTGAGAGATTCCCCAACTGATCGATGCAACATAGCGATCCCCCCCGCTTTTCTATAGGAGCTCCCTGCCCTCAATCCATTGAGTATCTTGGTAGGCAAAAGATTCTCCCTCAGTTTACTGGTCACTTGAAACAGAGCATTCTGTACATTTTTCTCCTCACCTGTAATCTGCAAAGCATATAATAGTTTGGGAATAAATCGCTAAGCAGGTGGCACCAAAGATTTTTACCTAGCAGGTAGAGCACTGGAAAATCAAAAACAAAAGGACATAATCTTCTATAAAAGATGTAAATGTTTTACCACGTTGGCTGATCACACTCCAATACAAGGAATAAACATTCCAGTATCTCTCTATAGTTCTATACCAGTTTTCATCCTGGATGATCAAGAAAAATCCTCTAATTTGAAAGTATCAGGCAATATAAAAAACAAAAGGCAACCGAAAAGTGAAAGAACTCTAGATACACTTAAACTATTGCATTTCTAAACAACAAACAGTAAAAAAATAAAAACTTTATATGATAAGATAAATGAAAAAAAAATGATGCGAAGAGAACTGGAAGCGCTTTGAAAATGTTACAAGTGAAATTTGTTAACAAAACTAGATGATGACAATGACAAGTGATGAAGAGGTGTTGATTGTTCTTGAGAGGAGAGGAGTAAAATAACTGTTTAGAAGCACAAGTCACGGCAGAACCAAAAACCACATTAAGCAGCCATTATTTGACTCAATGACATGCTTCAACCAAGTTCATGTTGTATACTAAAATCCTTTTCATATCTGGATATCTTGAAAACAAATAAAAAAAGTTAGATGATATGAATTGCACCTGCACTACTACATCATTCATTGAAGCGAAATCAGGGAATTGGTCCCCTTGCAATATCTGTATATCAGCACCGGTTGTTTGTTTCATTTCTGCATCTATCCTACCTCCTCTTCCAATCAAACAAGTGACCCTATTTGATGGCAGCAGGAGGGTTGCAGTCACAGAAATTTCACCAATCAAGCCCAAAGAACGAGCTTTTTCAATGTCATGCTCGATAGATCTGGCAAAGACAAGAGCTAGAGCATTCTGTGCAGGAGAGTGGGATGATTCAAGGTTCTCCATTGCAGAAACAGTAACAAGACGATCATCCGAGTTGGTTATAGGAGGAGCAAAGGTGATAGAAGCACCAGTTTCAATTTGCATAGCTCTGACTATAGACCCTCCCGTGCCTATGACGCTCCCAGCTGCACCATGGGAGCAGATCATCCTAAATTGAACTTGGAATTGTTCATTAGGTTTCTTATGACTTCCATCAACTGCAATATTTTCAGAATATGTGGGTAGCAGGGAACGTGGTGGTTCACTGGAGGAACCATTTCTTCTCCTAACAGCTCCAGGGCTTAAATCCACTTCATCCTTCTTGTATGGATGATATTCTTGAAGGCAGGTAGTTACATCAATCCCTGTAATCTTTTTTTTTCATACAAAATTTTTCAAACTTCATTACAAATAATATAAAACTGTGGCTATTGCAGCAAAGAGGAAGGAGCATCGCGTACTTGATCCACTCTTGTTTCCAAGCTTGTTTCCTGAATGGAATCGAGAGATTTGCAAGCTATTTGATGCAACTTAGTGATCTCCCCTGCTCTTCTATAGAGGCTCCCTGCCCTTCTATTGGGGTTCCCTGACCTCGATCCATTGAGCATCCCGGTAGGCAAAAGATTATCCCTCAGCTTACAGGTAATTTGAAGCAGAGCATTCTGTACATTTTTCTCCTCACCTGTAATCTGCAAAACATATAACAGATTGGGAATAAATCGCTAGGCAGATGGAACCAAATGCTTTACCATATTGACTGATCACACTCCATTACAAGGTATAAACATTCCAGTATCTATCTATAGTTCTACACCAATTTTCATCCTGAATGATCAAGAAAAATCCTCTGCTTTGAAAGCATCAGGCAATATCAAAGAACAATAGGCAACCTATAAGTGACAGAACTCTTAGTACATTTAAAACATTGCATATCTACACAACAAACAACAAAAACATCAAAATTTTATATAATAAGATAAATGAAGAAAAAACATACAAATACATCTGACATGCAGAGAACTGGTAGAGCTTTGAAAATGATACTAGAATAGGTGAAATTTGTTGCCCAAACTAGATGATGACAACGACAGGTGATGAAGAAGTGATGATTGTTCTTGAAAGGAGAGGAGCGAATAACTGTTTAGAAGCACAAGTCACGGCAGCACCAAAATCCACATTAAGCAGCCATTATTAGACTCAATGACATACTTCAACCCAGTTTATATTGTATACTAAAATCCTTTTTATGTCACAAAACTAGAAAACAAATAAAAAGAAAGTTAAGACGATAAGAATTGCACCTGCACGACTACATCATTCTTTGAAGCAGAATCGAAGAATTCGTCCCCTTGCAATATCTGTATATCAGCACCGGTTGCTTCTATCGTTTCTGAATCTATCCTACCTCCTCTTCCAATCAAACAAGAGACCCTATTTGATGGCAGCAGGAGGGTTGCAGTCACAGAAATTTCACCAATCAAGCCCAAGGAACGAGCTTTTTCAATGTCATGCTCAATAGATCTAGCAACGACAAGAAGGAGTGCATTCTGTGCAGGAGAGTGGGATGATTCAGGGTTCTCCGATGCAGAAACAGTAACTAGACGGTCAGCAGAGTTGGATATAGGAGCAAGGGTTATAGAAGCACCAGTTTCATTTTGTAGAGTTCTGACTATTGACCCTCCCTTGCCTATGATGCTCCCAGCTGCACCATGGGAGCAGATCATCCTAAATTGAACTTGTAATTGTTCATAAGGTTTATTATGGCTTCCATCGATTGTAATATTTTCAGAATTTGTGGGTAGCAGGGAACATGGTGGTTCACCGGAGGAACCACTTCTTCTCCTAACAGCTCGAAGGCTTAAATCCACCTCATCCTTCTTGTATTGAGGACAATCTTGAAGGCAGCTAGTTACATCAATCACTGCTTTCTTTACAGCCACGGTGCTACTACCTGTAATCTTTTTTTTTCACACCAAGGTTTTCAAATTTCATTCATATGTTAGAAAACATGTTATTTTTCTTAAACTATGGTGTCAAAATTAATTAAATATATCAAAAAAAAATATTTCTTTCCACCAAAAACACAAAATTTATCATGAATTATCATAGGAGAAATCTGCATGGGGAAAAAACCTGAATTAATTGAGCTTCCTTCAAAGCGCTGAGTGGAGCCGGGAGAATCCGGATATGGGCCCCACTATCTCTCTCCATTCTCTTGATATTCCTGCCTTCTCTACCCACAACGGCACCAATCTGCGACTTGTTACCCAACAGTCCACAATACCCCTTGTGCTCGCCACCATCCTTCTTTGCATCCACCCCCCACATCCTCTCCAAAAACATAATCACCGCCTCCTGCGCTCCAGACACTTCCACCGTCTCACTTTCACCCACCGCAATTTTCCTCTCTGGGGACGCTGGCCCCACCACCATGAACACCCGGTGCTCCGACCCTTTCACCGCCTCCTCGCAGTGAACAAGGCAACCGGTTTCAACCCGGATTCGGGATATTGTGGAGCCGGAGTGGCTGATGAGAGCATCGATTCTCGAAACATGGCAGACTACTCGGAATGCAACCTGACCTGGTTGGAGCTCGATCAACGGCTGTCGCGGAGAGCGACTGTGACGGTGATGCTTCTGCTGCTGCATTGAGTGTGAAAGAGGAAAATCTTTTCCAGAGTATTACGTGCACGATATTATTGATTAATAGAACCTCTTTCCGTGGCAAGAGGCCTTGGAGAGTGAATTTACGTTTGGGTATTTTTTGTAATTTCAAAAGGAGTTTTCTCAATTATAACATTTGCATGTATTGACTATTGACCTGATAAATATATATATAGAAGCAATTGTTGCCCTCGTTGACGTGTCAACGACTCTACTGTAAGAGATCTTTATATTTTTTAAAAGCTGAAAAACAAATTATTTTTTAAAAAATATTTTTGATATAAATAAAAAAATAAAAGCATTTTTAAAATACAATACAAAAATATTTTTACTACATAGTTTTGATAATTAATATTATTTTTTTAGCCCTAAGTTGAAAAGGCTTGATCCAGGGTATAAATTCATCTTTCGGTTCCTTCTGGCCAAGGAAAGGGCTGGCTTCAAAGGGCTCTTTGCTGAGCACGTGCGCACTGTTGTTAACATTATTTTTTTGTAATATTATATGCGACACGTATCTCAACTAATTATATATATATATATATATATATGTATATATATTTGAAATTAAATATTTTTGATATTTTTAAATTATTTTGATGTATTTAATTTTTAAAAAACATTGATTTAATATATTTTTTAACAAAAAAAAAACTTTAAAAAACAATATTAATCTTAGTCGTTAAGCAATGAACAGCAAAGGTGAGTCTTTCGCTTGGTCGAGGAGAAAAGGAAAGCAGCAGAGGCCAGCATCAGAAACTTGGGGTGAGAAAGAACATGATGACTTGCCCTTCAATGCTACCGGGAAAGAGAATCACCGAGTTACAGAATGTTTTTTTATATATGTTTTGATTTTGTTTTTAATATCAACTTATTAACACCTTAGAAAAATCATCTAAATAATATAAATTTAATATTTGCTTCAGATAGAAGATAGTTTAAAAAACATATTAAACATCATAAACTAACGTTGTTGCTGGCCGGCAGCATGGCTGGCAAGCTCCGAGGAAGGTCAGCAAAACAAACTTGTGGCCAAATCTGCATCCTGAACTGGTGGGTGTTCATGTTGTGATTTGTGCACAAAAATCACTAGCATTTATGTGAAAGTTGAGAATCGAGTATCTTTTATACACAATTGTTACTTGATACAGCAATTGCGTTTTAAAATATATTTTTTTACAAAACTATTATTTAGCGGTTGTGTATTCATGTTTTAAAATATGTTTATGTTTTTTTTTTTTTTTGCAAATTAGTTAACCTTGACATAAATCCAGCTGCAAGTTTTTCATTCATAATTAATCGAAAACAACAGGGTTGTAAAATAAAACGAAATCACGTGCTTTTTCCTTTAATCAAGACAAATCTTCATCTACACATTGTTTTTATTATTATTATTATTATTATTATTATTATTATTATTATTATTGTGTGTGTGTGTGTGTTTGTGTGTGTATTTTTAAAAATCAAATTGGGCCTAACCCAACTAAATGGACCAGTCTAACCAAGTTGGGCCAAAATGCCCAACTTTCCTGGACTTGGGTCAAGACGAGAGGAGGTCCAGCCCAACCCAAATAGTGTAAAAAACACATAACACACAAAACTGTGCACTACGTTCATCGTGATTTAATATTTCACTATGTAACATGTGAACAGTAATTTGACGGACTGTGACGAGAGGATCACCGTTCGATGCCAACGTGTAAAAGAGGCTAAGGTGGTTCTTCCTATGATGGTGGCGTCGCAAATGGTGCCCTGTGGTGGCGGGTATGATCGTCGAAAGGTTGCGGCTAGGGAGAGAGAGGGTTGCATCTTGAGAGAGAAAGTTGCAAGCATGCAACCGAGAGAGAGAGGGCACTACCAGTGGTCTGCCGGGGCCAAGGGTGGCAGGGTGGTTGATGGTTATGTCATCGTCTTCTTCCTCTCTCTATGTCATGTTATTTTCTACAAAAGCATCGTCTTCATCTTCTTCCAGCGACTGTTATGTGTGTATTTCTCGTATTTTGGTGAAAAGCATCTTACAAATGCTTTTTAAAACGCGGCGCAACCGCTGTTTTTTTGTGAGACCCACAGTAAAAACTGGGATCCCGTTTGGTTATTTGTGTGTTTGGAGATGCGGTTCAACGCAACCACAGGTTGAATTACGAAGCTAAACGCCCACTTATAATCTTTCCTTTTGCTGATAAATTCTTATCATCTAGGTTCTTCTAATGGTATTGGCCATGTCATCATCAAAGTTTTGATATATTTTTAAGATTTTTTTTATGTCTCTCTTCTACACTCTCTTAATTTGTGAAGAGGGGATAGATAAAAAAAAAATCTTGGAGATAGATCAAAATATGGATATTGATACTACTAGTACCATAAAAGGCATCCGAAACAAAACGAATCCAACACCATTAGAGAAAATTATTAAAGGTGAAAAGAGGAGGCACACAAGCTGCCTGAAGACAAGTGAATCTTGCCGCCACCTTCATGAAGCTCACATGGCCAACTCTGATATCCATTGCTGACTTGTCTGTTTCAAGCCAAACCGACCAAGATGTTTGGTCTTTGAAAAAAAAATTATGTAGAGATTGGTATATCAGTTTTTATTACAAATGCTTGTTACATATTTAGTAGTAGGCAAACACCCAGCACTTGAATAAATAATGAGAAACAATTTCCTAAGACACTTGACAAATATATATCCTAATGTCAACATGGGGACACCATCTTCCTTCACTTGTCTTCCATGTACTTCCTTTCTTTCAGAACTTGATTGGAGAAATCGTCTTGCTTTGCCAGGTAGAGCCGAGCCAGGGAATATGGGGGTGTCCACAGAAGCCAAAATGATGGTGTAACCTGCACAATATTTTTAATTTAATTAAAGAATCCCGTGTATAGCTTGGACAACTGAATCCAACTCGTTCTTATACAAGAGTGGTACAGGCATGAATGTCTCTCCCAATGCTGGCGAAGAGCTTCAATTAGAATATATTTACTTTACTACAATGACAACGAAAATTTTAAACAACTACACGGATATATCGTAGACTACTTACATAGGTTATTTGCTTGATGGAGAGGTTAGCTTATTTTCCTCGGTGTCATGTTTTGATGCAGCATCCCCGCCCATCAATTCCTGAAAACCTTCAACCTTCACCGGTGGAGCCCTCACCATGCCCATGTTCCTGCATCCAATCATGGTGTCTTAGAAGTCCAGCAATTACAACAAATCTAGCAAATTTTGTTCCCCTTACGATGTCTGCATTTGGGGAACTTGGAGGGACGCCAACTGCCTGAGCTGATTGGTAGACTGGGCGTGGAGATTTGACATTGCAGCAATATGTTGCTGCCGGAACTGCATCTGTGGCTGTCTGGAATGGAAAGCACTGAAGGCATTATTATCCATCGGTGATTCTGGTGGGTTTTCAACCTTTACTTGCACCAAAGGTTTGTCCTTGTCCATATCCATACCAGGGCGAGGAGTGGATGGTTGGCGCCTACGCATTCTCTCCAACTGCTGCTGCTGCTGAAACGATAAATTATGGGGATGAACCATTGGCTGCATCTGTGGATGCATTTGTCTTGGGATCTGTAGCTTCATCATAGATTGAAACCCAGTTATCAATTTATCATTACATTGCTACAGAAATGTGACGGTCAACACTAAAAAGCTTTTACAGCACACAGGTACTGTGGACAGCGAAGGATATCCATCCTAATACCCTATACACAATGCCTATGGGCAGGATTCTATGGCAACTTTCTTCAATAACCATCTCAAAATACAGTTGAGGCTAGGAGCGAAAACCTCGAGAGCTTATGTGTAAAACTGGAAGCCCGGGTAGTCAAAAACTGGAGTTCAATCATGAAGTGCTAAGAAATCACCGAACATGTCTACATAAAAGCTCACAATGACCCTTTTCTTTTGAGAACAACCTTGGTGTAAGGATATTTTTTCAAACCAAAAGAAATTGAAACAGCTGTTTCCTTTAATGTGCTAAGCATCACGTGATCAAATTTATGCCAAAAGGAAAAGTTCCAGCTACAATTTGAATCGGTTTCTCCAACCCAAGAACCCCAAGACCAAAAAGAATAAACTAGCGGAAAGGTCAAAACTGGGAAACTGCAACACAGTATAAAGATATTGGTGTATATAGCATACTTGCTGGGGTAGTCGAAGAAGATTCTGGTGCTGAGAATGAAATTGTGACTGAATTCCATGTACTTGTTGGTGGGTTGGTTCAGCAGTATTTCTAGCACCTTCCTTAACAATCTCCATCAAGTTGACCAAATTACTGGCAGCAAAAGGGAAAATGTCAGATGGTGGATATAATAGAAAATGAATAGTACAAAAAACTAAGTTTGTAAAGAATGAAAATCATATAAGTACTTACGACAGACAGAATCATTTGGTTGGAAAGGAGGTAGTTATTACATATAATGGGCTGGTAGATAATCAATAGTACACAGGGTGGGGTTACTAGATAAGGTAACAGAACAATTAATCACCACTGAGTTGTCATGCAATTAAATGCAAGGAAGCCAAAATCCCAAGGTTATACAAACACTACTATGCCACAATAAAGAAGAATATCAAAACATTAACACACCACACCTTGCAGTATATGCCTAGTCAATAGCTGAACAGATTAACATTAAAAGAATGTGAGGAAAGACTCATTGATTCAGGGTGTTAAATGATAATGACACCTCATCCATAAAAATCACCAAGACTAATAGCAGTAATTCAAGACTAATAGAGATGATTAGATGAACAGTGTTTTGGGTTTTCTAGCTGAGTAAGAGACAAAACAAAATTACCAAAAAGCTACGCTAGATAGAAAACCTTGATATAAAACATCGAGGAAGAATTTTGAAGGATATGCAAAGGTAAGCAATGTGATTGCTGAGCTTTATAAAAATACTGGAGCTAGAAAAGAAGCTTAGAAAGATCCAGGATAGGTTATAGATTGCCATTACATACATTTGATAATTAATAGCATGGAAGTCAAGCATTGTGTCTGTTTTCCAATACTTCCAGATTAAATCAGACATGTAGAAAAGTTTCATTTATCCCCTTCCACCACCTCCCTCTTCCCTAAAAAAAAAAACAAAATGAAATGAAATGAAGGTGCATTTGGTTCATGTAATGTTGCTTTTCTCGGGATAACTACGCTTCATAAATGCGACACATAAGAGAACCCAAAATATATCAGACTGTTGTCTGGCTGACATAAAAGAATACCATGCTCAAACTTGTTCTCTCTTGGAAGCCCTGTGGGTATTTAAGATCTATAACTATTACAATTAAGGTTCCTTGCCTTCATAGTTTAAATAGAGAGAAAATATGTCATAATGTTAAATTTCAACTCCCAATAGCTCAAAAAAAAAATCTCCACATTAAGCTGTGGGTAAAGGAAAGAAAAATTTTGAAAACCAGCATTCCGGAAATGAGTCATAAAGCAAACTGGGCTAAGCATGACATATCTGTCAAAAAGAAGCAGCGTGCAGCTAGTTAGAACCTTAAAGGAGGTACATGGTGTGACCTTCTTGTGTCATCACCTTCTTTGACTAAGAAAATAGCAAACTTGCTTCATAAATGTTTATATACCATGAGTATTTGATGAAATAAATGCACAGTTTCATGAGTAGCTAAGGGAACGAATACAGTAAAATGAGCATTTTAAAATCCTTTGCAGAAAAATTCAAGCTAAACAAAGTGGCATCTGATAACAATAGCATCCTAGAAAGCATGCTTGATTATTTAGCTTTGTGTTAAAATATTTCTTGGGAGTTTAGAGAAATGGTATGAAATGAAAAATAAAATACTATGAAAAATGGTACAGAGTTTTCAAACTCACCCAAGTCCTGCTGTTTGAAGAAACATCTTAAGTAGCTCAACTGCTGAACACTGCTTTCTGTAGCTATCAGCAAGTACTCTCAAGATTCGGCCTAGTTTAGAAATATGACACCTAAGCAATTGAGAGAAGACTTCCACAGGAATTTCTGATGCGCCATCAAAACCAACTCTTGTTAACAAGCAGGCTACTACCTTTTGAGACATCTGCGAAGCTTGCTCTTCACTAAGAAGTTTTTTATGACCCTCTGACCCATTTTTCCCACGATGTAAACTCCCACCTTGTTCCACAGCAATACCAAGCCTCTCTATCATTACAGGATTTCTGGTCTGAGGCAATGAATCAAAAGCTCCACGGAATTCTATTTTCTGATTGTCTCGAGCTCTGATTATTGGCGGGATTGAACTATCGGGTACACAGTTGAACATAAACATTGTCTCGGGGAAAAAAACAAAGTCATCATCCACCGAGTGAGAGCCATCTAAAACAGAACCAGAACGCATATTTGAAGTGCTTTCTAGATTGGAATTTCCAGGGCCCAGATACTGACATCTTCTTTTGTGCCGAGCAACAATTCTAGAATAAGATGACATTTGCTCTGGCGAGCGTTTGTCCGACTCCCTGTCCCCATATGATAGCCTATAAGGCCTTTTAAGTTTACGCTTTTCCATAAACTGATTATACCATGTTTCTGGTAATTCTTCGTTCTTATACCTCTGACAGCAAATATACAGCACGAAATTACTAACACGAAACGAAAGGCGTGAACCTGAGTTCCTCCTCGTAAGAAAAAAGTATCACTAGCTCGATTTGACGAGAATATTCAATTATGAAACAAAACAAACCTTAGTAGCTGCCCCAACTCCACTCCCTTCTCGTCGTTGATCTTCATCCTCTAGTGTGAAGTACACATCATCACCGTGCAATTGCAAATCTATGAAAAACAAAACAAAAATTAATCAAACTAGTGCTGGTCACTCCCTGGATATTTTTAAAAGAAAAAGGAAACGTGAGCCAAAACTCTGGACTGACAATTTGGATTGAGCTTAGAAACTGCAGCAACAGTGTTGGATCTGAGAAAGAGAGAGACGCTGGCTTTATCGAATAAGAGAGCGCGAGCTCGGAGCTGAAGCTGGATATGTGACTTTGATTTGGAGTCGTCGGTTCGCATAAAGGAGTTCCATGAGGCAGGAGAAGAGAGGAAGTGAAGGAAATTAGAGTAGAGAGAGTCGCCGAGCCAAGCACGCCACATTCCTAGGGTTTCCAGCTTCCGGGCTAGATCATAGCCCAGACCGTCGTCGCCCAGGACTGACATTCTTGGTCCCTTTTTTTTTCAGTTTCGAGAATTAAAAAGGAGTTGTGGGTTTCTGATTTTTAAGGTTCGAGTGGAGAAGGCTGATCAAAGCATCATATCGGTCCCTCTAATCTTGACTTTGTATCATTTTATCCACCTTTTTTAAATTTACTAAATTAATCCTTATTCTTCTAATCAGTGCTCCCTTTAACTAAGATCACTACTATTTTCAAATAGGTCCTTGTTGATTTCTAAGATCTGGAATAAAATAAATATCTATAATATTTTATATTTTTAAATTTTCTAATGATACTTTTTATCTAAATTTTTAAATTTTTTATATACCTGTACCAGTCTCTTAATTCCATTCTTCATCTTACATATATATGAATTTTAAATTTTGATTTAATTTCCAATTTTTGTATGTTAATTTTAGAGTTATTTCATAGAGAGATTTTAAGAGAAATAATAAAAATGTTGTAAATAATGGAGAGGGGCTAATTTAGTAATTTTATCACTTGAAGTGAGGTTGCCTATAATGGAGAGGAAATAGCACGAACAAAAACTCACAGAGGCATGGGCTTTTAACGAACTATGTGACTCTAGGCCTTTTCCACCATGGACTACCTCATGGTGACACGTGTTAAGATAGTTGGGCTTCCGATGAAATTAATTATACAAAGCCCACGTAAATCCTTATACTTCAAACCCCAGTTTCGCTCCCAGTACACCTATGTGCTCTTGAAAGTGTAGACCGTGTATAAAATAATAGCTTTAAAATTTATTTTTGATAGTAATATATTAAAATTATTAAAAATTTAAATAAAAAAAATTGGGAGCCACATTCATAAATGGGGTCTCTTAGTTTTACAATGTTTTTTTAGTTTTTATATATCGCAGCTTCAACTTCTTAAAATGTTTTTAGTTTTTATATATAAAAATATTAAATTGATGTTTTTTTATACTTAAAATTAATTTTAATATGGTATAAAGTATTTAAATAATATTAAAAAATATATTATTTTAATATATTTTATTAATTAAAAATATTTTAAAAAAATAAATTGCATCGCATTAAATAACAAACGATAAATACCTTTATTTATAAAAGTCAAATACATCTAAATTATTGAAAAATCAATTTGAATTTTTTTTCATGTTATGATATAATTTATCTTTTTCAGGGTTATTTTTTTAATAAATTAGGCTATGCGGAGTTTTTCAAGTGACATTGTTTCTATCAATTTAAACAAAATAAAAATATAAGAGATAAAGGTAGATTGAAGTATAAAGCAATATGCAGGGCTAAATAAATCTCATAAAGCTTTATTGGTTTGTGCAGATACACAAAGCTCATAATTCGAATGAAAAGATTTGACTTTTTTTTTTCTACACTCCAATATCTGACTCGTTTAGTGAATGTTTGTGTTTTAAAAATATTTAAAAAAAAGATTAAAAATTTTTATTTTTCATTTTTTTTCAAATTATAGCGATAAAAATAATTACAATACTTTGCAGAATTTATGTGTGAAAATCATTTGCTTGTTCAACTCTCAATTTGAAAGTATGGTTGTGGTTGTTTTTAAAAATATTTTTATTTAAAAATATATCAAAATATTTTTGATATTAACATATTAAAATAATTTAAAAAACAAAACAAAAAATAAAAATAAAAAAATAAAAAAAAATCAAAAACAATTTCTAGAAATACTATCAAACACCCCTTGTGCCCGGGTGCTGTTTTTTCTCCCTGATGAATCAAGAGGTTCTAGTACGCCGAAATTATGGATTGAGAGCCGTCGTTTCAGACGGCATATTAAAAATCTGTAAATTATGGATGGAGCGCTGTCATTTCAGACGGCGTAATTAGCAGGTGAGTCAACCAGGTTCCGAGTCATGGCTATAAGGTTAACAGCCATGAATGAAAACCGAGGGTACATGATCTAAACAATATTTTAAAATTGTTTTTTTTTAAGTATTTTTATTTTTTAAATTATTATGCAGTATTAAGAATAAATTTTGATCGTTTATATTGTAATACCTATTAAATTTTCGTTCAAAAATGTCGCGTATTCCTATAATTGTTATGGTATTGAATACACCATGCCACATAAATTTGAATTTTGTTTTTTATTTAAAATAAATATATTTTAATATTTTTATATCATTTTAATGTGTTGATATCAAAAATAATTTTTTAAAAATAAAAAAATATAACTTTGATATATTTCAACACCGTAATCATCCTCCCAAACAGGCTTTAAAGAACGTGGTTAAATCACGGCAATCATACTATAAAATATCATCTATTAAAATAGTGTTATATATATATATATATAAACACTTTGGTGTTTTATTATATTACAAAAATAATCCGGCCAAAACATGGGGCTGCAAAAAATCGGGCAACGGTCTCGAATTTATCAGTTGCAACCATCCATCCATCTATCCATCTATCTATCCAGCTTAACTAACCCACAAAGTCACTGGGATCCCTTGGAGCTCATCTGCTCTCTCGGGCATATGGTTGGTTGGTGTCCCACCTTCAATACCAACTCCAGTTAACGAGATCGTTCTCCAAATACTTACACAATCCTGTTACTTTAAAAAGTCTCCGAGAAGGGCCCTACCGTGTTTTAAGCCTGGTCAATGAAGACCAAAGCATTGTTTATTTTTGTGTCCCAATTGTGTCGGGAAAGCATGTTTATTTTTGTATTTTAAATAAAAGAAATATATATTATTTCTATATATATTTTGAAGTAAAAAAATAATTTTTAGTGTCTTTAGCTTAAGAAAATATAAATTAATGTTTTTTGGTATTTTAATTTAGCTTAAGAAAATATAAATTAATGTTTTTTGGTATTTTAATTTATCAATATGAAAAAATAATTTAATTTCAAGTCACACGACATCAAATATAAACAAAAGAATAAAAAGTAATTATCTAGTATGTGGTCTAACAGTAAGATTTTGGGACTAGGAAGTTTACTCGTGATCTTAAATTTGAGCCTTATAATTGGTAATATAATAATTATTGAAAATTTATATAATCATTAATTTTAGACTCCGTAGAATTTGTACTGTAAATTTATATAATTATTAATTTTATAATTTATAAAATTAATGGAGTTGTACGTATCTGAATTAATTAAATGAAAAATGAAGAAAATAGCAACTTGATTTAATGGTATTGTCTGCAGCAGGAACATCCTTTCTCGTCTTTATATCCCTTGCTCTAATGCTTTAAGTGCGTCAGAGAATTCAGTTAGACGCACTTGTCTAACTGAAGTGACATTGGTGGGATTGGGATTGGGATTATGAAAATTACGTTATCTAAACAAATTTTAAAAAAAGTCCATTAACAGGGATTAGCTCACCCACTTAGTCATGACCTCTCCCACTACTCAGCGATTTCTTTGTATTTCTGCCACGCTTCCGATAGTGACTTTTTCGTACCACGAACGTCTTTCTTTGCCATTTTCCATCACTTTTTGGTATTTTTAATGATTGGAGTGTCCGGATCACTACGATCACGATAACTAATTTCAACCTCACTAACATCCTCAAGTCAATGAACGATAAGACATGCGAGGATGATGCGTGTCGATAAGACTGAACCGGATAGGATAAAACAAATCCTCTCAACCACTAGGTCAATACCTTGTTGGTCATCACTTTTTTAGTATCGCTTTGCTATTCAGGGGTGTTTGGAAACTAGAAAAAAATTATTCTAGAAATTTTATTTATTTATTTTTATATTTATAGATTATTGATGTTTTATTGAATAAAAAATAATTTCAAATACACTCTTAAACCAAGACATGCATAGGGGAAATAGTTGTCGGGTCACTAGTCTACTTCAATTCAACCTGTTATTTTCACATGTATTTATATTTATCTGCCGAGGTGTTCCGGAGTCAATAATGTTAAGTAAATGTTGTGTCCATGTAGGGTTTCGAGACATGAAATTATCAAACCCCGAGGGATTTGTTTTGTATAAAATAATTTGTATTTTAACATATTTTACTCTTTTTAGTCATGCTAGTAAAAATTATTATAAAATTGATTAGATATTTGATATATATGTTAAGTAAGTGTTGGAATATAAAAATAATTTATTAGTCCCGTATAATATTTAACCTTAGGAGTCTTGTTATTCAAATCTAAATAAAGTTTTAAAACTAAAAATGATAGGATGTGAACCGAAAGAGTAAAATCACATGTTTGACCAAATTTCAAAAAATTACACTTAAAATGAAATTTTTAGTATGTTTAGATTATTTTGATGTGTTGATTTCAAAATAATTTTAAAAATAAAAATATTATCTTGATATATTTCAGCAAAATTTTTAAAACTACGTTCTACAATCTCAAACATCGAAAATGTGCATGCTCGTGCTTAGGAATTAGAGTTGACTCTCGTTTGAAAAAATCGAATTTCCAACCTCTTTTCTTTTCTCCAAGAGGGAGTGGGACGACCATACGAGAATGTATCGTAGATATGATGATGTTGTCAGGTACTGTTTGACAATATATTTTGAGAGTGTTATTAAAAAAAAAATTATTTAATTATTTTTTTGATATTTTTCTTTCTGATAATATTAAAAATAATTTTAATCTTGCATCGATATGAAATTCCATAGCGTCTTTTAAGCATCCTCTGTCTCCGAGCTTGTTTTGACTCCGAGGCTGTCTGTTCTATTTTCTACGTAGGGACGACAGCATTTTACATGTGAGGACACTGTAGATAGATGATCATTTTTCGAAGGAATCATAAATCAAACTGTCAGTGTGTCGGAAAATTGAGTACTTGACACTGAGAGTGAGAAGCAAAAGGTACAGACATGCCATGTGTTTTCCTGAAGCTTGCATAGCTTCGTGGACCAGATTGATGATTATTTCAATGGCAGGCCCCCTTTTTATCATATGGATTGTGATAGTTTTTGTGGTTATAGATTCTAAAAAATAGATTACATTAAAGCATTTTAATTGTGGTTTTAAAAAAATATTTTTTGAAAAAAATATGTTTGGTTAAAATTATCGTGATATTGATTCCTGGACGTAAAATAAATGAAACCAAGTTTATGTGAGTGAAAAACATATTATTTTAGCTCCTTTTAAAATTGAGACCCAGTGCATAAAACAAAACTAATATGGCTAACCAATATAACTTAGCTAATCAAATTATTTTTTTCTATATGTCTTGATAAAAAACAATTATCACGATACTAGAAGATAACTAGATAATTGTTTGGTACCGTGATTGAGTCGGAGAAAAAATTATAAAATAAAGACTTTGTTATTACATTAGTAACATAGGGATTCAACTAAAAAAAGAAACCAAATGCAATTTACATGGTAAAAAATAGGAAGTTCAAACTTATTATTTTTATATATAAAAAATGCTAATGGGAAGAAAAACTAATTAAAGTTATTTCAAGAAAATGATATCTACTTATAAAAACATAATATATAGTTGTTAATTATAGAATGTACTGTTTGAGTGACAACATTTTGAATTTTCAAGTTGACTAATATTTCTCGCTTCAAAATAATACTATAACCATGTTAAGTTTTTATTTATTGAAATGAATATTTTTTTTATTAACATGGGTGTCTAACAAGTTTGCGTGTATCTTGACTAATTCTATAAGTCTTGAATTGAATGAATATGTAAGTCTTTAATAGTAATTATAT
Source organism: Salix exigua (assembly GCA_032356905.1). Lineage (NCBI taxonomy): Eukaryota > Viridiplantae > Streptophyta > Magnoliopsida > Malpighiales > Salicaceae > Salix > Salix exigua. The sequence continues at coordinate 5,176,865 of CM063594.1, read as the reverse complement.
TAGTAACTACAAGACTCAAACCTGATAAAATTTTTAATCTTAAACTACTACCATCAGATAAGGTTGAACATTTCAGTTCACATCGTAAATAAAGAGGTGTACGAGAATGTGTTCAGAAGTGTATTTTAAAATTTATTTTTATTTTAAATATTTTTGATGTTTTTATATTATTTATATTTGATAATAAAAAATATTAAAATAATATATATATTATTTTAATATATTTTTAAATAAAAAATATTTTAAAAAACAATATTGCAAAAATAAATCAAATACATTCATTAAAGCTTGCACTTTTTTCTCTTTTTTTCCACATTTTGTTTTCGAGAACGAGTAGGCGCTGAACACGTCAAGGGATCCATGAATGTATTTCCTATTCTTAACTTCTTCAATCACTCATGAGTCATGACAGAAAGTTTTTACTCTATATGTCTTACATGCATCCCTGATCGTTGACCGTTTTGACCTCACCTATATAGGAGGGTCCTATAGAAGCATTTTGTTTTAATAATTATAATTTTTACAATAAAGGCTACCAGTAATCATGCCTTATACTTGTCCAGGCGAATCGTTACAAAGCACGTGTCCTCGGTGTTTACCTTCTTCTAAATTCCATCCATGTCTCATCATAATATTATTTAAAAGAGTTTAATCGTTAAGTGGATTTGTTTCCTTTATTGAATTTTTAATTTCACGTCATGGAGCAGAAGAAAAAAGATTATATTAAATTTTCCTGCACACTGGCTTACGCAAGAGTTACATAATTAAAATCATTAAAAAAATGATCTAGTTTTAGCTGACAAGTAAACAATTTTAAAATATAATAATAATTTTCTATTTTATTTAAATATACCGTGAAAAATAAGAAAAATGATTTTGTTTTAGTTGGCGTGTAACTTACTAATTTAAAAATATAACTTTTAAAAATTCATTATATTTAAATATCTGGTGAAAATAGAAAATACAGTCAACCTTTTATTACATGAAAGAGTTAGTGGACTCTTTGTTTTAGTTTTCCGTTGGTGGATTCGTTATTGTCCCTTCCACCCCCACTCTCTCTCTCTCTCTCTCTCATCTTCCCATTCACTTTTGGAAGCGTCTGTCACGGCAAAAATCGCGAGCCCTAAACCCCAAAGGCCGAGATTTTATCAACGCAGTATTAATAAATTAAAAGGTTAACTCTATTTAGATCCTTGTAGATTGATCAATGTTCTATTTCGGTCCCCATTGTTAAACCTTTTCCAACTTCACGCACAGATTTCTTTTTCTCTTGTAAATTCTACCCGAGTTAATTTCTCTCCTCTCTGGTACTCATAAATGTTGTAATATCTTATAAAAAACGTTAAAATCTACAAGAAAATAAAAAAGTTGGCTATTTAATTACCATAGTAATCTGTTTTTTAAAGAATATCCAAGGACACAACCTTTAGAAAATCGCTTGACATAAAATGGAAATAGAACCATCGGTTGAACCGATGACCGAGCCCATCATAGAGTCTTATTTTAAACTAGAAGGTAAACTATAGGACTGAAGTGGAACATTTGTGAATCTATAGGGATACAAATGAAGTTTAATCCCAAAATGAAAATTGAAATAGAAAGAGATTAATCCGACAGTAAGTGGTATAAATATAGGATTACATGTATTCCAATCATCTCGAAGGTCGGACCTGTTTACCTTCTCTCCTCCCCAAGAATAACTAACTCGTAAGATATACCAATATTCTTTCAAATCCACTTGTCTCTCTGCATCTTGCCTGTCTTTCTTTCGATAACCGAAACATGTAGCCAAGTTTTTTGGATTCTGAAGTTTCTCATTTTTGGGTAATTTACAGCTAGGAATTGATTGAAGAGCCCTTTTCTTCTGGTTCTTTTCAGTTGAGACTAGAAATCCAGAAATCATAGTGCTCATGGCTTTGGAAGGTAAGCGCTTCTCATTTTCATGGGAATTTCTCTTTTTGTAATTCTGTTTCTTTGGCTGTGGAGACAATGAAGGTGAGAAACGAATAATGATGGCTTTATTCGGGTGGAGTTTTTGTTTTCATCACCAAAAAGCAACCTTTTATCCCCCCCCCCCCCTGCCTTTCTTTCTTTTCTTCCTCTATCTCTGTTTTCTCAGGAACCAAACAAAAGGGGTCAAAGGTTTTTGTTTGGTTTTTTATATTTAATGTTCCTGTGTGCTGGGTTTTCCATTTCCTTTTGTTTCTTATTAGCTACAAAGACAGGGTTCCTCTTCTGAAAAGAAGTTGTTTCATGTTGTTTTATATGTAATGAGCCAGAGAGTGAAACCGAAGAAAGCCCAGAAATGGAAACAACTGACGACACAAGCAAGAAGACAGAGCCCCCCATCCTTGAAAACCCTTCACCGAGGTGTGTGCTGGAGATTCCTATTTCAGGTACGGACTCTGATCACAGCAGCAGCAGCAGCTGCAGCTCAGGTTCAACGGAGAAAGTAGTCTCTGAAAGAACGGGGATCGTACGAGAGAGCAGTGGTATTCAATGGAGACAAATACTTGATTCATTTAAGAAGAAATCAGCGAGGAGGTTTTCAGTGATTCCATTGATTTCGACGTACGAAACTATTACCAAGAAGAATTTGAGGAGGAAACTGGCAAGAATCCAACATTCTGCTGATGTTTTTATTGACTGTGAGGGCATTATGGCGCCAAAACCTTCATGGAGGAATTTTGATTATCTAGAGCTTGAGGCTGCTACTGATAATTTCAGCTCTGGTGAGCCTTTGCTTCTGGTATTTTCATTTTTTTCTCATACGCATACATACATATCTATTTGCTTTCTGTCACTACACCAGACTTGATTGTGCTTCCAATCCCCGCATAATTGTAGCCGCTTTTAAGGAACTTTTCTTGTTTTTTGAGGTTGCTTTCTTATTTCAGAGACATAAATTTGAGAATTTATTTTATGGTCCAAGGTCTTAGAGTTGGATTTTGCCCCCTAAATAATGTTATTTTTCGAATTTGTCCCTTCTATTAAGAATTCATTGAGAAATTGATAGATACTCCCCTAAAAATCATCTCGAGCCCTCTCCTTTCTCTGTCAGTAAACATCTTTTCCTAAGCTGGTTAGTTGAGAGAAGGATAGTAATTGCGAAGATTTGTTTTCAGATTTTCCCGTCAAATTCTCAACGGAAATCTAACGGAAGGGATATATTCAAGAAGTCTTATTGTTTAGGGGGGAATCAGATATTTTGTAGCGCGGAGGGTAATTATTTTTTCGCTCGAATTTAGGAATATTTTACAATTTAGCCTAAAAAACAAACTAAGAGGTTACAACCCGTTGATTTCTCTTTATTGAATGGTATAATTGAAAGTGATGTAAAATATAAGTACTTGTTGATGTTTTTTGAGATTTTGAATGAGATAGCCTCCGACCTCGAGAAGTCAAAGCCGCCTGTGACTGCAGATAATGCTGGTGGGGCCAAACTTCCTGACCTTCACGTAGAGCATTAAAATCAAGGCAGCCATCAACTTACTTTACAATATCCTTGATATGTCTATGGCAATAAGAGTGAGAGTTTCAGTTTTGTTTTAGATGGTAATTCGGATGTTTTTTATTTAAAAATATATTAAAATGATTTTTTGTAAAAAAAAAATATTTTTAATATTAGCAACTTGAAAAACACTAAAAAAAACTGATTTTAAATAAAATAAAAATAATTTTTTTCAAAAATAATTTTGAAACTCAAACACTTTAATCAGGCAGGGAGGGAGTATATAGCTCACAGATGTTCTTCACAGCTTTTCTTATTAGTTGCAGACTATCCCAGTTTAGGAACTTAGAGATTTAAGAAATAAATCCACTAGTGATCGACACATTAAGTTGATTTTTACTTCTCCAAATCCACATTGATGAACATTGACATGGTGCAAATGACTGGTTGATGAATCATAAATCTATCTCAGGTTTAAAAATCATCAGATCCTGGTAAGGATTGTGGATCATTTATAATTTGCCAGCAACTTAAAATGCCAGTAAAAATTTAGATGCATGCAGGATTGGAGTCTGTATGCAGGGGATTTATTGATATTGAAATCAACATCATTGAACATTTCTTATGATTCTAATTATCCATCAAATATCCACAGAGAATTTGATCGGGGAAGGAGGCCATGCAAAAGTGTACAAGGGATGCTTATCGGATGGCCAGGTTGTCGCTGTTAAGAAGCTCATGAAAACTGAGAAGCAAGAAGAGGACAGAGTTGGCGATTTCTTATCAGAGCTCGGGATTATTGCGCATATAAATCACCCAAATGCAGCTAGATTGCTTGGTTTCAGCATTGATTGTGGTCTGCATCTTGTTCTTGAATTCTTACCTCATGGCAGCCTCGCGTCAGTGCTCCACGGTGGCGTCTCTACGGAGAGGCTCGGCAATTCAGGTGGATCAGATTGTCTAGAATGGAAGAAAAGGTTTAAGGTGGCTCTAGGAATAGCAGAAGGACTGCAGTATCTCCACCATGATTGTCCAAGACGCATCATCCATAGAGACATCAAGGCCTCAAACATATTGCTCAACTCAAATTTTGAAGCTCAGGTGCATTTTAAATCCAGCATGCATGTATTGTAGTTCCATCTCCATCTTTTCCTGTAGGTTTTATTCTGGAATGATTTGCTTTGTTCCTCAGATTTCTGATTTTGGATTGGCAAAGTGGCTCCCAGAAAACTGGATTCACCATATTGTCTTCCCTATCGAAGGCACATTCGGGTGAGTTGTCTGCAACCACTCCAGCAATTTATTGCCAGCATTTTGATCCATTTCACAAATTAAGTTCATATAAATACATATATTCTGTCATTTTAAACTAGAAAACTAAATTTCAGATACCTGGCTCCTGAATACTTCATGCATGGGATTGTTGATGAGAAGACCGATGTATTTGCTTATGGGGTTCTATTACTTGAGATCATAACTGGTCGCCGCGCTGTTGATTCAAGCAGACAAAGCCTTGTGATGTGGGTAGGGTCCACTCATGCATAATCCCTGTCAAACTAGCCTTGCACCGGCACATTTTTACAACCACTTCTAATCATTTTGCCCTGACTGATATATTTTCAAGAAAGCTTTGACAGCATGTGTAAATGTGTGTTTTATGCATAGGCAAAACCATTTCTGGAGGAAAATAATGCTAAAGATTTAGCTGATCCCAGGCTGGGAGATGAATATGATCCTATTGAAATGAAGCACGCCATGTTTACAGCTTCGATGTGCATTCACCACCTACCCAATATGCGTCCACACATGACCCGAGTATGAAATCTGCTTTATATCTAGTCTTCTATATATATTATTAGATACCTCTTAGATATTACAAACCTGTGATTTATATGTGTTTCTGAAACAAAATCTGGAAAGTTTAGGTGGTGCAGCTTTTGAGGGGCGAGGAAGCATCTGTGGAGTTGAAGCAGAAGAAGAGTGGAGGGAGGACAGTCCTTCTGGATGGCTGTGACGTGCAAGATTATACGTGTACCACCTATCTCAATGACCTCAATCGTCATATGCAACTTGTGATGGAGTGATGCTGGTTTAGTAACTTTTAAGCCATTTTCACTTTGCTGCTGCAGATTTTTGGCTGTTCTATGCGAATGGAAATGTTTAAATTCCCTTCTCTGTGTGAGTCAAAAAATCAAATCTTTGTACAGTGTTCTAAATCAAAATCCCAAATGGATGATTGCTTCATGCTTGCTATAAATCTATGGAGGCCGTCGTAAGAACACCTGCACTGCATCAGTTCAAGCTAAGGAGCAAATTTTACTAAGTTCTGGTGTGCTTTTCCCGCTCACTGATCTATTGTTTTTAATTTTTTATATAAGAAGCAAGCGGTTCGGGTGTTCAGCATGGCTTAGCGGTTCTTTTTTTCCTTCTGCCTCGACCGTTTAGGACCCAGAAATCCGGTTTATATTTTATCGAGCCGGAAAAATAAATAAAAAACTATTTTTGGATAATTTTGAAATATTTTTTTTTTATACTTTTAAAATAAAATGAAAATTTCAACGCAAGTTTCTCTCTCTCTCTTTCACATTACAACGGGTTTTTCATTATCTCATCTTTTTTTTCCTTACTTTAACTCGGATAAAAATAGTTTTTTTTTTTACAAACTTACTTTTTATTTATTTTCAATTTAACTCTTACACATTTAATTAATTTGAAATTGTATTTGATGTTTTTTAATTGGTTTTATATAGGATTTTCTCAGCATTAATAATAAATTCTGTATTAAATTAATGTTTTATTTATCAAATTAAAATTTAATTGCTAATTTAAACTGAAATAAATATTCGATATCTCTTAAAAAATAAATTTATTTATTTTATTTCTTAATCTTTAAAATCACGCTAGTATACATAGAATGAAAGACAGTACATATGAAATGATAATAGTAAAAAATAATAGCTTGCAAGTTTGACTATACACACAGATTAGAACTGAACGATTTGCTGCTCGATCTCTGGTTTTAACCTAGCAATGGATTATAATTGCTAAGGATTTGAACTTGATAACAAATTATAATTGCTAATTTGATAACAACTATTAATTTGGATTTGAAACTTATAATTGCTAACAATTAATTGCTAAAACAAAAATAAAATCGAAGTGTTTGAAGAGCTTGCAAGACCTACCTCTTGAAGTGATGATGGGCAGATAGAACGACAAAAAATATATTAAAAGAGATGGCGGCGGCGGCGGCCGGGGGCTCATAAAGTAGAAGAAACTTCAGAAACGTCCCACAACCAGATGGATCCCCTCATGATTAATGAAAGAGGTCTTATCTGACACCCTCTTAAAAAGAGTCGCGTACAAAATCCGGCATGCTGCCATAACTACTACTACCATATTAAACCAAAAAAACCTCCTATAACTTTACCAGTCCAGCGAAAAAGGTTAAAGAGGTAAACATTAGAGAGAGTAAGTAGGAGGGTCAGCTATAGTTTTCAGCTAGCTAGCTGCTACATGTTAGCTGAATTTCTGATGTCAAAACTGCAATTTGGTCAATAATTTTGATGGGGCCATGTAAAATACTCTGTTGTTTGCGGCGAAGTAGTCATTGCAGTTGCCATGGATGAGGAGGAGCCGGAGGAGTCAGTTGCTGCGAAGTTGTTAGTGGTTTGGAGGTGGCGGACAAGATTGTGATGATAGAGCGCGGTGGAAGCATCAAATGGAAAACCACAAGGGACTGCAGTCGAGCCTGGCTGGATAGCAGCAAAGCTGATGTTGTTGGCGGTGCTATAGCTGCTGCACCGCAAATGGGGCGGCTGCTGGTTGTCGTTCACATTTGGTTTCTGCTCGGCGTTTAGTGGTGTCTTTAAGCGCTTAGCTGCTCCACCAACTGGAAGAGCACTCTTCATGATAGTTTCAACATCATATCGGTTCATCTCAAAATTGGTCACTGCATTCAGACCCCTAAACTTTATTGCAGCTATATCATAAGCCTCAGCTGCTTCCTCTTCTGTGGCTGTTGCCATTTCAAAGATCAGATGACTAATATTAATTCAGGAAAAACTTTCCTACCATACAGTTTCATAGTTAACAAAGCATATTGAATACATTGAGCTGACAAATCATATGAAAAATCATACTAGGTTTAGAAGTCAGATATGTTCCATATTTCTGCCCTCGTTAAATACAATACAATAATTGTGCAAGCAATCAATTGTTTGTGCGAACAGTAGGGAGCAAGAAACTTGCTCGTGATTACCATAAACTCATACGAAAAAGGATTAAAACAGGAGGATGGTGACCGTTAATTTACTAACACTTACCAAATGTTCCGAGGTAGAGATCTTTGTTTCCAGCTACTCGGCCAATCCTCGCTTGCCATCGACCCTGTTGATGATGCCTACAAAACGAAAATGATATATAAGCAAATGCTGCGGCTGGCTTGTATATGCTGCAAGCTAGTTTTGTGAGATCAAGAAAAGGAATCTGCTATTAGAGACTGAAACCTTGTGACACCCCTGTAAATAGAGGCTCCCCGTGAAAAACCGCTACTTTTCCTTCAAAAACAAAGATAATTTTTCTTGACGATCAGAAGGCGCATCAAAAAGGAAAGGGAAAAAACCAGAGTTGGGTTCTGGCATACCTCCTCAGTGAGGCAATGAATTCTTGCTTGGACGCATACTTCATGCCCTCCAATTCTGTAGAATAGTTCGAAACCTGCCAGCGACAGAGACGCCCACTTGCTTCAATAACTAAACAAGTTTACCTTATAGTCTACATGTATTCTCCTGCAGAGGAGAATCAATCAATAAATTGAAAGCGTAAGTATTACAGGGAAGTTGGTGGTAGCCGCTGGACCCCAGTATTTTAGAGCTGCCAAATCATAAGCTCTAGCTGCCTTTTCTTCCTTATCATACCCACCTGATAAATTAAAACAATAACGTGCAGCAATCACTACGTCTGTTATTTCTGAAACAGTATAATTGGGTGCATGAAAATAGCAGAGCTTGAGGATGAAAATAAACTTGATAGAAGTCAGTTAGCTTACCTAAGTACACTGTAGAGAAACATATCGAAAGTTCGAGTATAGTGGCAGCCACAGTAGGATTCCACAGTTCATGCAAGAAGAGGAAAAAAAAGTCAAAAGGGAAGGAATTTAACGTGGGAAACACTAAGCCCAGTCAAAAGTTTCAGCCTGAGCTTCTTCAGAAACAATTACATAAAACAAGAAGCATGTCTTTGCATGTGACTGTCTCTGCAGAAAGGATCGTTACTGTTCTATATTAAAAATTCATTGATGGTCCAGCTAGCTACTAGTAGCTAGTTATTTATCAAGAAAAACATATACTTTCTTCTTGTAGAATAAGTCAAGTTTGGAATTTGAACACGCAACAAAAATCAAACTCCAAAAAAGTTACACTTTGAACTACAATATCTATTCCTTCAAATCCAAAATAAAAATTTATGATCCAACATTTTTCCCAAGGCACTGCCACTCTGTGATTGTGAATGAATGGATAAGCCGTGTGATGCCTGACACCAGCTGTTCTAAAAAGTGCAAGTGGCCAAAATTTTATTGAAAAGAAGATATATTTCAAGTCGAGAAATGCTGGTGGTCTAGTCAAACCTAGACACTAAGCTGCTACTTGCAGCGGGTAGCTGAGAGAAAGAAAAGAAAGCAAAAGTAAGAAAAAATGGCAGCTGAAAGGCATATTCATTGATTATATAACGCCTGAGGCATGGTTAGTTTGTGGACGTGGGTCGTGTCAAGCAAACCTAGCCTTGCAGAGGCTAGGGACCCAGATGAGAGAAGAAAGAGAAAGTCCAAAAATTAACAAAATGGCGGCACTTGTGATCAAATCAATCACATAATTGATAGAAAGAAACAAAAGTAACTGTTCGAACATTTTCCTTCACTTAATAATATAATATAACCCATCAGTGTATCTATCAGATTCTGGCCATAAAAGCCAGCCTGATGAGCACAACAAGTAGGAGTGCCCCTTTAAAACACCCATTAAAATAAGGAAGACGGGCGTGGCTCCCCCTGAAATCTGATTCTATACAATCCAAGTTTCTTCACTTCTACTGCTGATTCCTAGTATAAAACCCAGGCCCCTAAACAGATACGTGTGTGTGTGTGTGTGTGTGTGTGTGTGTGGAGAGGGGGGAGAGATGACCTTGACGCCCTTTTCTAGCCTGACCTTCTCTCCTACAGCTGTTGTCCCATAGATGCGCTTCATATCTGCCTGTCCATCGATGTCTGCAGCAGCAGCGAAACCAAAAAAACAATTTTTTAAAATAATTGACGATTCATAGAAAAGCATCTTCATGGAAAGGAAAAATGATAATAATTAACAATATTAATTAATGCGGCAATTTCATTGTTAATTACCTGGTAACTCCTCTGTAAATAGAAGTTCGCTGACCAAAGGTATCAGCAATCTTTTTATTAGAGCAATCGTTATCAGCAGAAACAATAGCAAGCTTCTCTGTAGAACCACCCTGATTATTGATTGTATCATTACTCACCCCAAGTGACAAGGCCGCTTTATTAGAGAACCCCAACTCGTTCCCAGCCGACTCAATACCACCCAGCCGCGAGGGAGCTATTGAAGCCGAGTCATCAACCTCTGAGCCTGAGTTAGTCGAAAAGGCTTGGAACCCAGCAATAGCTTTAAGATCTTGTTGGTCGTTGAAGTAAGCCGCCGCAGAGCTCTGATGGTCATGATAGATGTGAGTCAAGGACGAGTCTTGGGTCTCTGTCTGGCTATCCGAGTATCGAACATTAATAGATGATGAAGAATCTCCAAAAAAATCCTCCAGTTTTGGGACTTGCTGGTGTTGAGTTTCTGCGCCTATAAAGCTCGTCAGAATATTAGAGCTTTCTGCCATTGTTGTGGCCGTTACTTGTGATTCTTTGGGGTTTGCCCAGCCTACGCAGTAAACAATAGTAATCTTCATCAAGTGCCTCCTGGGACTTGCTAAAAAAATTATCACAGTGCAACTACAACTAAACCAGTAGCCAACTCATAAATAAACAAAGAGCAAAACTTATTCCTCTCCTTATTTCTAATCAAATGCTTTTAACCAAGCAGAAAACAGCTACAGAATTAAAGATGGAACAGTATCAATTCACACATTCTTGTTGGGTGCAAAGGTGGCCTTAAACGTAACCAGCAGACTACTACACCGCATATACAAATAATTAAGAGATAATCAATTATGGAGTAAATCTCCCTCATCCTTCTGCACTTTCTCGGCAACCAAACACAAGTTGAACTTTACCTTGTTGATATCTATATATGGATGAACTTTAAAGGTAAACAAAAATGCACACGTAAGAAAAAGGAAAGGGGTCATACGTACCTTCAGCATAGAAGTTATCGAACAAGTAGTGAGGAGAGGCAGTAGAGGAGCTCTCGTAAGACATCAACTGGGATTCAGATGACCTCAACATTTCCATTGGAGAGAGAGAGAAAGAAAGCCAGTTAGTAGCTGGTGCCATTATTAATTTCCTTCTCTCTCTTTCTATCTTTTCTTCCAGGTTTGAAAAACAAAACAAATAGTAATACCTTTAAGACCCGAACAAACTCACACAAAAAAACAATTTTTTTCTCAGGAAACAAACAAAAAGAAAACAACTTTAACCAAAGAAAAAACCGAAACCGAAACCGAAACCGAAAGTTTAATTACCTCTGACTGTTACTCGCTCAAAAACACCCACAAACACCCACATCCCATTTCTAAAAGACGATAGTCACGAAGCTAGCTAAGCAAAATACCTCCTAAAAAGAAAGTGCTTTAACTCGAATCTTTTTATCTTTAGTTTTTAGTTTTTATCAAGAGATCGTTAAATCTAAAGTTTGATGAGCTCCTGTGGGTAGAAATACAATGCATGCAACAGCCCAGTATTTGTGATTTGGCGGTGTCTCTATACGAAGAAAACACCCGGTGAGAAGGGAAAAGGAGTTGAAGATAGCAATTGCAGGTGGACATAAATAAAGGAAGTGTTGAGCGGTTTAAGGCTTTAATCTGCCAACCGGCGTAAAACCAGAGAGGTGTAGCTAGAGACAGACAGTCAGAGCTCCTGCTTTTCTTTTTATATTTTTTTTAACCTATGTGTACACTAAATAAACTAGTATTTAATAGCGGACCGGTGATTTCGGTCTGTTTCGATGTTTATTAGTGTTTTTTTAAATGTATTTGTTTTGATAAAGTATTAGATTAATATATTTTGTTATAATTTTAATGTGTCAATAAAAAATTAAAAAATATTTTTTTATTTTTAGTGAATGTTTTGGAAATGTAATGGTGTTATCTTTAAAGTATTTTTTATTTAAAAATATATTAAAATAATATATTTTTTTATTTTTTAAAAAATATTTTTAACATCAACCCATAAAATGATATAAAAATACTCAAAATAATTAATTTAAAATAAAAAATAAAAATTTTAATTTTGTTTAAATACAGTGTTAAACAAGACTTTAATTAAAAAAATAGTTTTTGATAACATCTTATTTCATGATTTAAAGCACACACTTTGGTTGATCACGGATAGATTAAAAATAAGATTTTACTGATTATATGACTCGTGCTTCGTTGTTTGGCATGTATTTTTATTTTCTATATAAAAAAATATATACAAGTTTTTTAAATGTATTTATATAGTTTTGAAGATTTAAGTGCAAATCAAAAGTTTCGAGCATACTTGTAATTGAAGAGACCAATAACTACATACACTAGAGATAAATAAAAAATCATTAACGATATAGGAATAAAATTTGCAAGATTTAATAATATATATATAATAAAATATATTTATCCTTTTTATGTTTGCTAAATTCTATCTATTATAATATCCCATATTCAATCAAATGATAAAAGAAATATACAAATTCATTAAATTGATTTAATAAGATAGAAATAAAAGACAAAATAGGATAAAACTTTATGCAAGGCTACATATATTATAGATATCATATGAAAATAAATAAAAAAAGTTCATTTATACAAAATAAAAATTAAAAAAACATACAAAATATAAAAACCTCTTTAAAAACTAAACTTATAACTAAAGAAATAAAACATGTTTCTTTGTATTTTTTAATCAATAAAATACACATAACAATGAATCAATTTGCTAAATTCATCACAACACGCGGGCAAGTTAGCTCTTACTATACTAGAACATAACAACTTTTCATGATTGTCTTTTTATATTTGTTGTTTGCAATTTTGAGGTGAGAACCATAGAGCTATAAAGATAAATAAAACATGTTTCTTTATATTTTTATTTAAAAAAACAATAAAAACAACTTTAAAATCACCTGTGTTTTTTTAATTAGATATATTCATGTTTATATGTATATATATATATAAGAGAAAGGATGATGTTCAATTCTATCCATTCTCGTATTATCATTCATTTATTTCCCTCATGGCAATAAATTTAGGTTTTGAGTTTGTGCAGTTCAACTTTTTTTTTTGAAAAGATATTGAATATTTATAAAATATTTTTGATGTTTTAAAATTTATAATAATAATAATAATTTAACTATTTTTTTTAATATCATAACCACATAACCAAACACTTTTACTTCCTAAAGTTATATCGGATAAATGAAGATAAACTGGAATTGATCGCAATATATAGGGGGTGGTTGGGAGTGTTTTACAAAAATATTTTTGAAAAAAAAAATAAAAAATTATTTTTATTTTCAAGTTTAAATTATTAAAATTAAGTGTTTATAGATCATTTTGATGTGCTGATATCAAAAATAATTTTTTTAAATATTTTTAATGTATTTTTGAACGAAAAGCACTTTCAAAAGATACCGCAACTACACTCCCAAACAGGCACACAAGATGCTCCACCGATTATCCAATTTCAAGTTTTCATTGCATCACTTTATTTTTATAAAACCTTAAATCAATTTAATCAAACATTTCTATATCATATGTCATCTCTATACTTTTCCAAGGAATATGTATTAGTTTATCATCATGCGAGAACACATGTCCCGTCGTAGCGTGATATGGTGTCAAATAACTTAAGATTTATTTTGCAAGTTTTAGATTCATACTTACTTTACAAGAATTCAAAACAACCGAGATTTTACTTGCTTAACTCGACTCCACAAAGAATACTTAAAAAAATGTCATGTTGTTATAATCCAATAAATAACATGTGATAAATATCTACTTAGTCAAATCACCAAGCGGAACTCCAAAATGCATAGTTGTTAATACTGTCTTGGTTTTTTGAGTGGAACAGAACATTCCGGTTTCGGAACGTTCCGGCATGCCATTTCAGCCTTGTACTATTTATATATAATTATTTATATATATATATATATATATGTGTGTGTGAAAAAATAAAAAATTAATTTAACAAGTATAATTATTTTGGTGTTTTTAAATTATTTTGATGTATAGATGTCAAAAATATTTTTTTTAAAATAAAAAAAAAAATTTGAATCCGGAACGGCACGCCCGGAACGAAACCGATACGTTCCGGTCGGAATTTACGGAATGGACCGGAATTAAAACTGGGACAAACACGACACCGTTTTTGTCCCAGTTTTATGAACGGAACGAAACGTTCCGACCGGAACGGAACAAATTTTAAAACACTGCCCAAATGAGTTAAAGATTTAAATTTTATATCAATAAAAAATTAAAATGGCTTGTAGGAAGATAAAAAAAAGGTTTTTATTCAAACCTAGTTGAATGATTTTGAAAGTAGAATTTAGGATAATATATAAAAATCTTTTGCATGCATCAAGCTAATATAAACAAATAAAAAAGCATTTAAAAATGACCAGATCTCAATTAATACATAAAATAATGTAAGAAAATATATCTTTACAATAAAAAAAATCCTCGAATTTCACGTTGGAAAAAACTGTTTATAAATAATAATAAAAAAAAGAAAAATAAACTATACTACTTTTGAGCAAGTAGTCAAGAAGAGAGTGAGTGGGAGAATTTTCAGCTCTGCGGTGAAGAAACTTTGTCTGGGAACAGTGTCGCGAAAGATCCGGACTGGCGGAAGCAATTTTGAGAGTTTCCCTGTTTCGGGGGTTTCTCCTCATTTTACCAATTTGACCCTGGAGAGTGCTGTCTCTCCATTCCTTTTATTTGTTTTTTTTGTCTTATTCACTGCTTTCTCGTACACTTGTCTTCCATGTGCGTTTCATGCTTGGTGGGCCGGGTTGATTTTAAATGGACCTCATAGTATCCACATCCAATCTGGAGATGATATTCAGATCCTAATCGTGTGAGCTATATGGCTGGTTTGAGAGTCGTGATTGCCGTAACTTTTCAAAGTGTTTTTCATGCTGAAATATATCTAAATGATATATTTTTTTATTTTTTAAAAATCATTTTTGATATCAGCACATTAAAATGATCTAAAAACACAAAACATATTCATTTAAAATAATTTTTTTTTGAAAAGCTGCGGCACAACCTGTGAAACGCCATGCCAAACAACTACATAATATAGTCCATGTATCTCTTATTATTTTTTAAATTAGCACATTTAGCCTGGAAAACGATAAAATATAACTTGGTTCCTATTTTTGTGACGAGTTTTTAAATTAGATCCTTCACCAAAGCTGACTATTAATTCTTTTTTTTAAAAAAATCTAAATTACCCTTTCAAATTATAATTCTTGGAATCATTCTACAGGGATGACAGACCTTCAGGTTGAATGATAGGATCAGGGTAGCTCATGAGATAGGTTCAGGCCTGAGCTTCCTCCACTTGGCTCGACCGGCTCAAGTTCACTTGACTGCGTCGAATGTCGTCCTCGACCGCAATCTAGTTGCTAAGATCAGTGAGTTCAGACTAACTC
This sequence comes from Salix exigua, assembly GCA_032356905.1. Taxonomy (NCBI): domain Eukaryota; kingdom Viridiplantae; phylum Streptophyta; class Magnoliopsida; order Malpighiales; family Salicaceae; genus Salix; species Salix exigua. Next base: position 5,161,547 of record CM063594.1, on the reverse strand, counting down.
AGAGCTCAGATGCAAATGAAACGCTGCGGGCTGGTCGAGGAGGCGATGGCAACGGGCCAGACAACCCTTCTTTGGGTTTTAGATGAGAGGGCCGGAAAGTGGCCATTGAATTTAGCTTATAAACTCATTGTCTGCTGACCGGACGCTTGGATTAAAGCTCAACTGGGGCTTGATCGGAAAGTTCGTGTTTTTTTTAATGGTCACTAATCAAGCTTCAACAAAATCCAGCACATGACTCGAGAAGATGGTGAAAGCTTAGCCAGCCGCTCACAGAGCTAATAATGCAGCAAATGCCACATGCAAAAAACAGAAGAAACCTTCTACCAGAGAAGAGACAAATGTTGTAATCTGAACACCAGATCTCTTTCAATTACAGTAGTATTACTAATTCAGTAATGCATTCACTCTCTCAATTTTGTTCAATAAGATCATACACTACTATGCTTTGATTGTTGTGAACTAAGCGTTAATAATCACCCACCCACCCACCAATCCACCAACTAATGGGAAGGCAATTCAACCTAGGAACATCATAATTACTCTCACAAAACCTGTACTGAATTACTAATATCATACGCGCAAACACCTTGCTCAGCAGCAAAATCTGGAAATTTTACTAGGCAGGGAATAATCTGCATGCAAAGATGGGTCAGTTGCCATCTCTTCAGCATGAGACCATATGTACACTCCTCTTTCTTGCCGGCTCCCTGGGACGGTGTTGTCAAGCACAAATGCTACCAAAAGTGTCACAACCATGTTCAAGGACATGAGAGCGTTCATTGCAAAATCAAACTGACAGAGAAAATGGAAGATCAACTCCTCGGTAATGGAAATAAAAGGATGGATGGAAATGCACGAGCCAACGACATATAAATGATCTTACATATAGAAATGGAAAAGAGACATACTTGTTTACTGCTGGTGTGCACCGGTCCATTTGATGCTGCCGCATATGGAACAAAATAACTTGGCAGTATCAAGCTGGATTCAGGTTGGTACTGCTGAAAGTACGCAGGGATTGTTAAACCAAGGAACAGCGAAACACCTACTATTGTCATGTTTCTATAACTTGATGTTTGGCTGTACTGCAAAGTTGAGAGACCTAGTGATACAGTAAGGCCCCACATGAAGCAAAGCATTGAAGCAGCCAGGGCCTGGGGTATCGATGCAAGTATGGCACCCACTTTTCCTATTAATCAGAAGTAAACATGTCAGCAAGGTAACATCCAAGTCATGACACTAAACTCATGGATTTCCTGTACAATCTTTTTTTTTTTTTATCATTATCATTGTAAATTCTATTGGAAGCCCCTTCTGAAAAAACTTTCTACTTCAAGCCTAATTCCATGTCCAGTGTACATGCTACTTAAAGAAGTAGGTGCCAGAACTGCTTTATAGATCTCCAGACCTTGCTTATGGTTGCACTTTCAAGCATGCATAAACTTATTAACAAAAGACCACGCATGAATCAATCTCAAACATGAAGTTTTGTCTTCACAAGGATGTTTACCTATAAATGAGAACAGGATCAAGAAAGCCGCTCCAGTCTCCACAACCCTTCGACTGGCCACCTTTGTTATATTGACAGTATGAACATTTTCGGTTAATGTTGTTGCACCGGTGCCACAACCCCAAATTCCAGCCAATACACTGCAGAAGCCCTCCAACGCAATTCCTCTGCTGACAATTCGTGGAGTTGGAGGCTTTGAATTAACAAGCAAAGATGTAGAGTGATAAGTTCCAACCTGGTAAACCAGTGTCACAGTCAGTTCTTTGGTCAGTTCACTTTTAATTAAGTCAAAATATCCTTAAAACCAAAAAAATCAATTTCCCTATTAGCCTTTTAACCTCTCCATGGTAGCTGCAGTCACATGCCTTTCACTATTTATTTCATTCCATTAAGATGGAAAGACAGAAGCACCCTGCTATACTATCTGGTGTTCCGTGTCTGATTACTTGTAGAATATGAACCTTGCTGTGCAGGAATCCAATCTTTAAATATAAAAGGCTTATATTTGTGCATTTGTATTTACTAACCGAATCCACGGATGCGACTAGTGATACTATTATCATGATCAGGGAAGTCCTAAAATGGAAGATGGGCACACCCCACTGCAATGGGTACGGTATTCTGACCCATGCAGCAGTTCTCCATGCATTGGAAGCATCAGTCCTGCAATGCTGCATCGTATATGCATGCTTTCTACACGCATCCACTAAGATGTTTGAACTTGGTACATCAGAGCTACAACCTTTGTAATTGTATGCTCCACCAGCTGTCAAGAAGAATGCATATGTCCATATGATAAGGACGCTCAAGGGGACCTGCACTGAAAAATAAATGTAAGCAATTATAATCAAATAATAGAAGTATGTGTACCCATGGGCTTAGCTTCCGTGAAAAGAGGGGCCATTTGTTTCAAATCTTATCATTGCTTTAAGCCCCATCCGATATTGTTCTTGTAATTTTCATCCATCCTGTGCATTTATTTACTTACTAAAAGAGGGAATTGTTACATAAATAGCTTCATAACTTGGTTACACAGTATTTGTACAAATATTGCCAAAAGAATTGATATTTTTACAATTTAGATAAAAAAATTTTTTATCTTTTCTCTCTCAAAAAAGAAATACAAAACATTTTCTCCATTGATTTGATCTGGATGCAATAGATATGGTAAGAATCTCAATTTTGTTATCTATCCAACTCTTACTATTTCTCTCAACTAGACAGCAATTCTCTCAATTAGTAAAGCCATATTTAGGAGCTAGCTGGATAGGGAAGTCCTGTTACCACGACAGAGACTGAATTGGCCAATACTACAAAGATAAAAAATCTACTGTGGTCTCCTTTTGTAATGGGACCTTTTAAGCTCAAATACTCCAGAGGGAGGGGGTTTGAACTCATAACCTCTTTGAAAGTACAACCAGCTCACTATCACTAGGCCAAAGGCATATCAATAAATTTTATTCAGCAGTCAAAATATCATTTCTTTTAACTTGAATTTAAATTTTATAACTTTCTTCCACTCAATATCTATATTTTAAAGTATGAAAACAATATTGAGTTGGAAAAATAACATTCTATTGATGAAAAGATGGGCAAAGTTGCCCAAAGAGAAAAGAAAAAAGAAAAAAGAGAAATTTCATCACATAATTGAGAAACGTAATGAACATTATATATATTGTGCAAAAACAATAAGATCTTCTTGTTTGATTTTTTCCCATGTGATAAAATGGTAGAAATAATCACTAAGTTACCAAATTATACTGCAGGGATCTCATTGCTAAAACCAAGAAGAGTAAAAGTGCATCAGTTTTCTCCAGGGAGAAAAAAGAAAATCATTGTAAAATATAGAGGTAAAATTTCCTATTATTCTGAGAAAAAAGGCAATACAAAGAGTTATACTTACCGCATAAATTTGGAATATGCGATGACCAAAGATAGATATACCTCGAAGGTACTGAAAGAAAGGTAAGGGACATGCAAATGGTTAAGCAAATACAATGACAAAAGATCATAGGACTAAATTTATACTAGAAATAGAATTAACGAATGCACATGCATGCCCATTAAAAGACTATACAAAAGGACTGCTTAATCTGCAAGGGATATCACTCACTAGGGTAAATATAAGAACCAGCAGTATCAAAGGAATGCTGATTTCCACACAGCTTCCAGCTTGTGGAAAACCATAGCTAAAAAATGCCAAACCTACTGCAGCAACAGTCGGTGCAACCACAACTGGATTAATCAATCTGCAACACAATATTTGACAAGTAAGATGGCATTGGCAGCAGATTATTAAAATTCAACTTATTGTGGACAAACCCTACAATTTTAGCTTTGGCAATACTTCACTAGAAATATTTAAAAAATTAACAGATCAAATATAGAAGACTGTTAATGATGAGCATGCATATCATCTTTCTCATCAAAGTTGTCCATTAGGATAAAAGAACAAAATTAGGCAGTAAACTTTCTCGTTACTGTCCTAAAACTGAGCAGTCAAAATCCACTCTATACCAAAAAAAGAAGCAAAGCATCGGCGTGATGCATCCAACACATGCATTCATAATAGGATAATGGTCATATTCTTTGAACAAGGACTAGAAAGACATGGCAACAAACTTGTCATTTACCTTAGAATAAGGGACATGAAACCAGTGAATCCCAAGATGCTTTGGAATAGGGAACCCACAATTATAGCCCCTTGTAGCTCCCTCATAATGTGTCTAAATTTCTGCAGTTTAGCAAAGATGGATCAGAACAGAACTTACAGCAATTCAAAGTAAAACATAATATCAAATTTGTCATGGATTGCAAATATCTCCATATGAAATGATATAGAGAGAATTATCCATACTTATATCTCATTAATCAGAAGTTTATAATTATGGGGAGGTTTCAATTCCCAAAAGTTTGTGGAAAAAATAGCCTATTCTGAGAACGCAAAATGTTTTCCAGGATTTTGGAATTTCAAAATTCATGACAACGCTAGACAAGCTTACAAGATATTTTACAAAATATACTTATACATTCTTCATTATAAACCTACGTGTTCTGTTAGATTCCGATATTCCCGAGCATTAATTATAACTAATGCTGGTGCTAAATATACAAACGAACTCCCTTGAACTAATGGAAGTCGGGTGCCAAAGTAGGAGTGCAGTATAGTTGTAATGCCAGAGATCAGCAGCATAGTAGAAATCACTTCGGCGGTATCCCTCTGTCATCAATTACGTAAAAGAAGATATGTCAACAATAAAGCTATGCCAACTCCTGTCCTGTATTGTAGAAAACATCATGGTATCCATGAGAAACAATGCTTACATCTGTTCCGCCCATGGCTGGCACGATGATTAAGGGGATGAAAATCAGGGAGCCTGCCAATGATAAATAATGCTGCAGGCCATAATACATAAGCAGGGCTGCAGTTAAGAAGAAAAAAGAGAGGAAAGGATTAGAGGGAAAAGAAACGATGAAGAGAATGAAAGACACTGGCTTTGACTACAACGTTCGAGATTCATATAATACTGGGAATTTACACTGTTTACTAGTATTTTGGCTATCTATCTTCAACACTAAAACATTACTAATTAAACAAACAAAATCAAAATCAATTCATCATGCAGGAAGTATAAATCAAGAGTGAAAAGTAAAAGGGAAAGATGAAAATAGTAAATACCAAAACCCGGATTGTCTCTTAATCCATATCTCATTCGACTTTGTCTATTCCAACCTTCACTGGCAATCAGTTCCTCCTCAACTGGATAAACTTCAATGCCAACATGATCAAAATCATTTACTTCTCCTTTCTTTGGCTCATCTCCAGTTCCATTTAGCCCAACTTCATCTTTTTTAGGAATAGTTTCCAAACCATCATTCCCAACTATCCTTTTCTTACTCTCATTGAGGTTCCTATCGTCATTTCCTGGCCTAGAATCCGGTTCAATTTCGATGCGTCTGTTGAGCTGCTTGGTACGTCCCAGAACCGGGTCAATCTCAATTTTAGGAGACGACCCACCATTTCTGTGATGATTGTTGTTGTTGTTGTTGTCAACAGCTTTATCACCCCAGTCAGGGGCAGGAATTGGCGTCGCCGTGTCATTGCTGCTTGCGGTGGTTTCAGCAGAGAAAGTAGAGACGAAACCAGTTCTCTTAGCCCAAGATCTCAACTCCCTGGGATTGTGATCATTTCTGGGCACAAATGGATCGATCCTGCTGTTAGCATTAGCTCTTTTTTCTTCTCTTCGTGACTGCGGGGCGGCCCCGGCGGGATTGGGTCGTGAGTCAGAGCTCGACGAGCCTCTTGCCATTGAACTTCAGTTTTAGGATTAGCTAGAAAGAATGACAAGATGGCAGTGAGTAAAGAAAGCAGCAAACTTTAGAGTAAAAGCAAAGCAAAGCAGACAGGACAGAACAGAGAGAGAGAGAGAGGAGATGGTTATCGTTGAGGTTAATGTCGGCTGGACTGGTGGCGTTACAGTTAACGTTAATGCAACTTCATAATTAATTTATGGAGAGAAAAGAGTTAGTTGACAGAGTACTAAGGACTGTTTATTGCGTGGTGCAAACTTTGTTTTGTTAAAAACACAATTTGCATCTATATCTCAATGTTTGGTTTCGATTTGAAACTAAAAATATTAAGTGAATCCCATAAAAAATGAATGAAACGCCGGTTTGAAAAAATAGAAAATTTGTGCTTTTTTCCACGTGGTTTGGGAGGAAAGGGTGGTGGGTCTTGGGATATATATATATCCCAAGATACGCCCTATATATTACTATAATTATAATCTAAAAAAATAATTACAATAAATAAATATATTAAAAAAATATCACAAATATAATTTTTATTTTGCAATCTTAATTTTGTTTTGTTTCAAATGATATTTTATTATATATATATATATATATTAAATTAATATTTCTAAGTGTTTTTTTAATAATTTGGATATAAAGATGAAATATTTAAAAAATGTTTTTAATATATTATTAAACAAAAACATGTTTGTAAAAAATAATTAGTATATTACTCTATGTCTTTTACAGTAATTTTACAAGTTAAAAGCAATATAAAAATCTTAATAACCAAACACACAAAATTGCTTTTCTTCAATTTCATACTGAACCACAGTTTTAACCAAACATCTCACTGCTTATTTTGAACCGCAATAAAAATATTTTTTTTAAAATGATTTTTTTAACCTGAACCACAACAGCAAACACGATACCAATAAGGTCCTAAAGCGAGCGAGCGAGCTGTTCCATTCATAGTTATAAGACGGATTGGGAGCTTGATTCAGGCACGCCGGGTCAATTTAATTACTCGAATAAAAAAACAATATTGGGTTTCTTATTAATCTCATAAGGGTTGAGCTATATATATATATATATATAATTATTAATTTAACTAGTTCGAATAATTGAATGTAATTTTTTTAAATAATCTAATTTCAATACGATATAAATATAAAATAGCTACAATTAGTGTGTGCATGAGAGTTTGTTAAATATTTTTTTAAATATATGTATTGTTTGAAAATATATTAAAATAATATATATCTTTTAAAATTTATTTTTAATTTAAAACTAATAATTTTTTTCTTTTTCAGAATCTCAGTTCAACCGTAATCCCAAATACTTTTAAGAGTATGTTTTAGATTGTGATAAAAGTATTTCCTACTTGAAAATATTTTAAAATAATATATATATATATATATATATATATTAAAATTTATTTTTGATATTAGTATAATAAAATAAAATAAAACATCAAAAGTAATTTAAAATAAAAAAAATCAAAATGTTTCGAAAATACAGTGAACAAAACAAACAATAACAGCCTAGCATTATAAAAAAAAATAACCATCAAATTAATTATTAAAAAAATGGATTTACAGAAGTGTGGTTCATGGATTGACGGTATGGGAAGTTCAAGAAGCTTCTAGACTGGGAAAAACAAATTATTATAAACATATAAAACTAATTTCTTTTTTATTTTTAACTTTTAGTGAATGACGTCAAAAGATTTCTTCCCTCTGAAGATTCCATCAGTAGTCATGGTGACAAGGTGGTCATGTCATCTAAAGTGAGTTTGGATTTTTTTTTAAAGATATATTTTTCATTGGTATAAAAATAAAATAAAAGAATAATTACAAAAAAAACTTCATATACTTTTATTTGAGAAATCATAATTTTCCTATGATTAACAAGAAGAGAAGAAAAATTAGATAAAAATATAATTTATCCTTGTATATATATTATATATATATATATATTTCTTATAAATTCATTTCACTCAAACACAATTCCTCTTAATATTTTTTACATTGATACCAATCTAAAATTATATTCTCTTACAAATCTAAAATATTATTAATTATTAAAAAATATAGAGAGCTTTATGGACACATAAGTGAATTTTTCACCGATAAAAATGAAAAAAACAGAACTAAATTTGATCAAATTGTAATTTTCTCATTATTAAAAAACTGGACAACAACCACAATAATCCTGGGGAAAAAAAACATCTTTACATCACCATGGCACTGCAAACCTATTAAAGAACATGAGAAGAAAAAAAAAGCATAAATAAATAAATAACTCACAGAAAATAAATAAACAACTCTAGAAAAATAAATAAACAGAAAACTAAAATGCATTGTGTCTGTATTATTAGATCCAGGATTATGTGTGTGTTATTTTGTGTTATAAAATATTTTTCTCTTCAAATTATATCAAAATAACTTTTTTATATTTTTACATCAACATTTCAAAACTATTAAAATTACCGGATATACAATACAAATTCAATAGTAGAAACAAAAGTGACATATAAATACCTGCAAGGTTGTAGCCGGTGTAGGAGCTCGCCCTCCTTCTTTTGAATTTCGGTTCAAGTCCCAGTAAGAGTGGAGCTGGAGGGCTCTTTCTCTCATGTCCTTCCGGATCTTTCCATGCATAGTATGCCTATCATCTTCGCGGTACTTTACTTATTTATTTGGACTTGTAAGATGTTCAAGTGAGCTCAGATAATAATCGAGATACTGCGTAAGCTAATCCGAATACTACGAAGAAAAAGTGGCATATAGATGACTAATAATATGAATGTGGATTTTTGATCGGCATGTGATGATACGAGGATGGAAAACTTAAAGTTAATGGGCCCTATGCTATAAATTACATTGATTAGGAGATAAGAAACTTTCCAAACTCTCCAATTAGCATTGTATTGTTGCGTGGAACTTTCATTCATTTCAACTTTTTTTGTACAATAAAGTTTAATTTATTCTTCTTATTTTTTTACCTTTTTAATAATAAAAAAACTCGAAGTTCATTGGAGCAGCTCAATTGATTTAACGTCATCAAAATCTGATAAAATACTTTTTTTAATATAGATGTTTGGACTAACTTGTATGTACCTCGACTAATCCTGCAGCTTCTAGAGCAAACAATCAATTATCAGCCTCCAGTAATTCCGAAGATTGTAAAAATTGGATTGATGACCTCTAAAAACCAAACTATGGTCGGACCACTAAGCTTCACTCCTAAGAGTTTATTAAGCTATTTTCATTTTAGATAAGATTTAAAATTAATATTCAATGTAACAAAAAATATAACATCATTATAAATTACATTTCACAATATTATAAAAAGCATGGGAAAATAATAAATGTGTTTAATAAAATTGATTATAAAATATAAGACCTAATAAATCTAACAAGAGTTAGCAGCGATCAAAGATTCAAGTGAAAAGTTGATATTCTTTACGTAAATATTTTATCTCAACTATCGTTTTTATTTTATTTCTTTTTTTTATCTTCGAGATTAATTGGACTCGATAAGCATATGTGATTAATATACACCCACAGTTACCTCGAATCATTTTATTGTTTTTGGTGTTCGGTTAGCTTACATGCACTAACTAATCTATAAATTTAGTAAGCGTAAGACAATGCGGTGATGACATCATATAGGACTTAACCGGATCGAGTAAAAACAAGTATCTTCAACCGTAGTACAAGACCGGCTACATCTAATCATTTAATTGGACGTTGCTTTTTTTTGATGAAATCGGGCTAAAAGCCTACTAAATTATCTGGAATAGTAGATCAATCGATCATAGTACAATAAAGTGTATAATCCGGACGTTTGCTTGCACTTCAGGCCAGGCGTTGACCACGATGACTGGGCTGTGTATATCAAACTGCAAATTTTGAAATTCTCCAAGTTCCATTGAATCATAGCATGCAAATACACTTTGATAATATATACATGCATGATAAGGTCAGCATGATCAATTTTGTTTTATTTTATCTGGAGCAGTCGGTGTATCTCGTTTTATTTTAAAAAATATAATAAATTATGATAGATCTTACCTCGCTCGAAATCTTGATTATTTTTGAAAATTATGTTTAAATTCTCAATGAAACATCCTAATTTCATTTTAGTTTTTTTTTTATAAATATTATCTTATTTTACGACATCAATTATTATTTTAAATCTGATTGTTCAATCACAACTTGGCAAAGATATTGAAATTAATTGAATATGAATTCAAATCATGATACTCGAAAAACGTCTTAAACATTCTTCTTGTTTTTGATTGATTAATGGTAAACACCGACCCTGATAAACATAAAACAGGGAAGGAAGCTTTGGCTTCTGAAAGAATACAATAATATATGAAAGAACTCAACTCGTCCGAAAATATAAAAGCAGCCAACAATTGAAATAGAACTAGTTTATGCATTATGTCCTGATCTAAAATGTCTCCTATACAGTGCTGGGTGCATGCAAGAGAAGATGGAAGGCCTATGCTTTTTGGGTTTGGTGCCAAAGATGAACGATCGCAAAGGAACTCGAGATCGACTCACTGAGTGTGGCAGCTGGATATTCTGACGGTTCTTTGATCCGGCAAGGTTGAACTCCTCGTTCAATTTTGCCAATGTTCTTTCAATTTCAAGCTGGAGTGTCGTTATGTGATCTAAACCTGCCTGTAATTCATCCGCAACCTTGTTGTTTTCCTGTTTCATGTTCAAAACCTCACCCTGGAACTTCGCAGCTTGATAGCTTGTAAACTTGAACTCATCATCTTCAGCACTTTCCTTCAGAGCAGCCGTTATTTCTTCTTGAATGTCGCACAGGGATGAAAATCTGCCCTTCACTTCGTCTTTCAGCTGCATGCTTTTCTCCAGCCAGACCGTCAGTTCTGTGTGAATCTCTCTGAGGTAATTGTATAGTGGTTTCGCGTCCGATTTCAGAGAATATTTTGCATTGCTACTTCCATCTTCTATCCTTTTCTTTTCCTCTAACTTGAGCAGCTCGGACTGTAAATCTTGGACTTCAGTTTCAAATTTCTGAATTTGCTGGAATGTTGTGCTGAACCTTAGCCAGAAATCCAAGTTCTCCTCCAGGACTTCATCAACGCTCATCCGGAATCGTTTTTCGATCTCGGAAATAGTTTCTGGTTGGTCCATTAGAGCCACCTTGATGTCTTCCGTTACTTCTTTCTCTGTCGTTGGGCATTCTGTCGCCATCGATTTTATAGATTCACTATCTTCACCCAAACCTGCTTGAAGAAGGATCAGCTTCTGATGTAAAAATTGAATCTGCTCATCCTTCTTTGCATTAGCACTCTTCAGTTCTCTTACCTTCACCATTGCATCAAAGAGGCCATCCCCTTTCGTTTTTTCTGCTTCACTAAGCTTCTTCTTTACTTCCTTGTAATTCCGAAGGATTGAAGTATACTCTGTTAGCAGAGCTTTCTCTCTGTTCTCCATACCATCCATGAACAGCTGCTTCCAGTCCGGCTCGTCAGCTAGCGTTGTTTCCTGTTCCTGGGTTTCAACATTGAGATCATCCATCAAAGGAGAATCTTTCGTAAAAACGTTTTCTTCAATTTTCAGGCCAGGAAGTTCCTCCTTAGAGTTGTTGAGATCTGTATTTTTCTGGGGTTGACTTGAATTTTCCACATGTTCTTCTGTCTCTTCCTCTTCTCTTTGATTCTCTGTGAAGTTCATAGAGCCATCAGCATCATTCATTTTTTCTTCTTGTTCCTTTAAATCTGCTAACCAACTGCCTTCTGCAGGAGTTTCCTTTCCTTTCAGTGAAGAATATGAAACCTTGAGCTCGTGGGGTGGCTTCTGATTTTGTTGTTCCCCAAGACCATCATCAGGATTCAGAGCACCTTCTGATCCCTTGAAATCTTCGGGGGATTGACCTGAAACTTTGAGATGCTCTTTTTTATTCACATTCTGCGGTTTCTCAATGCTATCATCAGGATTGAGTGCAGCTTCTTGAGATTCATCTTCTACCGGAGATCTGTCCTCTGTTTCTGGTTTGACATCGAATTCCTCGTCTGATTTCACACAAAGCAATTTCACAGAGAGGTGATCGATATTAGAATGTGCTTCAGTAAAATGTGCAAGGAGGTTGTTATTCTGATCCTCGACACTCTGGTTTAGATTCTGGATTCCATGTAACTTCTCCTCCATTTCCCTCAGCTGTTCCCTCAAATCATTTTTTCCATTGATTAAGGTTGCCTTGTCCTCTTCTAGAGTTTGAATTTCTGCCTGTAGCTCATCTGTCTCCGTCCTTAACCTCTGTATAAGAGCTGTCTGTGATGAAACTGAAGCTTCCAAGTTAATGATCTTGTTCACAAGTTCATCGATCTTCTCAGCAAGTTCTGCTGCAGTGACACTTGCATTAGATCCAACATCGATATTTTCCTTAATCTTCTCACGCAGCAACTCCATATCCTTGTTCTTTTCTGTTGTACTACTACTCACTTGTTGGTTTATGCTTTCCAATTCTTCCACTGTTTTTACAGGTTCATCTTTGGCTCGAGGATTTTCTGGATTGATCTCACCGTGCAAAAACTCATCCTTGAGAGACTTCAACTTCTCCCGGGCATTGCTAATTCTTTTGCGCTCTTCTACTGCTGCCTCTGCAGATCTCTCCTGCTTCTCCTGCAATTGAGCCAATGTGTCTTGGCATGATTTTAGGGCTGCCGACGCCATCAACGTCCGAGCTTCATCGTCTTCAATGACTATGCCTGCGCCAAATTCATCTTGCAAATTACAAACCTTCTCTTGCATCTCCTTGATTTGCAGTTCAATTTCCCAATACTTCGCAAGTCCACCCTCATAAGAACTCTTCACAAACTCTTTCTCAGTTTGTAGAGCCAGGATTTGTCTCTGAATCTTGTCAATCTCCAGGGGGCCTTCTGATTTGCTCAAACCAGACTTAGAAACTGTAGCATTACTTGCTCCTTTCATCGACTTCTTTGATTGCAACTTCTTCGGAGAAGATGTGAAGAGACCCTTTATATCTTTCGGAATCTTCGGAACCTTTGGAATATTTGCTCTCGAGACTTCTGGGAGCTTATTTGAAAATTTAGATGATGGGGCTTCGTCTTCGTCTTCTTCCATCGCAAACTGGACTTGTTCTGGGAAAACATAAGCAATGGTATTGTTGGCATTTTGCAGCTCTGTTGATATGTGGTTATACCGCTCAGCCAGTGCCCTATAAGCCCGGAAAGAGTCTTCGACGAAGTGTATCAGCTCTGGTCTCTTTTTGTAGTACATTTCTGCCCTCTTGGCAAAAGAATCTCCATCTTCTTCGATGAGTTTGATCACGTTTTGAACCTTTTCTTCCATGTCTGCAGTGGATAATTTGTATTGATAAGCCATGCTATGCACATTGGATTTATGCATGTTAAAATCAGTTGATTCATGGATGAAGGTTAAATGCTGTGCATATGGATTTGGCCTTTGCCTTGATCATCAAAAAAAAAAGAAAAAAAAACGAAATTTCCTCAATCAGAATGAGCTCTGCAGAAATCATAAACATAATGAATTCTGATGATAAAAAGATGAATCAATTCAAATTTAATTTCCTTTTCCATTGTAAACTCCCCCCAACAAAGTTTTGTCAAATCCCGTATACTAAAAACAAAAATGACTGCGTGACTGCTACAAAATAAGATTTACAGAAATGTTCATTGATTCAAGCAAGAAAATAACCAAGCAAATGCAAATAAACACCAGCGATAATAATAATAATAATTACCATGAAGGTTCTGCTCGAGCCATTTGGATTGCTTTGTTCGAATGTGGCTTGCCCACCACCATGAGTAAGCATTGCTCGCAGCTCTCTGCAACATATTACTATTATTTCTCTCCTCTCTCTCTCTTGTTTTTCCAAATCAAGAACATGTATTATATCATGCCACTGCTTTCCCTCTGTCTCGTTCTTCAACAATGGATCGACCAAACCACATACAATGTAGCAAGTAATTACAGGACATGGAACCAAACACTTCGAACCCAGGTACCCTTTTATCCAGGAAAGACACGGGAAGAGGGTGGTTGGGGTCTCGAGGAAGGAACGTGCAGCCAAGTGCTAACACACACAGCAATGATGAATATGTGCGTGGTGTGATTCTTCTTTCTTTAAAAAAAAAGGGAAAGAAAAAGAGAAAGTACCATGAAAATATACCAATAATGAGATGATGGAGGGGAGCAATTTCCGGCTGGATTAGCTGTTGAACCGAGTTAAAAAGGAAGAGAAAAGAACGAACAGTAAGTGCCCATTTGTGATAGACAAGTCGTGTGTGCATGTACGGCTTGCCTTTTGCTTTTCCAGGGTGTGTAAGACCCAGAGCCATTCTAGGCATTTTATAACTCCAAATAGAAGATTCTCTCTATTCCATCCTCAACTTCATTTTCAAAAGGTGCTATTATTGTATGTGTTCTTAGCATTTTGGGATAATTTTTTTTATTAAACTAATATTTTCTATATTTTTTTATTAAACTAATATTTTCTATATTTTTTTATTAAACTAATATTTTCTATATTCTAATATTTTTATTTCTTGCTTCAGCATATTAAAATATCAAAAATATTTAAAAAATATCAACTTCATACTTTGTGAAGACAATATAAACAATATTTTATTAAATAATTTTTAACAAAAAAACAAACACTCTTTCATTTTCATTCTAATTATTATGTACTTGGTTTATATATTTCCCATTTATCACTCAATTTCTATAATTCTTTTAATCTACTTCACTAACATTTAGGTTCTTTTAGTGCCAAAATCTATTTTTCCATATTTCGAATTATTATTTTTGTGGAAACTACTTGATTATTGGAAGATGATTGGCTAACTCTTAAAAAAAGCAATGTTTCTCTCAAGGAGCGTAATCAAGACATTGATACTCCATTAATTTATAAGGATACTCTACTCAAGATGAATATCCAAGTGCATTTACTTTATTATTAATGAAATGCCATTATAAATTGCTAGACTGACATTATCATTTATATATATATATATATATATATATATAATTCACAAATTATATAAACTTGAAAATAAATTGGGATTTTTTTTTGGAATCTGTGAAGTTTTTTACATGGATGATTTTGATTTCTTGCTTGTCATAATTGCATTATTTGAAAAGGTATATTAAATTCTTCATGTCATATTTACCAGGTAATAATATAAAATGTATATTTTTATATATTAAATGATAGTTATATATATTATTCATATACGTGTATTATATTAATATTAAGATACATATATATTATATTAGATTTAAAAAATATAAATGTTATATATATAATACAAATGTATATATTTACAACTAAGTTTGGGCCAAGATTTAACAATACATATATATATTTTATTTATTACCCATCTAATAAAATAATTATATAAAAAAACCCACTTATTAACATCCATTCAAATTGTACGATTATGCATATTCAAAGTGTTTTCATGCCAAATACATTAAATAATATACTTTTTATTTTAAATAAACATCAAACATATTTATTTAAAATAAAAATCATTCTTTAAACATAGTAAACGTGCTCAAGCTTATATTAAATTGTTAGGAAGTTTATAGGTTTGTATGAGAATGTAGTTAATTAAAAATTAAAGTATTTTTATTTAAAAGTATATTAAAATGATATTTTTTTTATTTGAAATTATTTTTTATATCAGCACATCAAAATAATTTAAAAAATACAAATATATTTTTAAAAACAAAACATCAGAAAGACAAATTTTATTATATGGTAGGACAGCATCCGGGTGTTCCATGATCGTTTTACTCATGGTTGTAGTATTTTGCTTTCCAAATGAACTCTGTAACACAAACAGCTTTCAGCAATACTTTTTATCAAGATTTTATTGCACCAGAAGGTGACCCCAAAGTGCTGAACTTTCTTTCAATACAAGAAAACATCATCAATTTTATTTATGAATCAAACACCATCATCCTAATCTTCGAGTGCTTGAGACGATCGATTATGCTGCCCTGGAAGCAGCTGGTGCCGGTAATTGGAATCCACCTTCCCTGCATGATTTTCTTTGGAGTCACCATTCTTATTTTCCATATCCACTACGTGTTGGCGTGCTTACTCCATTAACCCGATGAAAAGCTCGAAGAGAGAACACATTAGATCAAACTATCTCGTTTGGTGGTTTATGTTCATGTTTTCTAATCTGATACAGCTTGGTTAAGCTGACGAGTAAGCATGAACTAGAACAAAACAGAAGTTGCTGCATGTAAATACTAGATTATGAATTAACTATTGAAACAACTACATATTTTCATCATCATAACAAACAAGATGACACCTTCTCAACCAACTATTATTCGCAATACAGGTATAATCTTCTTCTCAGTTGACTAGAAATTAGAAATTTGGACCGGCTGCGAGGATCTCCTCTGTGAGCTCGTTGTCCTTTCCAATCATGTGATCAGTGAACGTCTCAAAGTTATTCTTGAACAAACCTGCCAGCTTCATCAGGGTATCGTGGTAGTCTAACTTGTTTGGCCACTGCATTTGAGACCAGCAGGCAGCATTAGAATGGTTAGAAAACTATCATTTACGTGAGAGAAACAGATTATAAAAAAAAGGGTGTAAATATTCTCGGCAGCAGGTTAAAGAAAGGAGTACTAACAGTGTTCACTGGATCCAGGATTTCAGAAGGCACCCCCTCGACCTCGGTGGGAATCTCCAGCCCAAACACCTCAGTTTTCCTGTATTCTGCCCTCAAGAGACTGCCAGAATGTATGGCATCAATGATTTTCCTTGTGTATGCTAACTTGATTCGGCTTCCTGAACCATAGCTGCAAAACACCATATACATTCAAGGACTTTATTCCCGGAGAATGGACGACAAGATTCTGATTTACAATTCCCAGTTTGCTTGTATCATAACAATGCCAAACTTACCTTCCACCTGACCAACCAGTGTTGACAAGCCACCCTGTTGCGCCATGCTTCAGCATCTTCTCAGCTAGCATAGCAGCATATTTTGTCGGGTGCATCATTATAAATGCTGCACCAAAACAAGCTGAGAATGTTGCCCTTGGCTCCTTCACGCCCTCTTCTGTGCCAGCCACCTGCATTATTTATCAAGAAATTCAATTTCCAAAACGCCACCAGCATTAGCTAGCATATGTAAATCACCATTATGAACAGGAAGAGCAGAGAATTTAGTGACTAATTATTACCAAAGCGGTATAGCCACTGATGAAATGATACATGGTCTGTGCCAAGTTCAGCTTGCTCACAGGTGGGAGTACACCAAACGCATCACATGCCAAAAGGATAACATTCTTAGGGTGTGGACCAACACATGGTATCTTCGCATTAGGAATGTACTCAATGGGGTAGGATGCTCGAGTGTTCTCTGCGAGGAAAACAATATAAACATCATGATTTTTTTCCACTTGGTGTGATCAAAAGGGCTACTCAAAAATTCATGATCTTTCATTCACCTGTAACAGATTTATCAGCATAATCTACCTCTCGAGTGTGCTCCTCGAACACCACGTTTTCCAGAACTGCCATACACAATAAAATCTTCGAGTTCAGACCAGCTGATAAAGATCATTTTGTATTCCCTCCTACTTAGGTTAATGGAATTTAAAGAAGATTTAGAACGCTACCAGTTCCAAACTTGATGGCATTCCAGATATCAGGTTCCTTCTCCCTTGAGAGATCAATGCATTTGGCATAGCATCCGCCTTCGATATTCGAGACTCCAGTTTCAGTCCAGCAATGTTCGTCATCTCCGATCAGATATCTGTTGGGATCAGTAGACAGAGTTGTCTTCCCGGTACCTAATACAAGAAATCAAGGACTCATCAATAACACAGCAAATGACAGGAAACAGAAAAAATCATATTTACAGGCCAGATATACAAACTAAAACAAGGACAAAAAGGGGTCAAGCATGTCACAAGGAAGTTTTAGGGACGTATCATTTAGTTGGCGTGGCACCATATCGCGACCATGATATGGTGATACTATACCTGACAGTCCAAAGAAGAGGGCAACATCTCCATCTTTTCCCATATTGCAGCCAGAATGCAAGGAGAGGATTCGACGCTTAGGCATGAGATAATGCATTACACTGAACAGACCCTTCTTCATTTCCCCGGCGTACTGGGTGCCGAGGATGACCATTTCACTTCTAGCAAGGTTCAGATCTATACTAGTGGAGGATGTCATGTAGTGTGTATAACGATTACATGGGAACTGGCCGGCATTGTAAATAGTGAAGTCCGGAGTACCGAATTCCTCCAGCTCTTCAGGAGTGGGTCGGATACACCTGTCACCCACCCAGTTATCCAATTGAACACACTTAGCTCATTACACCATGCGCAGTTTTTCTTACCACTTTCCTCCATTGTAGGGGGTAATAATATTCAGAACAGCATATCATAATTAACATTTTGTCAACGATAAAAGACTTATCTGGCAGGCTTAGGGCTTTGTTGGGAGAGAGACAGAGACAGAGACAAACATATTCCTGTTAAAAACGTTAAAAGAGATCATCCACTTTTACTTACATGTTGTGCATGAAGAGTGAATGGTAGGCTCTGGCAGAAACAATCCGGACTTTGATTCTGTTGTCAGGGTCCCAGTTCAAGAATTGATCGTTCACAAAGACCTGAAAATTGTGAAGTCCAAACAAAACATCAGGATTTACCATTCAATTCCAAATTAATCCCACTGGGAAACTGCAATGAACTACCATGCATGCATTCAAAACATGAGTCGATGTATTCGTACCTTGTCGAGAGAATTCAAGTAATCAACAGCTCTTTCTCTGTTAACCAAGAAGGTATGCTCGTCCATTTCAATGTTGGGTGAACCCCTGGGGTCATCGAAGCAAGTTACTTTGACTAGCAAGTAAAAATGAGGCAGAGATAATAATAATAAAAAAAAAGAGGTATCCCTCCTGATTAACTTGTTTCTTGATTGAATATGCTAACTTTAATATTTATTTATTCTAAAAAACGTGTTCTTTTTGTTATCAATCTTTGTTATTTTATTTATTTTAAAAATAAAAATAATATTCATTTTATTTTATTCAACTAGAAAGACTAGCTTAATATAAACAACGAGGTGGCTGCTGTCAGTTACTTACTTTCCCCACCAAAGCTCTTTCCCGGTGACATCATCCTTGACAACACGTTTATCTCTTGGAGCCCGACCCGTTTTCGCACCCGAAAGGGTAGCTAAAGCACCGGTTGATGTGATGAAGGATCCTTTCTCATAGTGTATGGCCTGCTCATAAAGCTCTGCACGCACCCAATTCATAAATTCATAAATATTTAGATGAATTCATTTATCAACGGTGAGAATCCACTTTATATGCCATAGAAAATAAACCAGCAACACGCAGATTAAACGAAGAGATGAAGCTTAAGCCATCATTTGTCAGCAAACATATTTTAGCAGCTGCTCAGTAAGGATAGGATTAGATTCTTCATTAAATGACGGATAGGATTAGATTCTTAAAGAGCATACCTTTATATTTTTATCTTTTATTCATTCAGATGATTTTTCTGGATACTCACGACAACAATTTGTAGTAAATATAAATTAAATTTATGTTTTATATATATTTAATATTTTAACGTGTAGTGTAAGAATAAAATAAAAATTATTTATAGTTTTAATACGGTAATGTCAGATATTAAAAATATTTTACTTTATTTTAAAATGAAAAACACTTAAAAAATAGAGCCAATTAAAAAATAGAGTAAATTTCTTTGACAATTCGATTGTGTAGCTTTTCAAATTATTTTTCGTGATGAAATATATTAAAATAATGTTTTTTATTTTTTAAAAATCATTTTTGATATCAACACATCAAAATAATTTAAAAATATCAAAATATATTAATTTAAAATATAAAAAAAATCAAATTTCAGCGAAAAAAATCATGGGAAACTTTGACTTGAGAGATCATAATAAACCGTTCGTTGTGACTAACACGTCATTGAATTTTAGAATAAAAATAGTGATGAATTTTCCACTTAATTTCCCACCACGCTACCGCAACTCCTTGACTAAGCACTTTTGTGTTTCCTTTAATTAAAAAAATAATTACTAATAAACTATAGACTAAGCCTTCTTAATAAGATAAAAATAATTACTAATAAACTGTAGCTTTATCATTACCAGCAGGGGAGAGGTTGTAGAGGACATGAGTGAACTTCAAGGAGCTGTCGCTGGCGCCGATTGTGGGTGCGGCTACGTGGTGTTGGTGAACCTTTTGGTTGGTCTGGCTCTTGTTAGCAGGGTCTCCTTTCACTACTTTCGGTCCACTTCCTCTCGTCAACGATGCCAAAGATGCACTGTTGTTCCATTAATACACAAAACATGAATCATCAATCCATCAGTTTTCCTGTAATAATTACTGTGGTTTCAGTTTAATAATAATAAAAAAACATGCAAATTAATGTTTTCTCGTACATTTTCAATCACAATTGACGACCTTAGCCTTAGACTTAGCTTTCTTTCTAGATTATAAATCAGTTCATCTAATATTAAGAAACGTATTTTCAATTTATTTTTTTAATAGAAAAGGATAATAAAAATTATGAAAAGATTGGCGAGAAGAAAAAAGATATGGGTCAGGATAACATTACATTACACGTCTTGGGCGTGATGAAGGAGCATGCTGATTAAATTTTAAAGCTAAAAGACAATTAATTTTTTTATATATAAAACTACGAAAACAATTTTATAATTTACTCTTTCATATATATTTTTAGAAAGACTATAGGGGCATTTCAGTAATTAGCTATTCGTTTACACCAGCGTCACGTTCCCGTTCCTCAAGCGCCTGTTCGCCTTCCCATCCACCCCCCTATCGTACACTTTCCTCTGTATCACGATCACCGTCTGATTCTAAGATATCAGAAAGCGACCTCATTATGGGCCCCACCCACCCTTCTTTCTCCCGTATCGTCAACTTATTTACTGTTCTTTCTTTGAAATTGCTGTGCTTTTTCAATCTCTAAATACTTGTATTTTTTATATCATTTCTGAAGTATTATCATGCAAAATAAGATTAAAACTTACATTTCCTGATTTGAGAGAGATTAAAATAAGGTTAATGGAGATTAGTTTCTTACAAATTTATGACTTTTTAACCTGGGAATGATGAAGTGGGAGTTATTATTTAATGATGATACAGGTGCGTGGAGGCTATATATGACTCGTTTAAAAGGGAATAACCTGATGGACTGGAGCTGCTGTTTCTGGCGCTCTTCTTCGGGGAGAGCAGCGAAGGTTCCTTGAATCCCTTTAATGGGAGTATTGGGTGCTGATTTCTTCTTTTGAAGAGAGTGGAGCTCGTCGATTGTCTGGGCCTTCACGGTCGGTGCACTCATATCATGGCAGACCTCATGATGATGCTTGTCGCTTGTGGTGATACTTGGCAGGGTTCCCTTCTGTTTTCTTGCCGCCGCCGCTCCGTTCCCGTTCACCGCCACCTCTCCGTTCCCGTTTGCTGCCATCTCTCTCTCTATCATTGTCAAAACACCATTAAAACGATGAGGAACCTTGCAGCAAACATAATACAACGGAAAATCCGAAGATTTCTAGCGAGGAAATCAGAGAACTTACCGGGCAAAATAACCCAACGGTACTGAAAATGAAGCTAGATATAGAAGACCATCAACTGGAATGAAAAGATGATGGAAGTAATGGGATAATAGAGGAGCCGAAGAGCCCTTTTTATAGTGTTCATGGCCACCTTGTTAACCGGAGTTCAACCGGGTATATCGATAACCATGGTTAGGTTTTATCCCGAGAAACGAGTCACGCTCCAGAAATGGAATGCGGATTCTTTAAAATTAAAACAAATAAACCGTGAGTCAAGAAAAACACCAGAACGAACGAAATCTCGTGGAACCCACAGCAACTCGCTACATGGTTTTCTTGCGATATTGCCTGTTTTGCATTACGATTTTACTGGTTTTTTATTGAAATTTAAACAAAAAAATATTTATTTAAAATGAATATGTTTTTTAGTGTTTTAGATTATTTTGATGTGTTGATTTTAAAAATAATTTTAAAAAAATAAAAAAATATCATTTTAATATATTTCAACACGATGAACACTTTAAAAATATACTGCAACCACACTCCCAAACAAGACTAAAAAAACTGGCTTCAACAAGAAATAATCTGTAAAAAGACAACCCCTGGCTTGATGATCTTCGGGAAAATAAATTGTAGATAAATAATTTATTATATATGGATGTGAGTATTTGTTTTTTAGTGTCTACGTTAAATACTTGTGAAAAAATTAATTTAAAATGATTTTGTATTTTGTTTACTGTAAATTAGCGAATAACGAATAATATTAAGGGAAAAACACGGAAGGTTCTTTTTGGAAGATAAATTATTAAATAATTTATTGCTATTTTGTTAGACCATTAGGCTTGGTTTTCAAGTCTCTCTTTTTAAATGAGTTGATGTCTACTTGTATTTTCTCACAAGATTCTCAAGATGCATTTGAATTTTTGTTATTTATATTTTTTTGGGCTTTTTCTTAAAAAAAATAAAATTATTAAAATATTATCATTGTGTAAATCTATTATTGTCAACCGCTGTAAAAATATTTAGAACGGGTTATGATAATAATGATTAAACTTTTTATTTATGAAAAATAGATTTACAGATATTAAGGATTATATCTTTTTCAACTTTAACATAGAATGTAATCAAGATTTACGATAAGGTTCATAAAAGGTGTGACGTGATAGTAGAAAATATGCGATTTATACAGCAAATTTTGATTTCAAGTCAAAGTATATATCCTTTTAAGAGTTTAGGACAATGAGTATTTACTCGCTTGTCTAGATCCATAAAATATGTTTTACGGAAATAGGTTTCCTCATATTCAAAAAATAATAATATAAAATAATATTGCAATTATAAATTATTTTGCAAGTGAGAGAAATTATAAACTTAAAAAAAACGACAAAAGGGGGGGAATGAATCGATTGGTGATTTTTAAATATATATATATATAAAGGTTAATATATAAATAGCACAATTAAATATAAAGTTTTTAAAGAGATAATTATAAAAGTGAACTTATTCGTTCTAACAGTTATCGTATAATTTATCTGTCTTTCAAAAGTGAAGGTGGATATATTTTTCACGGAATAGTTTGTGGACCTCCATTGATTTAAAGGTCTGCCTCCAGCGAAAGCATGCAAGGAAGTCAATCTACCTCTCATGGAAGTAGATTCGATAAGAGATTTGACATGGAAGGTGGAACACAAGGGTGCAGATGTATTGGTTTACAGTAAACGAATATAAATATATATTTTAAAATTATTTCTCTATTACATATATATTAAAATAATATATATGTTTTATTAGTATATTATAATCATAAAAAAATATTTAAAAAAAACACTTACCTCTTTTGCTATTTATTTTAGAAAAAAATATCCCGGAACAACAATTGATAAATTAAATTCCAAAATATGATTCTCAAATAACTTTAAAAATTTATCCTTTTTCGCATTTAATTGTCATAATTAAAAATTAACGGGGCAACTCAGAACAGAACAAACCTTTGACTAGTTTAATATTAAAACAAACACGTCCTTACAGGAATCAAACTCGAGCCACTTGTGTCAATGTTTGACAGCCTTCTACATCATCACACTCGTATCAACCGACTAGTCGTCCCACAGGAATTTAACTGCGGCAACTGAATCCAGGGGGCCACACTATTCACTCTCCCCCTTTGACAATTCACCCGTTGTTTTGCAGCACCGCCATGTTTTTAAAAAATCTTAATTTTTAATTAATTTATTTATAATATTTCATTGTATTAATATCAAAAATAAATTGTAATATATGTATTATTTTAAAAAAATTACATGTAAATATAATTTTAAAAATAATTATTACTACAGCAACAAACACCAACTTCTTTTCCACGATAATAGGAAAATTAAGTACGTCACCGTAAAGGTCACGGCCATTTTTTTAATGTTCAATTTTAGAAAAAGGTGGGTTAGCCTGCCGGGGGAGTTCAAAGTATGAAGTTTTCTTGTCTGTACGTCAGAGATTGACTGTAAGCTTCTGGGATGATACTGGACCAACCGTGGTTACAAGTCACGCAATCAATGTCGTCGTGCAAGGTCCTGAGTCGTGGAGTGGTTGAGTTGAAGATCTTTGATTTTTTTATATATATATATATAAAAAGTTGTTGTTTTGAATGGTTTTTAAAATTAAAATGGCTTATTATAAATAAAAATAGCAATCACAACGTTGTTAAAGTCGTAAAAGCATTAAACTTGATTAAAAATTATAAAAAAAACATTAAATTGACTTGTCAAATTAGAGTAAGCTTGATTCAGCCGGTCTATGGGTAGTGTTGCTATATTTGCGAAGCCTTTGATATGGTTCCGGCCGAGTGTGGTTCCCTCGTGTCTGTCTATATATATAAAAAAGAAGAAAAAAAAGAAAAAGAGGTTTGCTACATGCATAATCATGATGTTTAAATTTGTAATTTGATTGAGATTGTTATTTATAAATGTATTAAAAGATATTTTTTTATATCAACACCTTAAAATGAAATTAAAATATTAAACAATAATTAATTTAAAATAAATGAATGAATAAATATTGATGGGAAAGGGCAGGCATGTGAAAGGAAACTTCTTGTTTTTTTGAAAAGAAAAAAAAAAGAAGGAAAAAGGAACACTTTTCCAGAATGTGTCTGGGAGTGGGTAAAGCAGAGAGGAGTGTGACTGAAGCATTTGACAGGGGAGAGGAGATAGGGAGGTGCATCTGGTAGAGGCTCAATCAGTGTTTTTACATCCTGGGTATGGCCACTGCTTTGTCTGCTTCGGGGGGAGGTGTTCATGGGGACTCTCTGATTTCTTGGGAATCTAATATCCCCAGAACGGGACTTTAAAGCACTGAGGAGGAACTTCAAAAATATGCTGTCAGCAGCAGCATTCATGATCAGAAAATCAAAGCAGTTAACTTATAAAAAGAATATACTTTTTATTTTATTTTAAATTAAAAAATTAAAATATTCATCGAGCATCTACGTGGATTTCGTGTTCTCTTTTTCATGGTGTGTCACGTGTGATCTCTTGATGGCCGGAGACATGACGGTGAGTGGTTAAACTTTTTTTCCCTTTTTTGTCTCTCCAGCACCCTAAACTACATGTCAGCCCCGGTTTTATGGTGTTTTCATTTTAGTCCCTTATCTTTTAATTGTTTTGCATGGTCATAATTTCTGTTATATGAATTTTGATTTGTTTGAGTTGGGTTATTCCATTTAGATTGAGTAGGTTTCAATTTAGTCCTCATACTTTTAATTTCTGGATTGATTTTAAATCCTTTAATATATCAAGTACAAAAGATTTGAATTTTTCAATTATATCATTTGATTGAGATTGATAATATATTTAGTTTTTATTTCGACCCTTATACTTCTAATTTTTATTTTTATACTTTTTAAATAGTTCCTATTTTTTCTATTATATATATGTGCACGCGCGCGCTTTTAGATTTGATTTATTATTTTTTCTTTTGTGTAGGTAACATTGTTTTGAAGAAAATTGTCCTTGAAGTTTAGTTTGTATCTCTGAACATTTGAAAATTGATATTTCTATTTTTTCTTTGTTCTTTCTTTTGGGGTCTTTTTTATTCTTTTATTGAATTTATTTTCCCATTATTCACGCAGTAGTAACAACAACAACAACAACAACAACAGTAATAATAAATTTTTCGTACTTCCTAGTTTGTTAATGTTTCCAAGTTTTTTTCCTCAAAGTAATTTAATATTTTTTTTATTGTTTTAACAGTAATAATAATAATAAAATTGATATTTCTTTTTTATTGTCCCATGTTTTTCAATGGCTTGTTTTAGGCCTGTTTAGAGTTAAAGTTGTCAATATTGTTTTGGTTGGTGTTTCATTTTCTCAATTAACGCGGAATGTTTCGATCTCGAGATGTTTCTGCATGTCATTTTGGGAGTGTATTATTTATGTGTATGTGTGTAAAATCAAATATATCAATTTAAAAAAAAAGTAGTTAGATCAAAATATTTAGACTTGTGCAATTTAATCTAAAAAAATCACGATAAAATAAGTTTTTTGAACAAAATTATGAACATGTATAATATTACGAGAATGTCAAAACGAATAAAGAGAAATGTGCATCAATTTCGCAAAATCATTATATTCTTTGTTTGCTCTAAGATTTTAACATAATATATATAAATATGTCGAGAGACTCTTCGTAAAATTTAATCTCAGTCTAACGGTCGGGTTAAGAGATATGATCGATATTACAAAATTATTCATTATTTTCTTAAAAATACTATTTATCCGAAACAAACCGGCTGAACAAAATCAGTTTGAACCGGTATTTGGCTGAAAAATCAAGAACAAACCGGAATTTTAACCATGGTAAAAACAACATTGTTCTGTCTCGTTTTTTAACTGATATGAAATATTTTGGACAACACAAAACAAAATAACATTTCAAACGAGACAGAACGAAATGGACAACTATGATTTTAGAATGTTGATAATGAAATAAAATACTAATATAAATTCCCAAGGGGACATGATGTGATAAGGAGTTTGAGATTTATCTTGCAGATCTCAGATTTGAGTTAGAGCATATTTATATGGTAAGAGTATGAGATAGTCAAAATTGGATTCACTAAAAGTGTCTAAATAAGGTGAGACTTCTTCAAATCCCAAAAAAAAAAAGTATAGATATAGTTTGTGATATAATAGTAAAGATGATAAAAAAAAATCTAAATCAAATGACCCATCACGTAGACAGGCCAAATATAAAACAAAACATAAACATGGTAAAATGGTCCAACATGGCAAAAAAACAATGCCTTGCTTCAAATTTTGTTGGATTGACTGGCATATCGGAGTGAAACATGATCGACATTCGAGGTTGATTTTTTTTCTCGAATATTTATGTTTATATTTTTAATTGATCTCAATATAAATATTGACGGAATGATGTTCCTTTAGTTATCTCAAACGAGTTGGTCAGCCCGTGTGTTGCGTTGAGTTTTTTTAATATAGCAAATTGATTAATTATTCGATTTGTAAAGAATTATTTAGTTGATAGATAGCAAATTATAATCGCTAAATTCTGTTATAGATTTATTTTTTGTTGTTTGTATCGAATTAGTTGATTGTTGTTATTAGTTTAAGTGTTCAGATAATAATTTAATTGATAACTCTCAAAATTACAATCGATAAAATCTATTAAAGATGAGTGAATTGTATTTTATAGCCAATTCATTAATGAGTAAACTTGCTTGAATATTTTATCAATTTATATAATTTGCATATTGAAAAACTATAATTGATTAATTGTTGGACGTGCTTTAATTGTTTTGACAGTTATTTAATTGGTGGACATAAATTTGCAATTCCTAAGGGCACACTTATACATTTTTTTTTGCATAATCATGGTGTCCGTGTCAGTTTACACATATTAAGGTGCTGCTATTAAATAAATATCAAAATATATAATTACTCTCACATGTTGATAAGAAAAAAATATTATTAATAATCATTATCATTATTTTGAATGTCTTATCTATAATAATAAGAAAATTTAAAACCTAACAATATTAAAAAAAACAACTAAAAAACAAAATAAATGACAAAATTAAAAATATACTAGTAATAATAATATTATCCGTGTTACTTTATTACTAAAGAGCTAAAAGAGCTCCGAACATTTACTATTCACACGCACCCAGATCCATTGTGGATTGGGGTGCATGATCTGGTGTTTCAAATGTTATTTAAGTATGATGACTTCTCAACTTTTAAATGTTATTTATTGATATTTTAACAGCTAGAGACATATAAACGTGTGTAGCTCAGTGGACGACGCTCCTATTTGGTAAATTATTTTTTCCCTGTTTTATATACGTGTGCTCTTAGCTTTGGTTTTTAATTATTATTATTTTCTTATTTATTAATGCGATATGTTTTTGAAAAATCTAGTTCTTAAATTTATTTCGTGTTTATGATTATTTGAAAATTAATATTTCTGTTTTTTTCTTCTACTTATTCTTTCATCTGGTTTTTTTCTCGAGTCAAATGATTTTTTTTTGCTAATAATTTTTTTTTAATTATTATTATTATTTTGCTATTTTGTTAAAGTTTTTAGGTTTTTTAGTCTTTGATTTTTTTTCATTACTAACATGATAATAATAGTAGTAGTGATAATTTTACTTTTTTTATTGCTTACACTTTTATTAATTTTTTTAGTTTTTTTTCTCGGAGTAATAATTTTTAGTGTTTTGACAGTAATAATAATAATAATTTTAGATGTTAAGATTTCAATGTTGTTGTTATAATAGGATATGTTGATTTGTTTCATTATATCAAATTCTGCATGTATAAATATTATATTTTATTTTTGAACTAGCAAATTCTAATAATTATTTTAATCTCAACAATTATAAAAATTATTTGCTTGGCCCGTAAAGTAATATAGTACGAACAATTTAACTAACATCAACTAATAGATGAACCATCCATCAATAAAACGAGTAATTTGATATTATAAAAGAAATATCATGTTATCGTAAAGAACAATAATTAGAAAAATAGAAAACAAAAGTTAAATTTTAAAGATATTATTTTTCATATCATATCTGAATTATATCTTATAGTAAAACTTTTAGCCTTGAAAATACAGTAATTCCATTGGTTTTGTTCTTGCATTCATATTATATATTAATTTTCTAACCCGAGAATCCCAAGATATATTTTATTAATCGATACATGTAGCTTAATTTAAATGAATAAAACATGAAAAAATAATTGTCGAGGAGCTTTACCCCCTTATTTCGCAAAAATAAAAGACCCATAATTGATTATTTTTTTATATAGTAAATCCCATATTTTAATAATTTCTCGTGAAGGAGAACGCACGAATTTGTCGTGGGAAAAAAATAAAAAATTTCAAGGCCTGGGATTCCCCGCGTATTCGTGTGCGCGCGCGTGTAATATTACCCCCCTGCTCTCTGTTTTTCTTCTTTCTTTTATTTAAAAAAAATAGATTCACGAAACTCTATTTTTCTGAATTGGTATTTTTTCATCTCGGGAATATGCTTGAAATTCCGCAGCCCTCCTCCTCCTCCACCTCCTACCCTTTTTAGAAAAAAACGAAGAATCAATCTTAACTTCGGAATTTTGAGGTAACAAATGGCCATGTCTGGTTCCTTGCAATTTTCCCATGATTTGGGGTTTTGCAAGAACCAGCCTCCATACAGCAATCATAATCAATTTTTGAAGGTACTCTTTCCTTTCCCTATATTTCTTATTTATTTATTTATTTATTTGTTGTTGTTTCATCTTCTTCCTTCTTCTTTCAGTGTATATTACAAGGGAAGGGTAAGGTTGCTTTATTAAGCAGCACCTCCCTCAAGGTAATTATTTTCTCAATCTATTCCCTTTATTGCTGTTGCTGCTAATTTTAGGTTTTTTTTTTTTTTTTGTGGATATTGGATGATTTTTTATTTTGCTGTAGTTTCGGCACCATGATTGTCGCCGACTGTTGCAAAGGCCAATATATACTGTATCATTAAATAGAAGTACTCATAAGAATGCTTTTAGATGCCATTCTTTTCTGGTGCCACGCCAAGCCCTTGAACTTCCTGCTGTGAAGGCTGCTTCCGTGGCGTTGACGAGGTAGTCTTTTTTCTTTCAGTGGCTTATGCTTTGAGCAATCTTTGTTGATACCCTGTGTGTTATTATGCAGGTCCTATAATGCTTTACAAACTAGTCCTCTCGTTTTTAAGTTAGCTACAGCAGTAGGTATAATTGTATTTGCTGTATGGGGTCTGGGGCCGCTAATGCATCAGAGCAGAAACCTGCTATTTCATGTATGTTTACTCTGTTTAAGTTTATGGCATTGTTTTGAGGTTATTATTGTTCTGCGATTATATTATCGGTGTTTGCGTTATTATATTGCAGAGAAGTGACAATAGTTGGAAAAAGAGTGGATCTTATTACGTAATGGCCTCTTATATTCAGCCTTTGATGCTGTGGACCGGTGCAATACTCATTTGCAGGTTTAACTAACTACCATCACAACCTTTTTTCCAATTTAATGCACAACCTATTTTCCAATTATTGAATGTTGTAATTGATTACACTTTGGTTTCTTGCAGGGCACTGGATCCTGTTGTTTTGCCCACAGAAGCTAGCGAGGTTGTCAAGCAAAGGCTTTTGAATTTTGTAAGATCACTGTCGACAGTGCTTGCATTTGCTTATTGTTTATCAAGGTGACTATCATTCCCTTTTCATTGCTATTCTTTTTTGTATTGATGGATGAGATCATCACTCAACTTTGACTTAATAAACTTAAACCATGGAGGTCCTCACTTTATAGAATTGTTGTTTCATATCCTCATTATTCTTTTACCAGGGTAACCTTTTTCTTTCCACAGTCACAACAATTCTTCCATTATTGTAATCTAATCTGCTTTATATGACTAATTTATCTTGTTCTTCAGAGCTTTGTGATTTTCAAAGTGAAAATATTCTGGCTCTTATCTGGGGGCAGTGTTTCCTAGTTAGATTGCTTATTGACTGTAGCGCAAAAACTAAACATCAGCAAAAATTTCTTTGCAGCATGATTCAACAAGCTCAAAAGTTCTTCATGGAACCCTCACAGCCTGGTGATGCAAGAAATGTATGTTTTGCATTCTAAAATATAGTACTTTCTTTTCTCTCTTCTCTTACATCTCTGGACTTTTATCATTATTGCTCTTTTGAATGGTCATCACTGGTTCACGGCTTTCTATGAGCAGATATCATTTTTTTCTCCTGATCTTTAAGCTTCTCAAGTTATATTCAGTAGATCTTGTCCACAATCCTGGATTGTTATAGGCTTTCATTTTACTGTATGCCTCATGCAGTAGGTTAAGCAATATTATTGCCTGGTTACATTATTTGTGATATGATATGCATTGCATTGCTCTCATGATGCATGACAGCTTTAAGGGCTGTTCTGAATCCGACTTTCAGAGGCTGTTCAGGGATGTGAACAGTGCATGGACAGTAATTTTGGGCTTTGAGTTGATCTTTAGATGGTTAATAACTATGGAATTGATGGGGCTGGGATTTGTGGACTCATGGGAATTCAGTGGAGACCTTTTGATGGTTGAAATATAGAAAACAAAAACAAATTGCTGGATTTAATTTGTAAGCTGATTATCTATTGAAATAAATGACATATGGGGGATTCAGTAGAGAGCGCAAAGAGTTTCATAGCTGCTCATGTATTATATTTCTTTTTATTTAGGTTGCTGGCTTGAAAGCATGCTGGTCTTCTCCTTCCTTGTAAAGCCAGGAGGAATACCTCCGGTTCTCTATATGTTTGGCCTGTTTTCTGAGGCTGATGTTGTATGCCCACTGTATTTGTTTTTTCAAAAAACAAATTGTTGGATTTTATTCGTAAACTAATTATCTATTGAACATTGCATAACCTTTATTTGGAGTTGCTAGTATTTCCAAGTTCAACTAGGACTTGTTTTCTTTTATATAAAAAAATAATACTGATAGTCTATTTAGAACATGAAAAGCCTAATAAAGCTTATAACTCTTTAGGGCTAATAAATACTAAATAGAAAATAGAACCTAGACTTAACAATTATTCTAGATTTTCCAGCAAATCTTGAAGTTACAGATACCTTTATCTGCAAAATGACATTAATTTTGTTTCTTGTGACTGCACCACCTCAGTGTTCATACGTACATAATATCCTTCTTACTGCGAATTGACATTCTTCAAAAGTGCTTAGCATTGTTGATTGCACAAAGTAGCCATGCAAAAGTTTTATAACTTGTCTATTCAAACTGATCATATAACCTTCTGATCTTCTTTTCTATTGGATGTCAATCAGATCAGGCATCCATATCTACAATTTCCCCATTTAGTTGATAAGCATTACTGAAGATGAATTCATCCTCAGTTTTCTTTTTCATTATATCATTATTCTCTTTCTGGTCAGATAACTGAACTGTTACACATATTTCTCAGGGAGTTCTTGTTTACAAGTAAAGATATGTTTTCATTTTGGACAGATGGGTTTCCAATTTGCTGGGAGAGCTGTATACTCTGCAGTGTGGGTAGCTGCCATTTCACTATTCATGGAGTTGCTGGGTTTTTCCACCCAGAAGTGGCTCACTGCTGGAGGTCTTGGGACAGTATTGCTGACTCTTGCTGGTCGTGAGGTGCGATGAAGAGTTCATCTTTTTTATTCATCCTGTCTTTTAATGTTTGTAGACTGCAAGTTGATTCATTTCTGTGTATAGCCTCTGGCACCAACCTTGTTTTTTCTCTTATTTTAACAATTTTTATTTTTATTCATGCTGTAGCTAATTAGCATGCAGGTTCATTTTCTTCAAGATTTGACTTTTATATTGTTCATTGTTCCAGATATTCACAAATTTCCTCTCCAGTGCAATGATTCATGCAACTAGGCCTTTTGTTGTGAATGAGTGGATTCAAACAAAAATTGAAGGCTATGAAGTTTCTGGTACTGTTGAGGTTTGTACATGAGAACACATCTCTTTGAAGTTTGATGAAGCTGCAACAAAGCAAAATGAAAAAATAACATGTAAATTTGGGATATCATGCTTCAAATCTGTAAATGGACCACTGGGTGCATGTTATTTCCAACTATATAAAAATATTAGTAAAGTTCTTTTTTATTTTGTTGCCAGACAACTGAGAATCTATTATTGCTTTGACATTGTTAATGATGGCTTGTAATGCCTTGTGTGCTTCTTCCCCTTTCTCGTACTCTGCAGCATGTGGGTTGGTGGTCACCAACAATTGTCAGAGGTGAAGATCGTGAAGCAGTTCATATTCCAAATCACAAGTTCACAGTGAACGTTGTTAGAAATCTCAGTCAAAAGACTCATTGGCGTATTAAAACCCACCTGGCCATTAGTCACTTGGATGCTCATAAGATTAATGTGAGGAAACATTATCTTTTCATCCACAACGACCTTTTCGTTGAACCATTTAAATTCTATTTGACATTTCCTCTGTAGCAAATTTGCTCAGTGCTTCTCTCTGTGCAGAGTATTGTTGCTGATATGCGCAAAGTCCTCGCCAAGAATCCTCAAGTTGAGCAGCAGAGGTTGCATAGAAGAATATTTTTGGACAATATCAATCCTGAAAATCAGGCTCTCCTGGTTTGTGCTTTTTCTTATAAATGGATGCTTATATAAATCCAACTCGCTTTAATTACGGCCCATATTTCAAATTTAGGTATGGCCCCAAGTTATTGGCCATTGTCATGAATCAACATGTTAATTTTGCATATTTAATCCGAATATCCTATATCGCAATCCTATTTGCATGTCGAAAAGAATTAAAAAAAAGGTCAACCAACTAAGGACAAAGTTATTGCACTTTCGGAAAAGATGCTTTTGTCAAAGGAATTATCTTAAAGGGGCATGTTAAGGATTTTTTCTTTGAAAGCAGTAAAAATGTCCAGTTAATCGATGTTTTATTTTTTGTATTCTGATTTATAAGTAATTGATATATCCCTGCTTGTGTTGCTGATATTTTACTGTGCGCGCGCAGTATTTTCCTAAATGAGTTTTTCATTCCCAAAAAATTCATGAATGCAGTTAATCTGTTAAGTTATCAAACCATGCAGAGATTTGAGGCATTTGATGAATGTGAATTGCCAAGTTTCATTTTTCCTCCCTGCAGTATCTGTGCTAGGAAAATGCATGTGCATCCATAAAGCAGTCTGAAGCCCAATTTTAATGCATGGTTCATTCCAGATTGGTGATATTGAGGAAAACGTTTGAAGAATAAGTCATTATTTTGAGCATAATGAAAGTTGACACAATTTCTTGAATTTTTTTCATCCTCAATAATTTACTACAAAACTTTTAAGTACAGACGCCGAAGCAACAATTATGTTTTGTGGAGTTAAATTTAGGAATGTAACGAGAAGCTGCTTTCTTGCTGTGATAGTTCTTGGCTGGCTGTATGTTTATTGAGGGCATTTGTTTCTTCATTTTTGTAAATACAGATAGCATTTAATTAGCAGTGATATGCGCCATATGCACTTAATAATTGTCAGTATTATGAATGCTTTAATTGAACAATTGAATGATTTAATGCAGGCACCGTTTATGCACTTAAAAAAGATCTTTTTGTTGTATTTTACAGATCTTAGTGTCCTGTTTTGTGAAGACCTCACATCATGAAGAATACCTTTGTGTGAAGGTAAGGATTTCATACATTCCCTCCCCAGCACTGCCCTATCTTGATTAATATAGCCTATAGTACATTTTGCTATGTAGACATGTTCGAAAATAATAACGGTACTGATGTCGTACATTTTGTATGTGTTTGTATATGAAGAGGTAGACAACCACACCCCACAAAAAAACAAAAACAAAAAAGCTCTCCCAGACCAGTAACAGGCTTCTTTATTATGCTTTCTGTCACAAATCCTTTCCCAGATTTTCTGGGTAAAGCCTTTGAAGACCTTTTTTGCCTATGATACTGTGGAAAACCACTCATATCATGCTTGCTTTCTGTTGATATACTGCTGGTTGGGTATTTTCAGTCAACCAACCTGAGCCTGTTAGTGTCTTGTTTGTGTGCTTGGGGCATCTTGAACCCAACAGTGAGATGGGAGACACATGTCGCCACTCAGTCATCCATTCTTTCCACCCTTTTAACTACAGCAAACGAGGAAAATGCTTGCTAACCTTTTCTTCTCACGAAACTTGTCATAATTCCTTGTGTTATTTCAATTTTTAATCCTCCATAGAAATATATTTACAGGCTTGTAAATATGCTTGATACAGTAACCTTGCACAGGCTAAGGTACATGCTGGTGTTAGCATAAATATGTGAATATATCCAGACATCTAGAAGTCATCATGTCTAACATTAGAACTTAGATTTTGTTATTATATTTGAGAAAGCTCGTATATGGAACTTCAAAGTTTATGCGGAAGCTCCCTAAATAAGGACATTTCTATTAAAAAATTATCATCACTCATACAACTGAACTTCCCATATAAAAAGCATGGGTTATAAGATGAACTGTAGCTCAATCGGTATCTTTTGACTCCTTTTGCTGCTTTTTGATCGACTTTCATCAACTTTGTTAAAAAAAAGAAAAGAAAAAAAGGCAGGAAAAAAAACAAATGAACAAAGAAAATGAAGCCAGTGTCCTCTACAAGGTCTGGGTTCAAGTCTCCCCATAATCAACAAAAGCTTCATTTCATTCGTATTCATGGCCTGGAAGGAGCTCCATCTTTTTTAATCAAATGGAGATTTGCACCTCTGTTCCTTGTTTTTTTTTTTTGTAGATAAAGCATGTCTTATCTAAATCTTGCATACGGAAGACCAGGCTTATTATCTTAAATGCAATGTTCACTGAAACAGGAAGCTATATTGCTGGATTTACTAAGGGTTATCAGCCATCATAGGGCCCGGCTTGCTATGCCAATCCGTACAATACAGAAAATATACAGTGACACCAGTGACACCGATATGGAAAATGTTCCTTTCACAGATTCCATTTATAACCATGGAGGAGTGGCATCGAAGCGCCCCTTACTACTGATTGAACCTTCTTATAGAATCAATGGAGAAGATAAAGCAAAATCACAAGCTCGTTCTGGCCGCGTAACTGGAGAGAAAGACAGTAAGACCACACCAAGGTTTACAAGTGACACCAAAGCAGGAACAAACTCAAAGTCTGACCCGAGGGCAAAAGAAACACCAAAATCTGACACAAAGGGAGAATTTAATAGTGGCGAAACACCAAATTCTGATGCCAAGGTGCATGCAAAGTCTACAACAGTGGTGCATGCAAAGTCGACAACAGTATCTGTATCTCATTCCAGGGCTGATGACAAAATGACAGTGAAATCCCCACCAACTTCCATCCCCAAGACAAATTCAAATGCAACAGAAGCATCAGGTTTGGGATCCGAAGCAGCAGGATCAGTTTCTGAAAATCTGAAAAAAAATAAAACAGCATCAGAGGCCAAATCTAAGACTACAAGTCCTGCAAATGTAAGCCAGAATAGCAATTTGACTTCAGTTAACTCACTGGAAGCTAGTACTGAAAAAGCAGGTGGATTGAAGGAATCTTCCCAGACAAAACCGGAGAAAAGGTCAGTTTCTCAGCCATCATCTAGATCTGCATTGGAGGAAAATATAGTTCTTGGTGTTGCTTTGGAGGGTTCAAAGAGAACACTTCCTATCGAGGAAGACATAGCCTCTCATCCAACTCCACCAGAGGAAAAGGAGATGGCCGCCGCGTCCCAAAATGGAACCGGATCTCCAAATGCTGTGAAGGATAGGAGAGATGGTCCACCTCCAACTCCAACATCTGGGGATCAGTAAGATCATCTTGATTGATCTTTTCAGATGTCCTAACTCTTAATCCTTCGAACTGCACAGTTGGCCAGAAAACCCCATATCAAATCGTGGCTTCCATGAAAAGCTGTTGGGGCATCGTACATTTGCTTTAACATTCTTCATGGGAAGTGCAGTCGATTATACTGCCAGGTTCACTTCACAACAAAAGTAGATTTGTATTGATCCATTTTTACTCTAAATCATCTGAGGCTTTCCTGTTACATTTCTTGCTGTAGCAATTAATTGTTACGCGAAAGAGTCAATACTCGTTCTCGTGTGCATTTATCGTTCCCTTCAAATTCACCAAGATTACCTAAAATACTGTACGATGCCTGCTGGATTCAATTGGGACTAACATTATTTAGTTCCGATTGCCGTACCACGATGTATAGACAAGATCAGCTTTTTAGGGACCCGCAAGAATGGTCTCCGGCATGAAATATGCAGGCTAATCCAGCCATGAAGAAAGAAATCTGAACCGGGACATGTATATCTGCAAATATAATATAATAATTCACAAAAGACGAGTTTTTTTCGAATGGATGTGGTGTGAATACAGCTGTTAACTATTGAATGATGCATGGAAACACAATTATGGTCCAGACAGAAACCAGAACCAGCCGAGAATCTGACAAAAAGATAGATCTGAACGCGCTTCCATGTCAATACAATCCATTTTTCCACTCACGAATATGCTACACGGGCACTGAAATTCATTGGAGAAAAAGAAATTCACGTTTATTTATGGTGTCAATACTACAGGGCACAAGCCACAAACAATAGCTGCGGTGATAAATCAATATAACACAACACATGGTTTGAGATTCTTCACGTAAATCACATCAAACATGGCACATGCAATCAGGAGCGGGATAAGTATAAATAGATTGCTTTGGTTTTCTTAGTCTGATCTGCCCTTGTCTGTTTTCATGTCCTTCAACAACCGCTTGCTGGAAGTCTGTCCAGCTAATGCTCTTGTTAAGGAACAGCTGGCCTAACAAAGCCATATTTGGCCTTATGGTCTTCAAATTTTTGTAAGTCCGATGTCCAACCTGTTCACATCACAAAGTTTTTCAATATGTAAACTTTCGCAGAAGAATTTTACTTGCACGCAATCAAAGCTGCAAGTGATTAGTACAGTAAAGCACCCTTTTATCTTTTTTTTTCATAAATTTTTTATCATTAAGTACTGGGTTAGATCGGCAGAATTTACATTAGAGAAATAAATTTATTGTCCCAGGTCTATTTCTTAGCTCAACTCATGCCTGTTATCAAATTGTAAAAAGGAATGGGGAGGAGGGACATCAAAACTAAATGCTCCTAAACACCATTATCTTTTGATAGCTAAACTGTTACCTCAACGGTGTTCATGCGTTTGGAGCTATTCTCATATCTAAATGAGTGAGAAACTCGAGATTCTCTTGTTATGGTTCTTATCAGTGGGTGCAGAGGAAAAAAAACTAGTCCTAGCCTGGAGTATCAAAAAGAGTTCAACAAAATAGAATGTGGTCAGACAACATTACTCATTGAATAATGCTTGTGCCCAGATACACTGTTGTGCCGATTTGTGATAAATGCTAGATTAATCCATTCTTATCAATAATGACAAGCATCACATTATAAATTTAAGAAAAACAAATCTTGGATTGGATTATAGATGCCACGTTCATAGTATTACCTCCCATTTTGATTCAGGATTAAATAATTAGAGCATTGAGGTGCAGAGCACCAATCATTAGCTCAACTCGATGTTTAGATGTGTAGCCATTCTGTGCGACGCGCTGTAAAATTAAAGTGCACAAACCAGCCAGGAAGACTCACCAGTGCATTGTGCATATTTCCTGGAGAAGCAGAGACGAAGATGTCACTGTGCAAACCAACATAATAGTCGACTGCAGCTAGCAGAGAAGCTTTCCCCTTGATCTGTGCCCGTTCCTCTGAAGAAGCAAGACTCTTTTTGTCTTCCATTAGTGGAAACAATTGTCGTAAAGTTGAAATCCTAGCTTCTCCACCATAAACCTGAGAAAACAGGGGCATTCACATAATCATAAATATCCCTTTCAGTGTAAATATAGGAGTGCTATCCAAACCAAATTAGCAGTCTAGAAGACCTTATGTGAAGCTAGATATAGACGTGTGCTATTGTCAAAGCCCAAAGCTGCTAGCAGCAAACCGATCTCTTCTGGAGTCAATGGACAACGCCCCTGACTCCTCAACTCTTCATCAGTGAATTGGGAGTTAAGGACTCTTCCCTGCCAAATCACTTGCCGGTACTTGGCCAGAGCCAACTTTTCAGCTTTCCCCCCACCAAAATCACAGGCTGAATGAGCAGCCATATCCTGCCAGGTAATAAGGTTAGCCAGGGGTACATAAACAAAGGGATGCACACGCATAAACAATGAAATTGTAAATTAATATTGCTAAAATTTGATGGGTCTTATAGAGAATTACAAAAGCACAAACATAACTTCAGTTGCTCTATAGCAGAATTCAGTCATACCTTATCAAAACGAAGATGTAGCACAACAAACTTCCCTGCACTATCTTTATCAATCACATCCGTGGTTTCCTGTAGGTAGTTAGCACCCGGTGCTCCATTCTTATAAGGTTGCCTGAGGCGACTGACAAGAGCATCTCCAAGTGCTCGAATATGCGGAACAAAAACTAATGCTTGAAAATTGACTTTGGAACGTAGATGTTGGATGTCCATAGGCAAGTTATCAAAGGACAGGCGGTGAGAGAATGGGGAAACCGCAGCAATCCCATAACTGGAACAAATATGACAGATCAGTGAGTATAGATTTGTGAAGTCAAAGAAAGAAGAATTTGTGGAGTTGTGCTACTCAAGAAAAGGCATAGTTCAAGTCACTGTTGCTAAAATTCACCCTATAAAATTATTGGGAACACATGTATATGGATTGGATAAAGGATGTTTCAGCCACCAGTATACATGTAGATGCAAGTGTTACACCACTAAAATTGAACGTTTTATACTCTAAACTCCATTTCAAGAAGCCATTGCTTGGCTCAAATGGTAACAATTATGGGTTTGCAACCGTAATTGTGCGTGTTCAAGTCTAGGGAGCAGCAATTACGTGCAAAAATGTTGAAGGAGGTGTGGCTCCAATTCACCTCATGTTCTTAGCTCAGTAAGAGCATGTATATAGGGAGTTGGCCTGCTTCTTAAAAAGTGTGAGAGAATTGAGGGATATTAGACAGATAGTAGTAGCATGTTGAGACCAGAAATCTTGGATGAAAAATATAAAGAACAACTTAAATATACAATTGAAGAAAACAGTACAGATGTACCAACCTCTGCAGCACAGGCGAGACATTCTCTAGATACCAGTTAGCTGAAGCATGGACAGGTGCCATCTTAATTCGGGTAGCTCGAATAGCTATGGCATAATACTCCCTCGTGCTCCAAGAGAATTCA
The DNA here is from genome assembly GCA_032356905.1 of Salix exigua. NCBI lineage: Eukaryota > Viridiplantae > Streptophyta > Magnoliopsida > Malpighiales > Salicaceae > Salix > Salix exigua. The sequence continues at coordinate 5,121,813 of CM063594.1, read as the reverse complement.
TCAGGTAGTTCTTTAACTATAGAAATGTCATCCTTTAAGACATTAATAAAGTGATCCACATCAAATATATCCATGAAAGAGCTGCATAGAAAAGTATGCAACTTCAGAATAATGCCTTGCTGATCCGTGGTATAAAGAAACTCACACAATCAAAAGTGTAAGAAAAAATACCTCGAATCTTGCCAAACAGGATTGACCTCAAAATGTGGGATGACAAGAGTGGCATTAAGTATTTTAGCAACGGCAACCGCGTCACATATCTATCGATAGCAGATTCATATTATGATTAACTAAGTGTACAAGCAGAGGCAAGAACGCAAAACTTAATCGAGAAGAAAAGAGCTCTGTATACACCTACCCCCATTCTTTGCTGGTTCAACCCTCCATCAAGAAACACTTGAAGATATCCCTCAGATTTCTCAGGTAACGCTGCTCAAAAAAAGGGACAAGTAAGATAATCAAAACACAAACACGAAACACAAATTCCATGGGAGGAATCAATAGAATTACACAAATAAAACTCCAAGGGCTCTATGGGTCATCAATACTCACAAAGAGGGGGTTTTGAGGACTCATCACAAGGTCTCCATCCTTGATCATCCAAAGGAGTCCAAAGATCAGTCTGCTTTTCATTCGACTGCATAAAGGACATACATGTGCACATGTTTACTAAAGTTAAAGACCCCTGTAAATTGTCAAAAAAAAAAACAGAAAAAAAAAAACTTGAGAGTTAACTGTTTGTTGCTTACAGTTGGACGCTGCAAGGCACTCTTCAGAAGAGGTAGATGCCTAGGTTTAGGAGCATTCCATTCCTGCAGTCAAGAAAAATCGAAGTTAATAACCAAACTTGTATACGATTAGGCGTTAATCATGGCCAGGAAAGCATGAAAAGATACCCACCGACAAGACAGAAGGAGAGGCATGAGCGAATGGAGTATAGAAAGCAGCAGGAAGAATCAACAGCAAGAGGGCAGCAAGAACTCCCCCTGGTTGCAGCAGAATCTTCATCGTGTCCCTATCTCCCACCTCAAACTTCACCTCTCAGATCTCAAAACTGGGTTTTCTTTTGTCTTCTCCTTATCCTGGTCCTATCCCTAGTTGGTATTGAATGAGCGAGCAAAGCACTTAATGGGGGAGAGTAGAGGAAGCAACCATTATCACAGGTAGAAGTAAGGTGTGCTGCTTTGAGGTCTGTGCAAGGAATAAAGAAAGGAAAAGAAAAACAATGAGTTCAAGGCATCTCTCTCTCTCTCTCACATGGATATTAGACACCTATACACAACTACAGGGCTAGCTTTGGCTTGATTACAGACAAATGTCCTTAACATGGGCTCCACACATAGGAAAGGATAGATCGCTTGTGTTGATTCATCGTTTCTTACAGATATACTTTAATGCTCAATAAGATTTTATAATTTGAGTTCTGCCTTCGCAGCTAACACTCTAATCTAATTTAAGTCTGTGTTAGGACTTTGGAGTTGTCTGCATTTCAGTTTAACCGTCTGGTTGGAGAATTCTATTATTATTATCTTTTTTTTTTTTATTGTTGTTGTTGTTTTGATATATTCATGTTAAAAAATTAAAAGATAATATTATTTTAAAATATTTTCTTTGAAAAAAATATTTTAAATTATGACAATCTTAAACATGTTATTAGAATATTTTTTTGGAGTGTGTTATATATTATTTTTAAAAAATTATATTAAAATAATATATATATATATTTGTTAAATTTATTTTTAATATTAACCCATTAAAAACTTAAAAATAAAACGCAGTTGAATTGTAATATTAAACAAGACTGATTTACTAAACTAGCCTCATTTTAATTATAATAGTCATAGAAAGTTATTTTTATGGTTTTCACAAGATAAAAAAAATCCTGTTTTGTATTGTTATAACAATTATTTTTCAGAGTCTTTTTTGTTTTTAAATGCATTGAAATGATATTTTTATTTTTTAAAAAAATATTTATAATATCAACGCCTAATTTCAAATACACTAAAAAATATTGATTTAAAACTATAAACAAAAGCTTTTAAACACACACAAAAAAAAAGTGTTTAGATAACTTTAATTATCACAAGAGTTATGAAATCCAACCTGATTTATTACTATTCACTCAGTCTAAAACTCGAGTTATGGATGCATGCTTTTGAAGTAAACAAAGTCTTATATTACACGTGGAAAATAAATTATTATATTTTCATTTTGTCTTTTTAATTTATTTATTTTCCGATTCTTTTACTCTAAAGACTGGCTTTTGAGGGTAATAGTATCGTTATTAGGGAAAGTGATCAGATTGGACCGTTGCGTTTATCCAACCTTTTCTATCGATTAGTATATTCATAATAATTACTATACTTTATAATTTATATTATATATATATATATATACTCACACACACACACTACATACAATTTGCTTTCTTGTGAGAGTGAGCACCGACACCCTAATTATATGGGTGTGTGGTGGATGGGAGTGAAGGGAATAGGTGAGGTCATTCATTGATTTGGGCCCACGTATTTAGGATTCCTTAGCAGCTTGCACCTTGCAGCTGGCTTAGACTATGATATCCGTGAACTAAAGACCCACCCAGATCATGATGGGTCTGGCTGTTGATTTTGGAAAAAAAAACGAAATAGGATTTTTATTCCAAACAAAAATAAATAATTGACTCTTTAGTATTATGATTGTAGTAGCTTTTCAAAATGATTATCGTGTCGAAACATATCAAAATAATATTATTTTTTTATTTTTTTAAAAATTATTTTTGAAATCAGCAAATCAAAATGATCTAAAACACACTCATTTAAAATATATTTTTTTTAAATTTCAGCCAAAAACCAGTGGGATCGCAATGTCAAACAGTCATTAAGTGTGGAGAGTTAATTATGGATTGCTCCATCTAATTTTTCAAAATGAATTAAATTGTATCTTTTTCGTTTCAAGATTAATTGATTGATTGTTTCATACCCTTTTTAGGGAAAAGAATGTTTAAGAAAAGGGAAAAAATAGATATTATGAAAAGATTGATAAGAAAAGAATGTATTTAATAAATTAAGCATGCTTAGAACTAGTTGAAAAAATAATTAATTATTTTTTCAAATAAAAAATATTACTTAATGATGTATTTTTAATCAACTCTTTTCCAAAACAAAAAAGACTAACTTGTATTTGCTCGGGGATGGGAGGGTTGTTTTCGGTACAATTGTACTTTTATTTCGGGACAAGAATGGGAGGATCCACCACCGATATATCTTGATTTTATAAAAAAATATTACTCAATGATGAATTCTTGCCGAGATATTTTTAAAAATATTTTTCATTTAAAAATATATTAAAAAAAATTAATTGTTAACATAACACCGTCAAAATAATTTTAAAATATTAAAAAAATGAATTTTGAACAAATAATGGTGGTACCATCGAAACAACCAACCAGGCTTCATATCTCATTATCAATGAGTGCATACGCCATGGCAATGCAAGGGCAAATATCATCCTAAGGCTTAATTCAAAACATCGTCAGCATTTATTGATTATAAACCTTACTGACTTTTGTGTTTTCATTTTTGAGTTGTTGATTCATCACCAGCGACTCTTGCCCCCATAATTCATTTAGGCTATGATTGTTGTGAGGAAAGGATGGATGAGATAGAAGTGTAAGGACATATATGTTACTGTATATCTAATCATTCTAGACGTTAATAAAAGGAAAATAATTTGTCAATCCATCCAATTAAGAGCAATGAGAAAACCAAAAAAGATGAGGATGGAAGGGGGGATTTGAAAGAAAAAAAGTGTGGATCAGGATAAAATGAACCCCCCATCCATCCATCCATCCTTCCACCGTCTCTTTGACCCTGTTCACAGCTGACCATCCCGAAACATGGCGAGGGAAATTTGTAGCAAGAGTTTTGGGAAGGTAGAGAGCAATTTTCTTAAAATTCTAAATAGGCTTCCATGTAATGGATGCTCGAGACAAACTTTCTGGAGAGATGAAAAAAGGAGCAGAAGAACAAAGTTCCCAGTGGAATTCCATACTAAATTGACGTGGTACTGGTAAATTAAAGGCATAATATTGGACCATTTTGCAACCATGCTACAATTTCTACTCCTTTTTTGATTTTGAGAGAGCTTTCTTTCTCTGCGCAAGCATATAGCTGAACAAGTGAGGACTGCCTGCAACAAACCATGACGTCCAGTAAGTTAATTGTCAAAATGATGAGATGATAGCTGGGTTAAATCTACTAGGTTCTTGCCTGGGATGTAAATTCCAAGTGCAAGAATTGCAGCGTAGAAGTTGTCAAAAGAAAAGTTCCATTTGTTGGGCATCCTTATACAATACTTATCCGATTCCTGCAAAAACTTTGCATATTGAGTGAGTCATGTTCAAACAAATGCTTCTGCTAACAATCTCTACCTTTTACGAAAAACTATTATCGATAGGGGATTCGTATGTAAAACAGGAAACATACAAAACTTTAACATGGTAAATTCAAAATATAACAACAAGCACTTGTAAAGTTTCATGTGCCACGCTCTGTTTCTTTATTTTATGTCATTTCATATCCATCACAAGATTAGATAAAGGTGTACACTTCTGCACCCTCAGAAACCACAACATCTGCTGAAAAGAGATTGCGGTGAGATTAGTAATAAATAATCGTATGGTTGCAGCCAAACATTATAAAATATATCTGTCTTTGATTAGGTGGTTCGCCATGCTCCCACCATGTCAATCACCTTCCATCAAACTTTCAATATACTTCCAAGCAACAAGATAGTCCTAAACTCAATACATCTTCTACAAACCTAAACAGATAGTAGAGTGAACATGACTGGTGAATATTCCCAACACGTATACAGATCTATAACAACTTGCATAAGATCATTGAATAACATATGGTACCTTGATGTATGGCAAGGCGAAATATATTAGACCAACCTCGCTGCTGATACCAGTTGGATACAACAGCAAAAAGGTACTATACCTGATCAGCAGAATTGAATATTAATGATATAGCCATGTGTAAATCAACCACTTCCACCTGATGAGTACAGATCCAGGTTATTATACCTGAGCCACATGAGCCATGAAGGTGCAAAACCAAGAACCTCCTTCATTCCAAAGAAAGAATACCGGATACTCTGTATGGTCAAGAATGAAAAAAATAAATCAAATTACCCTATGGGGATTTGAGTTTCTTTTCCCTACCGGTCACCAAGAGAATACAAAACATCAGGCAAAAAGCACCTTGCAATTATAGCATGTGCCATGAAAAAGGGTGGAATTGGTCAAATACAAGAAACTTGCGTTGAAGCAAAAGATCTTAATATCTTGTTTTAACTACCTAAATATTCTTAGCAATGATTTACATATTAGGGCTTCTATTAACATCATGGGTTTTCCTTTTCTTTATTCAAGTCAAATTTCAAGCAAATATGTTATGTAGAACCAGTTGATGGAGGATGACATATACAAAGAGAACCAATCTATGAAAACCCAATACTTCTAACAGTATCCATGCCCTATCTTGAACATCTAACTAGGCTGCAGCATAGAGAAACCAATGCTATTGCTGGATCGGGAAACCTATATTCAATAGGAAAGGGGATACTACTCATAACAAAAACGATATAAAACATGATGTAAATGGTTGAGTTCTGCTAGATAGGAAGCCCCTAACTAAGCAAGATTACTGAAACCTTTGTTTTACATTGATTTGGGAGATCAGATGTTGCAACATTGAGACCTCATGGGAGAACTAGTATACGGTGAGAACAAACAAAATGAGCAGCGAGAACCAAAAGAAAAAGAATATATATCAAGTAATCAGTTTCTCCACTAGATCACTGTAATTTCCTCATATAAATGGTGCTCTTCCTGTTCACAGCTAACAGCCACGGATTCGTTCTGATCTACATTTCTAATTGCTTAATTTTTAAAATCAAACAATCAAAATTATAGAACTGATGACACCAGTCACTTTGGACATGATACTTGCCTCTGTGATTGACCAGCTAATGACCAAAGAAGTAACAAGAAAGTGAGACTGAATCTGCAAATAATTCAAAACATGAGCATTTTCAGTTCAAAATTCTTCCCGATTACATCAATATTGGTAGCTTAGAAGGAAGAATAATTCCAACCTCAGGGACACTGTACAAAATGACCCATGTTAGATACAGTCTTGAACCAATTTGGGGCAGTGTTGCTGTTATTGGAGACCTCACCAATCCTTCATCATTGCACAAAAGCAAACAAATTTTGAAAACACCAAGAACATAATAATAATAATAATAATAATAATAATAATAATAAATGAGAAGGAGAAAGGGTATCCACCTACTAGACCGTGAAGAATCTACGCTCCAGAACGAAATTGAAACCAGCCCAGAAAAGAAAGGGTGCAGATTTAGACAATTCAATTGATGGAAAGAAAGAAAAAAGAAAACTACGTGAAGTTGCGTGCAGTTTCAGTGATGGAATACCTCCAAAACAGCAGCAGTTTGAGCGAGCTGAAGAGGCTTCTCGACAGCATTGTAGACATGTTCATGGCCCGAATCTTTCAACGTCTTCACAGCAAGAAACAGCACCTGGGACCTGAAACAAGAGCATCATAGTTCATTTCACTGTCTTCTTCGTTAATAAGATTTAAGGGAAGAATTGTAGCCATATGAAACTTGCCAGCCTAAGAAGACTGCCCAGTTATAGACCGTCAGGTATAGGCGCCTGAGGAGCGACAAAATCCTCGCCATTATGGACAAACAATGCTGGACGGAGATTTGGAGCTGGATCAGGGGGTGATAAACAAAATATATTAGAGGCTGGCTAAAGAATTGAAGAGATGCAGGTGGGTTTGTTGAGCTGCTCAACTAACTCCAAGATTTTAAATGCATTCCTAAAATTTTTGGGTCAGTTTCTGGTAATCAATACTGTTGAACATGCCTCCAGAAGGTCAGCTTCAGGCCCAATACTACAGAAATATGGTAATAACTGCCCGACATCATAGTTTTTTTTTTTTTGTAAGATCATTAGATTAAATTAAGTTATTCGATGTTGAAATCTGTTAACATGATGACTTCATGTTTAACTCTACTTTTAATTAAATTACATGAAAGTTGATACTAAATAAATTAATCAATTTAATGAGCATAAAAAAACGGATAATCAGTAAAAATATGTAGTTTTTTAAAGAAAATACGTGTATATATCAAGTTTGATGAATAAATTAATCAAACTCATGAATTAGATAGTTCGGGTAAAAACTTTATTCTCTTTACTGCTAGAATTCGGTGCCCATCTTTCTCCTCTCAACCAAGGACTAAAAAATAAAAAATAAATAACTTATGTACCAAAAGTGAATTTGAAAAATACTAAGGTACCAAAATTGTATAATGTGAGTGATTTTTTAAGTTTGAGTATCAAAATGTATTTATTTTAAAGCTCGTGACTCGCCATCCATATTTGACATCTTTTTCACCATGGTTCCTCTTTTTTCAATCCAGTCCTTTCTTAAAAAAATGAAAACCAATCGTATTCAATTAGGATGAATTTGTTAGAAAAGAAAGATCGAGGACTAAATAAAAAAACTAAATTTCTTGCACAATTGGTGTAAAATCATGGACTTGAAAACTAACAATATAAAATTAAAGTGAATTTGGAAAACATTGATGTACCAGGTTTGTATAATTTGAATGATTTTTAAAGTTTGGGTGATAAAATATATTTATATTTAAACTCACGGGATGCCACCCCGTGCTTGACATCCTTGTCATTATGGTCCCTCTTATTATGATGCAATTGCTAGAAAAAGAAAGATGGAGGATCAAATTGAAAAAAAACTAAAATTTATGCACGGATGATAAATAGAGAAAAAAAACAAGTTTTTTAGATTTTTAGGTAACCGTTTTTTAAAGTATTTTTATTTGGCACTATATTAAAATAATATATATCTATATTTTCTTATATCAATACATTAAATTATTAAAAAAAATATACAAAGCTCCATATAGACCACACTTCCGAATAAAATAACAAAATAAACAAAAAATAATTTATTAAATTTTGAATAATCTAGTGGATTAATTTATCATTCAACTGACATGAAGAAAACTCAATTTAATTCAATATATATATATATAATATCTTGTAAAAAAAATCTTAAATAATATCATTTTAGATTTTTATCCACTCCTAACCTGAAATCGGACTATCGGAGTGCTAGAAACATCGTTGACTCTGTTGAGTTTATTAATTACGTGCTCTGTGTTTTCTCGTGTGCTCGCACGGGCGAGTCACTGGACCCCTATGGTGGTGGTTTATCAGAACTTAGAGCCATGATTTCGATGTACAACTACAAGTGGTTTTTGTAGCCTTGGATGGGAGTGGGACCACACGGAGCCTGTATAAAAAATTATGGAGTAGACTACATAGGGTGGGTGTGCTTGGGCTCACAAAGCCCAAAATCCCACATAGCTCGTTCCCTCAAACGGGCCCTGGAAATGTGGATTTGTTTGATTCACAGCGGTTAAACAATGTGGATATGTTTTTTTTAATTATATTAATATTAAAAATATTTTTTAAAATAAAAAATAATAATCGAACCACTGTCATATTCTTAACCGTCTTATTAATAATAAATTGCATATCTAAATAAAGATATAGTACAACAGACAATAATATATTAAATATGACATTTTTTTTATAAAGTTATACATATTTCCACAAATTATAAAAAATACTGTTTAAATCAAGGTTGTCAATACCGTTCTGATAAACTTTCTAGTTAATCTGTTGAAATGGAATATTTTGGTTTCGGAGCGTTTCAGCATGCCGTTTCGGGGTTGTACTGTTCATAATTATATATATATAATTAAAATATTAATTTACCAAGTATAATTTAAATTCAAAATAAATTAAATTTAAATTATACAATACAAACATAAAGTCAGACAAACATAATCTCAAAATTAGAAACATCTCTAAAATTTCAAATATCATGATAGTAAGATATTCTAAAATAAAAAGAAATATTATGATTTTGAGCTGGAACGGCACGACCGAAATGGTACCGAAACATTCCGGCTGAAATTTTCAGAATAAGCCAAAATTAAAACCGAGATGAAACAACATTGTTTCGTTTTGATTTTTTTTAATGGTCAAAATATTATGGCCGGAACGGAATTAACAAGCCTGATTCAAAACTAGAATCTTTGTAATTTATCTGCATTTACTTATCTTTGAAGGCTCGAGAACCAGACACGTTTCGTGTAGAATGTTCGACACCAACTTGCTTGTTTATTTTTTCTTATAACTATTCGATATCTGGTCATTGTTGACTAATCCGGATTCAAACCGAATAAAATTTTTTAAGACATCGAAGCTTTTTTATATAACGCCGCTGCATATCCAAGATCTCAAACTCGAGAGCAAGTCAAGACAACTCTCTATAAGCTGACTTAAACGATCGGTGATAACTTTCTTGTTTATCTATTCGAAATTAATGGGTTTCAGAAAAATTAATAATATATGAAAATGGTTTCCCTCCGGACTCCTTGATCTTGATGATATGCTACGTGTCCAGGACTCGAGAATGAATTTATCAGTTTTTTTTTTTGTTTTTTTCAAGATATTTTCCAGTAAAAGAGGTCCAAAAATAGATTCTTATAACTTTCCAATCACGATCGAATAAACGACAGCAATGCTGTCGTGGCATGTGACTTGTCACATGTTATTGAAAAATAAAGTGGACGCTGATACTAGAAAAATAACAAAAAAAATAAAGAAGAAAAACATTTAATTTCCAAGTGACGTGCTGTACACACCTGAAGATCAGGCAAGGACTTGTTTGTACTGCATTTCAAAATATCTTTTAAAGAAAAAAAATATATTATTTTTATTTTCATATATTAATATTAAAAATATATTTTTTAAAAAATTATTTAAATATATTTTTATATGAAAAACACTTAAAAAAATAAATACAACCACGGTACCATGCATCATACATACATACATACATACATATATATATATATATACACACACGCACATACATATATATGTCTGTATCATTTGCTCCCCTAAACGTTCATAAAAATCTCAATTCATCTCATGAACACTTGTCCTACACGGCATGTAATTAAAACAAAATCACTAAACCAGTTATCAAAGTATTTTTTGATGATTTTCTTTGTGTTTACATCAACATAATAATAATAATAATAATAATAATAATAATAATAATTTAATATGTTTTTAATTAAAAATAACTGTTAATTAATGACTTGTAATCTAATGGATTAAACTAATTATCAAAATAAAAGATTTAACGTCATAGATTAAACTTTTCACTAAGATAATACGGGAGAGACCGTAGTTTTTGTGTTTTAAAATTATTTTGATATAATAATATTAGGAAATAATTATAAAATATAACAAAATATTATTATTATTATTATTATTTAAATATCTATAAACAAACCGATATAATACACGAAACGGCTTTCGTGCTGGCTTTAAAGCCGAGAAATGCAGATTTAAGGAATTTTTTCACTGCATGCGAAAACAAAAAGTGGAGTAGCTTTCAAACGATGACTGCTGCTTACGTTACCTATGGCAGCAACTTGCTTGCTAAATTCCAAAGCCAATGAAAGAAGGAGAGGCATAGACACAGGAACACCCTGCTTCGCTATTTAAAGATTAGTTTTTTCCTGTCTATTCACTCTTCCCATTGCTATTGGTTGCTTTCCACTTTCTCTGAAGTTTTCTCTCTCAATAGAGAACAAAACAAGGAAGCACCAAAACCAACAACTCCAAGCAAGTACTACTAATGGAGTACTGATTGATAGCTAGAGCAGTACTTGTCAATTGAAACAGCCAAGCCAAACCCATCTCTGTTCCTACTTTCTTTGACCTGTGATTGGTGGGTGTTTCTTTTCATCTTTCCTTTCTCTGGATCTGAAATGGAGTTCTCTAACTAGGGTTTTTCACTGGTTCCTCTCTAAATTTAGCAAAGTGGCGCCTGTTTTACTCTACCTCACGAGTCTCTTGGTTTTCGTTATGTATCATTAACCCAGTTCTTCTCTTTATTGTATGCTGGTGTGTTCTTTGTAGCTATCCATTTCTCTGCCTGTTTTCTTAGCTTAAAATGGCTAGAGAGAGGATTCAGATAAAAAAGATCGATAACGCCACCGCCAGGCAGGTCACGTTTTCAAAACGAAGAAGAGGGCTTTTCAAGAAAGCCGAGGAGCTTTCAGTTCTTTGTGATGCTGATGTTGCTCTCATCATCTTCTCCTCCACTGGCAAGCTCTTCGAGTTCTCCAACTCAAGGTCTCTCTCTCTCTCTCTCTCTCTCTATATATATATATATATATATATATTTCTATCTATATTTGTTTCGTCTTTGGTTGGATTACAACTATCTTGTGTGTCCTTTTATAACTGTTGCTAGATATCGGAGAGTTTGACATTCTGGTCTTCGAAAAGGGGGATTTCTAGGCTATTTCTGTCTTTGTTTCAGTGTTGGGAGGTGCGAAAACATTGAAATGAAATGGGGCGGTGTTGGAGTTAGAAATTGCGATTATTAGTTTTTTAGATTTGTGCGAAAACATTAAACATTTTATTGTCTTGTTTTGCTAATGTAACTAATAATAACACACACACACACACACACATGCGCATACATGATGATACTAATCATCGTATGCCTACTGGAATGGTGCGCTGCAATTAAGGACGCCCTTTAAGGAATACAAATTTGAGTTACTGTGGTCGATTTGCCAGTGATCGTTAAACTTGTGCAAAATAGCCGAAGCTATGATAGAAGATGGAAGAAGACGGCAACCTCATGGCTCAACTTGTAAGCTGTATTGATTTTACATGGAAGAGATCAAACCCAGGAAGTTAGCTAAAGAGTTCAGATTCTCTATTCTTTTCTTTTTTGTAGACTAGCCTCTTAGATCTTACAGCAATTTCGCAGCCCCTTTTGCAAAAAAATTTAATCATCCAACTGACTTGGGAAATTTGCAATTATGTAGGACATTTCCTTAATTTGATGACAGATGCAACTCACTTGCTGCTATTCTTACTGTAATTAATGCCACAAAGACTGCCGTTTTGTATTGGCACACTTGTCTATTGGAACACTGGTTTACAAGCCTCTGCTGTATTTAATATGGTTTGATTGGCTCTGTATAGGAAGACACGTGGAGAAATATTTTGTGTGCCACCCTACCAAACATTTAGAGAAATTTATTGTTGGAACTAGAAACATAGGTTTAGAGTTTGTAGAAAACCTCTAAAATGTGTTCTCATTGATGGTGATGATAATTATAAAAACATGTCTGAAAAGTAAGTTAAGGAGCCCTATTTATATTATTTTTGGCCTAAATCCATAGCAAATAACTATAACTCCTAAATTAAATAGGAAAACTAAAATAAAAACAGTTCCTGCATCATAATTTGATAACTAGTGGGAAATAGGATTTGTGGAAAACTGCATTTCTTAATAAGGTCCCCATGTGCAAATCTGCTTGAATGTTGCCAATGCCATAGTCTTCTAAGATAAAACTTCTTAATATATTGTTATAACGATTAGCCATTTGCAAATACATTGATTATGATTAATTTTTGAATACTTCATGAATTTCATTATTCTTTTTTATATTTTGGATATAATAAAAAAATAAAGGGTGATTCACTTGAAGTCAAGATCTTGACAAAGCTTATAAAATTGAATTATGGAATATGTTGATTATGAAAATCTATGATAGAAATATAATTTCACGGTGATATTGTAAAAATAATTTAGTTACTTTGGATTTACTCCCATGATGTTTTCAAGTTGTTACTATGCACATTTGCAACAATACATATCTTGATTTCAATTTTCATCTAGTGAGTGGGAAGAAAACTTGATATAAATCTTCAAGATTCACTAGAAGATTGAAAAAAATGTTTCTTTGTTGTATTTACGTGGGAGTCATAGCTTTTGATCAAATTAGAGTTAGTTTATAGTTTCATTGTAATGCTGTCTCTATAATTTTCTTGGAAAACCAAATGAGGCAAAGGACTGCAGTCCTGAGTCAATTTCACTATATCATTGAATCTTAATCTTGCTTGATTCTTAAAATAACAAGCAAAGATCAGTTAGACTTTCAAACTCCCATGCCATCTTAGGAAATGACTTCTCTGTGCTCTTGTATTTTCAAGCATGAAGGAAATACTGGAAAGGCATAGTTTGCACTCAAAGAATCTTGAGAAGCTGGAGCAACCATCTCTTGAGTTGCAGGTTGGTCTTTTATTCTTTGCACTCGATTTGTTATTAGATTCATATGTTAATGATTTGCTGGAGAGTGTTTAGGACAGTGCAAAGATTTGAAATATGGGACGACACTTGTCGACATGAATAAACTCCTCTAATTAATTGACAACTATGGCAATTGAAAATGACAACCTTGGAATTCTGTAATTGAATTGCCGGAGTTTCTTAATGTTAGAAATGTCTAGGGGTGAAAGCAGGAAGGAACTTATGTGTTACGTTACTCTCAAATGAGAGGAAGTCCTATGGATTTGGACTTGAATACAATACTCTGAACACATATATAACTCAAGAAGCTTAAGGATAAACACATCTTTAATAGTTATGCATATACCTAGGAGACACTAGAACTAAGAGAATACTTTGACTTCAAGATTATTTCCAACACTTGTAAGCTTAATTTAGAGAGTGTTAGAGGCATTGCCAAATTTGGGATCTGATGTTTTATGGATCACAGATTTGACCATCGTTGTCAGTACAGTTTCTAGGATATGAACTAAAGTGAAAATGCAAGTATTCCCATGTTATATTATTACATGCATCGTAGTTTATTCATCAAGTCCTTCCCATTTCCTCATTCTCAAGCACATCTAATATGTTGCTTCCTGGCTTATTTTACATTAGCTGTGGATTATATATAACATGCAGCTTAATCTTCCTTCGGTTTAAAACCCTTGCTTGCTAATAGAGTGATAATATTTGTATCATAGCTGGTAGAGGACAGCACCTACTCCAGGTTGAGCAAGGAAGTTGCGGAGAAAAGCCATGAGCTGAGGTATGTCTGAGTTAGTTAGTTTTTAGTAGCTCTATGTCTTTCCATTTATTAAATCCAATGCAAAACAGGCAAATGAGAGGAGAAGATCTACAAGGACTAAATATAGACGATTTGCTGCAGCTAGAGAAGTCTCTTGAGGCTGGATTGAGCTGTGTGATAGAGAAGAAGGTCCACAAACATTTTGTTCTGTAAATTGTGGTTTGATTATAGACTCGCGTCACTTAATTATGTGATCACTAACAATCTTTGTTCTCTCCTCCCCGCCCACCTGATTTCAGGGTGAGAAGATTATGAACGAGATCACTGATCTTCAAAGAAAGGTCAGCTTCTATGCTTGCTAATGTTTTTGACTTGATTCCTTGGCAGACATTAACTGGATGGGACCATCCCATTGTTGTGCATCCATTAGAGATTTCTACATTCAATATTGTCTGAGAAAGGCGTGTTTAATTTTGAGCACCTATGTTTTTCCTTCCAGTAATAATATTTATAGGCTAAACGTAGAATGTAATGCATTAGATGATAATATTCATCAATGCTAGCATACATCTATGACCTTGCCACTTGTTGTAAAACTATTTTAGAGATAGTGAAATGATGATGGTTATAGAAGGGATTCGACTTTTCCATGACTTCACCCCCTGATATTGCTTTGAATCTGGTGAAAATGTAGGGAACGCAATTGATGGAAGAGAATGAGAGACTCAAACAGCAGGTACGTAGATCACTTCCTCTCATGCGTGCTGTGTATTATTTGTATTTGGCAGTGATCGAGATATGGATTTCTCTAACTATGTGCTTATAAAACTTAAAATGTTCAACTGAAGGTGGTGGATATATCTAATGGTCGAAAACATGTTACGACTGATTCAGAGAATGTTGGGTACGAGGAAGGACAGTCATCAGAGTCCGTAACCAATGTCTGCAACTCAAATGGCCCTCTAAATGATTATGAGAGCTCTGATACATCCCTCAAGTTGGGGTTAGTTCAGCACATCCAAAGAGGATTTTATACTTGTGTTTGTGTGTGTGTGTTTGTCTGCTGTTACTTGAGTAAATAATACCTGAATCATTTTCCCCCATGCAAACGGAGACTGACTGGCTCGTAATGAATGAAAGGTTGCCAAAACATCCATCTTTTTTTACAGCTATAAATTTCCCAGACGTTAATTATGATTTGCTTGGGTGTTTTATTTCGGCAATCATCGCTTGCATGAGATAATTGCAGTATTAACCTAGTAACGTGGAGGCAATTAATTGAATTGTGGAAATGGAGCTGTGCTGATACCATTATTTAAATTCAAGTAGTTTGGAAAACCACTAGTTGAATATTTGATTATTGTCTTGGAATAGCAAAAAAAAAAAGACAAGACAACCGAGTCTCATTGTACTTTTTTGTATTAAATGTACGGAAATTTACCCAATCTTATGTCTTCATCTCCTCTCTAAATATGTGCCAGTATTTACGTGCCGTTGTTTTTATTTATTTTTATTTTCAGACAGTAACTACATGCTATGTTTATAGTAAAAGGAGTATAAAAAGCTGCTAATGGTTCATTTTTGTTTTTTTTCTTGAACTGCTATAATTCCTTGAAAATAGGGTTTGAATTTGTGGCATTTATTGGAGGAAGTGCTATTCGTGGACATGTTAAGGTTTTTGCTTGAATAAACTAATGTGTTCTTCTCCCCCGCAGGTTGCCATTTTCAAACTGAATGAGAGGCCGCAAGGAGATTTGTTCACCAGAAAATGCGGACGCAAATAATTGATTGTGTATATATATATTTATATATATATATATAGATGGAACAGGAACGTAACTCGTGCACGTAGTACTAGTGTGCATTATTAGACAAAAGTACAGGGAAACATTTTTGTTTCCTCCACCGGATGCTACCCATGGAGTTTCTCCTTAGGGGTGTTTTGAATCGAGGTTGAATTTGTTTCTTTTTATTAAAATTTAACCTTTTTTGTCTCGAATTATTTTATTTTAATGTTTTTGCTGAATATCAAAATTAAATTTTAAAAAATAGAAAATATATTATTTAATATATTTATGATCAAAAACTATTTTAAAAAAAACAATTGTTTTTACACTTACGAACACAAATTATTATTTTTTGTTTGTGCTCTTTGAAATTTTTCACTTGTTTTGTAAAAATAAATCAGGTTTTCTCGCTTTTTTTTTTAAATCGTCTCTGTTATATTTACTTTGGATAATCAATGTTAAATCTGTTATAGTTTTTCCTCGTTTTTTTTTTTTGTTTTTCCATATATTAATCTCTTTTCAGGTTGCATATATGCCTCGAGTCACGTTTACAAAATAATAAAACATGTTTATGCCATGAAATGTCAAGTGTTTTAATTTCATTTTATTTATCTTTCAAAATTGGTTCTCGTATTTTATATTATTTCTTTTTTTTGGATCATTTTTAATTTATTTTCTTACAACTTCATCCACCGTGATTTTTTCTAACAATTTTGATCTTTTTTTTTTTTCATTGTTTCTTTTTTGCCTTTTCATGTTTTTAAATTTGATATTTTTTTCAAGATTTTGCCCTTCAAAATGAAATTGACTGGGAATTAAGTCAATCCATGTCCAAAAATTCATGGGTTGCAGGGTTTTATATATTAAACCAAGTTTTTGAGGTTTTTTCGTGTTTTCCTATTTTTTTTATTTTAAGTTGTTGTCTACCTTTTATAGAGTTTTGCTTTGGTGTCTTTTTGTTTGACTTCCATTGAATTAGATTTCGATTTGTCACTGGTTTCTTATGTTGACATGAGTTGATTTTCTTAAAAAATATTTATTTAAATCATCATTCAATTTTTGATATGTTATCTCCATGGTTTTTTCCCTTTCCTTTCAAATGGTCTTTTATATCCACGTGTTTTTTTTCATGGAATCATCTTATCTTATGCCTATTTTTGTGGAGTTTTTGAGTTGAATCAATTTAACTAAGTTTTTTTTTGTGCCTATTTGGTATATTGTTTTTGTAGATTTGCCCTTCAACATTGGTTTTTTTATATTCCAGATGAGTTTATGTTAGTTTTTTTTTTGTTATTAATTTTTTTCTATTGTTGTTACATTTTCGTGTTATTTGAATTACCAATTTGTCTTGCGTTCTCAAATTCTTTATGTTTAAAATTCTTTTTACCATAAAAAAATTGATTGACACAGAAAAAAGAGGGTTAGAAAAATCAATTGATTGCAAGGGCGTATTTTGTTTAGTGGCTATATCAATTGATTCTATCTTTTAAGCGGTTTAAGAATGTGATTGATGTTATTTTTGAAATTATTTTCTGTTCATGAATATATTAAAATATTTTTTTATTTTTAAAAACTTATTTTTGACATTACCACATAAAAATGATTTAAAAACATGATTTTTTTTAATAAATATTGACCTTAATAAATTATCTTGAAATCGATTATGCACTGTTTAGCTAGCTGGTCACAACGTCGTTTGGCCAAATTTTAATTTTTTTACACTTAAAATAAAAATTTTTAGTATGTTTAGATCATTTTGATGTGCTGGTGTCAAAAATGATTTTTGAAAAATAAAAAATATCATTTTGATATATTTCAGCACGAAATTTTTTTAAAAGCTACCATAACCACACTCACATCCCATGCAGACGTTAATAAACCTCTTCGAAGAAAAATATCATTTTGATATATTTCCAGTATTTATTTTGATATGTTGATGTAAGATTTTAGAAAATATTTTTATCAATTTTTAACTAGAAAAAAATCATGAACTACAATATCAACATTTAATTAAAATAAACTGTGTGTATTTAGATATAAAAAAGAGTTCACGAGTCAGCAAGCCATCAAAATTGATTTATCTTCTAGTTGTCCCCGGTCGTTTCACTTCATTGCTGGTGTTTTTCCATTCAAAGTTCAGGCGAGGATCGAGTAATTTTAAATCAGTTTTTTCACATTCATTTGAGTTGTCTTTTAAACTGTATTTTAAAAAATATTTTTATTTTTATTTTTACTTTAAATTAATATTTTAGGTGTTTTTAAATCATTTTAATATATTTTTAAATAAAAAACACTTCACAGAACAATTTCAACCCTAACTCAAAATATAAGATATTTCTTTTCTTTCCCCTGTGATTTTTGGTTTCTTTATTTTTTTGCTCAAATGTTACGTGCTTCCACTTCTCATTGATAAAAGTCAAAGAGTATTTTGGATATTTTCTCAGTGAGCTTTGTCTATTACTTGGTTTATGCACTCTTTGTTTTTTTTTAATGAAGCCTTTTAACTTTTTTTTTTTTTTTATAGATCGAGTCCCTTTACTCTTTGATACAATTGTGATGTGATTTATTTAATATCATGGCTTGATTTTGTTTTTGTTTTATAAAAAAAACTTTGAAATAAATTTTTTAATATATTTTTTTGTGAAAATTAAAATAATTTTAAAAAACAATTTTTTAATTTAAAATAAAAAAATTACTTTTTTTTTAAATATATTTTTTTAAAATGCCGGTACTTCGTAAAAAAAAACACAGTATCCAATAAGAATATATAAAAGAATGTGTCGGGGTTAAAAAACTCCTAAAAGAGCACCTGGCCAGGTCAATAAGTGGAGCTGAATCATGAAACCCAAATAGTTACGGGCCCTGCCAGAGTGAATGATCTAACCAGAAACTGCCAGCACAATAAAAATATACAAAAGCTGAAGAAATAAAGAAGGAAAAAAAAAAGATTTGGACGCTTTGTCACGTGCACCACAAGGTACTACCTTATCTACAGAAAACGAAACGACAAGTCCTGAGCGCGCAACGTAACCAAATAAAAACCAACCAAGGTCGACACTCGATCATGAGTAAATTATAAATTACTCCCTCTAGTTTTATAAATTGAATTAAATAGTCATTGTAGTTTTAATAATTAATTGGTTCCTCAGTTTACTTCAATATCATTTCAAAAATGTTTTCTATTTCTCCTCAACATTTTCACACTACTCACTCTTTTTTTAATTTTCTATTTTTAAGAATAAAAAATAAAATAAAAAATAACATAAAATTGATAAAAGTAGAAATGTCAAAGAATCAAGTTAGACATAGATTTTGCTCCACCCCAATTCAACCAAGAATATCCAAGTCCATACCTAGCCTTCATTTGATTGGACCTGAAATATCTTTTTTTTTATCAATGTGTATCAATCAGATATCCAATTTGATTTAGATTCCTTTTGTTTTCTTACAAAAATAAAATTTAATCCTAAAAAATAAATTACACTCCCATCCATGAATTATATAACCATTAAATAGTTACTAAATATTTTAAATATAAAAAATCATATACCAGATTAAAAAAATAAAATCACAATTCTAACAAATAAAAAAGGTTAAAAACCCGAGCTAAGTACAAGTGAGAACGCCATCACTTACCCCAGCTCCGATGGAATCATGTCAAATCTTTACCTATTTCTTGTCTAAGTACAAGAATCCAATTCCAACTGAGGTGCTTAATATATTTGGTGAAATTTCTATCCCCGACAAAAAGACTAATAAACTAGTTTTTAAGACTACAGGGATTGTTGTATTTATGGTTATAAAATAAAGGGACTAAGTTATAATTTAAGAGAGCAAACATACATTTATTAAACGATATCGTTTCACGAATTAGACTGGATTAGATTATTAGAGGGAAAGGAAATCGAAAATAGAAATGAGATGAAAACCACAAGCAGAAAGAAAGAGTGGTAATGCGAAGAAGAAAAGGTTGAGAACAAAACTGGTTGTTGAGTGATCAATGGCGGAGCAGAGAAATATGTGGAACTGGGAGGTGTCTGGCTTCGAGCCAAGGACGCTGCAGGCGGAGCAGCCGCTGGTACGGCGTTACTCGATCTCGACGACGCGAGAGAACTCGGAGTTTTCGAAGCAGGCTCTCGCTTCCAAAGTCCACCGATTGAAAGATAAAATCAAGGTTCTGATTTTTTATTTTATTTTTTGAATAATAACAAAAAAGATTTCAAACAAGCACTGGATTTTTTAGTAAATTTATTATTATTATTATTTTTTAAATGAATTAAACAGCTTGCAAAAAAGGATTGCTTGGAGTTGAGACAAGAAGCAAGTGATTTACAGGAATATTCTAATGCAAAACTTGATCGAGTTACTCGTTATTTTGGAGCCCTTGCTGAAAAAACTCGTAAGCTAGGTATTACTTCTATCATGTTCAACCTTTAATTTTTCATGCATTTATCACTTTATAAGATAATTTTTATTTTGATTCATTTTTCACTTTAGAAGATATTTTATGCGTTTTTCACTCTAGAAGATGCGGATGGAGAGACAATACTCGTGGTATAGTTCAAGACTTGTGGTGTAGTTTAAGAATTAATGTTGAATAATTGGAAATACAATAAAAATGATAATATTAAATAATACTAGAAGTACATTGGTCGAGTATTTTTCCTGGATATTGAATTAGTGATTTATTCAATTTTTATATTCTTCATACCGGCTTTGCTTCTTTTCCTCAAGGTTTTGTTGTTGGTGGGTTCTGTTGACGGATTTGAACTTTATATAAATATAAATGCCAGATCAAGCTGCCCTTGAAACCGAGGCTAGAATATCTCCACTCATCAATGAGAAGAAAAGATTGTTCAATGACTTGTTAACGGCCAAAGGTACTAACTTATCTTCCTGAGATTTGCTTTGCTCTCTCTTTCTCTCTCATGCATTCACATTGGCATTTATGTTTATTATGGATAATTATTCTTCATTGAGCTTGAATAATTTTTGAGTGCTCATTTGGTCTGGCAACTCCTTTTCTTTTCAGGAAGCATAAAGGTGTTTTGTCGTGTAAGACCATTATTTGAAGATGAAAGTCCTTCTGTTGTTGAATTTCCTGATGATTGCACAATCCGTGTCAATACTGGCTCTGATACCATCTCGAATCCCAAAAAAGATTTTGAATTTGACAGAGTTTATGGACCTCATGTGGGACAAGGTTCGCATTAAAGTGTCTTTTTTCGTTGTTTTTCTCAATTGTTTTGTTCTACCTGAAATGGCTATACACTTGTTTGTTATTATCCAAAAAGTGCCAATGAAAAAAGGGTACATGCTCTGCAAATACATCTATGTACATACTTGTATGACGTGCTTTGTTAGCTTGTTGTTTAAGCAATGCTTTAATGTTTAATCTTCATTGTGCAGCTGAGCTGTTTACAGATGTTCAACCATTTGTGCAATCTGCTTTGGATGGATATAATGTTTCTATATTTGCTTATGGACAAACTTGCTCTGGAAAGACACACACTATGGTCTCTCCCCTCCCTCCCTCCCTCTCTCTCTATATGTGGATGCTAATTACATGCGGGGATTATCTATCTTGTTCATTCTTATAAAAGCGTGGAACAATGCTTGCTTCTTTATAGACTAAATAGAAGTTATAATATGGAAGGTTGAATGGTAAACTATCATGTTTGATGATTACACTGGTTAAATTAGTATTTCTTTAACTGTGTGATCTGGTTTTTCTTTGCATGATGGAGGTTTCTCTGCTTCCTCTTTTCACTGCTCATGTTGGTCCTTATCTTATCATGGCAGTTTTATGCATTTCAGGAAATCTGTCATTTAATCGTCCACTTGCTATGTGTGTGTGTGGATACACTAATGCAATGCCATAATCTCTGGCCTAATATTTACTTTGCTGGCATGATTTGACTTTTCAGGAAGGATCTAGCTATGATCGTGGTTTATATGCTCGTTGTTTTGAAGAGTTGTTTGATTTGGCTAACTCAGAATCAACTTCTACTTCTCGGTTCAATTTCTCTGTTACAGTTTTTGAGCTATACAATGAACAGGTTTTGTATTGTTCATGGCATTTTTTTTTGTCAATATATTCTTTGGAAGAGGCAGGAAGAGGGTGGGGTTTTTAGGCTGTAGTGCAAATGATAATTTGCTACTTTAATCTTGACTCCTTTAATGCTCTTGTAGATAACTGATTTGCTGTCAGAGTCTGAGAGTACTTTGCAGAAGATCCGCATGGGATCACTGGAATCTTTTATAGAGCTTCAACAAGAAAAATTTGATAACCCATTGGACTTCTCTAGAATCTTGCAAGCTGCATTTCAGAGGCGGGGAAATGACATATCAAAGTTGAATGTTTCTCATTTGTATGGCCTACATCCTTTATAGTCAAAGACTTTCTTTCTCTCACTCATATGGTGTTCTGTATAAATGCTATGATGCTTTTAGAAGTACATTAAGGCCATATTTTCAATGTTGAAAGATTCCCTATTATGTTGATACCCAGTCAAAGACTTTTAGAATAGTTTTGAAAATCTCAATAATTATTTGCCCTTGCTGCAGAATAAGACAATTTTCTGACTTATATTTTGTGAACAGCCTTAGGGATTTCTAGAGGAGTTTCTTTAGCTGTCAGTCCCGTGGACCAGGGCACCTCCCTTTTGTTTGGAGTCTCCTAACTACATTCGTTCTATTCTAATGAAGCATTTTTCTTTTAGAAAAAAAATTTAAGTCTAAGGTCCTACTATCACCAAACATGTGATTATGGTAGTGATAATGATTGAAATATGTAACGTAAAATAGTATCCATATGTAAAAGAAAAAGTGAACTATAGGAAATTTTTATGTATGCCATAAATGTCGTGTTTCTAAGTTTAGATCTCTAATTATTTGTGATTTCTTGTTTTTTCTATTTTCAGGATTGTAACAGTGCACATATATTATAATAATGTGATCAGTGGAGAGAACTTGTATAGCAAGCTTTCTCTTGTTGACCTGGCTGGAAGTGAAGGTCTAATAGCAGAAGATGATAGCAGTGAACGTGTGACAGACATGCTACATGTGATGAAATCACTCTCAGCGTATGTTACATTAGCACACTTTTTGCTAACTACTTTTCTTGGCGCTGCTGTGGTTAAATAAATGGGTTATGGACTTGGTCGTGAAACAGAGGTTCTGTGTTTTCTTTGTAATATAGTGTATATATATTCTTACAAGCTAATACCCTAAACTTGTTATATAGATTTCATTCATAATGTTTTATGTAGAGAAGTTTGAGACACTTGATGGACTGGGATAGTATTTTTTCTGTCTATTTAATGTATTAGAAATTATGGCAGCAATAATTTTGGCACACAGGTTCTCATGTTTTTGAAGGATACTCTTGTCATTTTGTGCCATTATCTTATTGTATTTTATGCTGTATATGCAGGTTGGGGGATGTATTGTCCTCTTTAACCTCAAGGAAGGATGTTGTTCCTTATGAAAATTCAATGTTGACAACAGTTCTTGCTGACTCCTTAGGTACCACCATTTTACACCTTGAATGTGTGAAGAATTTTTGACATTTTGTTGTGATTAGAATTGGAGCATCGAGAAATAGTTTATGTGTAAACAGAATGAATAAATTCTTTTTTTTGGATGTGAGAATGATATATTCAAAGGAAGAGAATTACATAGGGAAAAGAAATAAATCAATTGGAGAAGAAAAAGTTTCCTTTAACTGTGTGCTAATGTTAATGCATTTGATTCTTGTTATTTTATTTTGTTTTGCTTGTGTTATTTGCATATAGCTGCCTCTTAATTGTTCTAGGCACCATATAAAAAAAGTATTGAGGTGGTGGTAATTGTGCTGAAAACAAACTTATAGGGTTTACAAACATCTCGGTTTTAAATAAATTAAACTTGAAGCTGTTCTTAGTGCAAAAATAATGATAAAGGTAGATGTGCTTAATTGCTAGAACTTATCCGATCTCCAACCAAATTTGATTCTGTAACACTAGACATTGCCGATGTATCAATCTTGGATGTATTTGTAGCTGTTCTTACAAAAATGTATTGAGTTCTCTCACTTTGCTTTGTTCTTCTTCTTCATACTCTTGTTTTTCATTTTTTCTTCCAATATCAATAGGTTGATTGTTTCTTTCCATGTTGAGATTAATTTTTGAATCATTACTTTTTCTCTCCAAGGCTAATTTTCTTTCTGCAGGGAGGAAATCAAAAACTTTGATGATACTCAATGTGTGTCCAAATATTGCAAATTTGTCTGAGACATTATCGTCTCTCAGCTTCAGTTCTAGGGCTAGAAATGCTACACTAAGCCTTGGAAATCGAGATACAATTAAGAAGTGGAGAGATGTTGTAAGTTCTTGTTTCTTGATGATGATTCCTTACTGTTTGGTAACCTTTCCTCTTTGAATGTGCTCTTTTTCATCAATGGTTGCCTCATGTTTGCAAGGCAAGTGATGTAGGACATGTTTGAGCTTTTCTTCTGCATGTATTTTATGTCGGGCTAGGATTCAAAACTGGGAATTTCAGTTGGATTGAAGAAGAAAACGGATTCACGATCTGTAAACTGAATTGCAGGTGCATGAAGAAGACTAATGCACCACAACATCATTAGTAAATGTAGAAAATTGTATTTTCAATCACACTTTCATCACTGCCTAGGACCTAGGATATATACAGCATCTATATTTCTAATTTAGGATAGTTATTAACTACACATAAATAGCTATCAATGCTAGATCCTAAATAATAAGGAAATATTTGACTTCCCTTTTATACATCCTACAAATCTGCCATTCAATACTTCCCCTCAAGCTGGATGGAAGAGATCTTTCATTCCAAGCTTGTCTAGTGTGTTCTTGAATGTAGGATTCTGAACTCCTTTAGTGAGTATATCTGCCAGTTGCTCTCCTGTAGGCACATAGGTAGTGCATATCAGTCCACTCTCTAGTTTTTCCTTTATGAAGTGTCTGTCAACCTCCACATGCTTGGTTCTGTCATGTTGCACTGGATTGTGTGCTATTGCTATAGCAGATTTGTTGTCACAGTGGAGCTTCATTGGTCCTTCCCACTTGATTTTTAAGTCTTCCAGAATAATTTTCATCCATAATAACTCACAAATTCCAAGTGCCATTGATCGAAATTCAGCCTCTGCACTTGATCTTGAAACAACATTCTGTTTTTTGCTTCTCCATGTCACAAGGTTCCCCCCTAGAAGTGTACAATATCCCGAGGTTGACCTTCTATCTGTCACGGCTCCTGCATAGTCTGCATCTGTGTAGCATTCCAACTCTAGCTTGCCATGTCTTTTATATAAAACCCCCTTTCCAGGAGTAGTCTTCAAATACCTGAGGAGTCTATACACTGCCTGAAGGTGTGATTCCTTTGGATTGTGCATAAACTGGCTCACTACACTGACAGCATAAGCAATGTCAGGTCTAGTGTGAGCTAAGTAGATCAGCTTACCAACTAATCTTTGGTATTGGCCTTTGTCAGTCGTGGTCCCCTCTTCATCATTGTCAAGTCTGTGCTTTAGATCAATTGGTGTCTCACATGGTCTGCATTCCACCATTCCTGTTTCTTTTAGAAGATCCAGGATGTATTTCTGCTGGGAGATAAAAATCCCCTCATCTGAATGGGCCACTTCGATACCAAGAAAGTATTTTAACCTTCCCAGTTCTTTGATGTCAAATTCTGCAGACAGTCTCTTCCTTAGCTTGTCCCTTTCCATATGATCATCTCCTGTTATGATAATGTCATCAACATAGACAATTAAAATGGTTACTTCCCCTGAATTAGAGTGTTTGATGAACAAGGTATGATCTCCTTGACTCTGCTGATATCCCATAAGTATCATGGCTCTAGTAAACCTTCCAAACCATGCTCTAGGAGACTGCTTCAAGCCATAAAGTGCCTTCTTTAACCTGCAAACTTGATTAGGCAGTAAGGAATGATTGAATCCTGGTGGAGGATCCATATACACTTCTTCTTCCAACTCTCCATGTAAGAAAGCATTCTTAACATCATATTGCTGCATACACCATCCAAGATTAGCAGATAAAGAAAACAGAATTCGTATGGTGTTCATCTTAGCAACAGGAGCAAATGTCTCCTCATAGTCTATCCCAAATGTTTGTGTAAACCCCTTAGCAACCAGCCTGGCTTTATACCTTTCTAGATTGCCATCTGTTTTGTATTTCAAGGTGTACACCCATTTACACCCTACTGCCTTCTTTCCTTTAGGCAGTTCAACTATGTCCCATGTTTGATTCCTTTCTAGTGCATTCATCTCTTCTCTCATGGCAATTTTCCAATTCTCATTATTTAGGGCCTCATGTAGGGTTTTTGGGATAGAGATGGTGTTTATTTTTGAAAGGAATGTTTTATGTGAAGGTGAGAATTTCTGGAATGACATATAGTTAGCCATAGGGTATAAGGGTTTCTTAGTGCACTCCCTTTTTCCTTTTCTAATAGCAATTGGCTGATAGATATTTGGAGAGAGTTCATCAAGAGTAGGAGAGATTTCATTACCTTGTTCAGGTTCAGATTCTTGGGCATGCAGAGGGGTCAATTCAGGCTGCTGTACTCTTCTTTTATACACCTGCAGTGGTTTGTTAGCAGTAGCAGTTTCTCCTTGTGGATTTGTAGTGTTTAGGGACTCACATGTTTGTGAAATTGATGTTGGAGACTCATGTGTTTGTAACATAGAAGATGATGATTGCTGTCTAGATGAAATAGGAAATGAAAACATGTCATCCATAGAAAAAACAGTAGCCTTTTCTTCTATATTTTCCTCCCCCTGAAGAGAAGAGGTGCTGAAATAAGACTGATTTTCATTGAAACTAACATCTTTTGACACAAATAATTTTTTTGAAGAAGGATGATAACATTTGTAACCTTTTTGTGTGATAGAATATCCTACAAAAATGCATTTAAGAGCCCTAGCATCCAGTTTATCCCTTTGATGTTTGTGAATGTGGACATAGGAGACACATCCAAAGATCCTAGGAGGGAGTTTTGAATAAAACATATTTGTTGGAAAAAATTCTGACAAATACTTTAAAGGACTCTTAAAGCCAATCACTCTTGAAGGAATTCTATTTATCAAATAGGTGGCTGTTAACACGGCTTCTCCCCAGTAATTCTTTGGGACTTTATGTTGAAAAAGTAAAGCCCTGGCAGTTTCAAGTAAATGTCTATTCTTTCTTTCAGCCAAACCATTCTGTTGGGGAGTGTTTACACAAGATGATTGATGGATAATTCCTTCTTTGTCAAAGTATTGTGATAGATTTTGATTAAAGTAGTCTCTAGCATTATCAGTCCTAAATCCTTTAATGTCAACCCCAAACTGTTTCTTTATCATTGCTGTAAAGTTTAGCAAGATGTGGCTTACATCAGATTTCTTTTTAATTAAATAAACCCAAGTCACTCTAGTGCAATCATCAATAAATGTTACAAAACCTTTTGCTCCTGAAATATTTGGAATGTGATATGGTCCCCATATATCAGAATGGATTATGGAAAATGGAGACATGGATCTTGATTCACTAGAAGGAAAAGGCACTCTATGGTGCTTTGCAAACTCACAAATTTCACAATTAAAGTTTTGAACATCAAGTTTTTCAAATAGAGATGGAAACATGTTCCTAAGAGTCTTAAAAGGTACATGTCCTAGACGACGATGATGATTCCAAACATCAATTTTATTTGAATATATTGAAATAAATGATAGGAAAGGAGAGTTACTACTGCTGCCTTTGCCACTGCTGCCTTGCATTTCAAGCATATACAGCCCATCCTTGACCCTAGCATGTCCAATCATCCTCCCCGTAGCTAGGTCCTGAAATATGCAGTAATCAAAGAAGAAAGTTACACTGCAATTTATGTCTTTAATGAGTTTTCGAATAGACAATAGATTTGTAGTGAGATTAGGAACATGTAGTACTCTTTTAAATGTAAAAGAGGGATTAAAAGAAAGTGTTCCTTGGCCTGCAACTGAGGTTAAAGACCCATCTGCTACTGTAATTTTCTTACTGTCATGACATGGTTGATAGGATTTGAGGGCATCTGCAGAGGGGGTCATGTGATCTGTTGCACCTGAGTCAATGACCCAGGTGCTGGAATGGCTCTGGTTTGAGGCACAAAATGCATGAGAAATTAGAATTTTACCATTTTGAGCAAGAGAGCATGACCCAGATGGTTTCTCCATGGTGTTGAGTAGAGATCTCAAGCTCTCAATCTCCTCCTTGTTAAGTCCTCTTACCTCTGGAGTGTTAGTTTCTGATGTTGTCTCTTCACCATTAGCCAAGTGTGCATGTCCTCTTGGCTGATTCCACCTAAATCCTCCATTACGCCCCATCCTTGTTGGGGCTATCTGATTCCTTGATAGTGGTCTGCCATGCAATTTCCAACATATCTCCTTTGTATGGCCTGTTTTCTTGCAGTAGTTACAAAACTGCTCATCTTTTTGGATTTTTCTCCCTTCAGTTTTTATCCTCTCTGCATCATGTTTGATTTCATTTCTGCCATGAGTTATCATCATAGCAGACCCTTCCATGTGAGTGGCCTCCATCATCACTGTCCTCCTTCCTTCTTCTGCCCTTATTACTGAAAACACTTCATTGAGTGAGGGCATAGATTCCTTTCCTAGTATTTGGACTCTTACTGGATCAAATTCCATGTTCAGTCCTGCAAGGAATTCAAAAATCCTTTCCCTCTCCACATAATTTTTTAAAATTGTTGCATCATCACTGCACTTCATTTTAAAATCTTGATAATAATCTAACTCCAACCAGAAACTTTTCATGATGTTGTAGTATTCAATAACCAACATATTACCTTGTTTGGTTGTTGACAACTTGGTCTTGATCTCATAGATTAAGGCAGCATCCTTGACCTTAGAGTAGGTCTGTTTTACTGCATCCCACACATCTTTTGCTGTGTTAAGGAACATGTAGGGCCCGCAGACTTCTGGCATTATGGAATTCCATAACCATGACATAATCATGGAGTCTTCTTCATCCCATAGGGTGAACTTTGGGTCTTCTGGTTTTGGGGGATTGTCTGTTAAATGACTAATCTTTCCTCTTCCCTTGAGAAATGTTTTTACTATCTGTGACCACTTCAGATAGTTTTTTCCATTCAGTCTATAGGAGATCTGCAGGCTCTGAAACTCTCCAGCTGTTTGGGTTTCTTTGGTGGTGTTTTCTGACATGATTTTCTGGTGTTGGGGTGGAAGGGAAGGTTCTGGATCTAGGTTTTATGAGATAGGCTCTGATACCATGTAGAAAATTGTATTTTCAATCACACTTTCATCACTGCCTAGGACCTAGGATATATACAGCATCTATATTTCTAATTTAGGATAGTTATTAACTACACATAAATAGCTATCAATGCTAGATCCTAAATAATAAGGAAATATTTGACTTCCCTTTTATACATCCTACAAATCTGCCATTCAATAGTAAAGGTTCTAGGAACTGCACCTAGAAATAGAAAAATAAACTACTAGGGTTCTTATAGTTATACCTAAGATTGATGGCATCACAAAATCTCAGGTGCTTGATTGCTGAAATCTTTATGTAGCAGAAAGGAAAATTTATCTTGACAAAATTATGTAATATTTTGCTTAAAAGAGCTAGGTTATATCTTTTTCTTGTTTTCAGAATAATATTTTTTCACACATCTTGTGAATTAAAATTTTACATTTTTCTTTACTAGTTTGTTAATGACTAAAGTTTCATTTTAAAATAAATACAAGCAACTTATTTTAATCTAGCCATCAAAATCTTGTTTTTTAAATTGTTTCCTTGATAGTAGTTTAAATTCAAAATAACACAACGATAGATTACCAATTAATCAATTGATTTTATTCACAACACAACACAACACTAAAATTCACTACTATACATCATATACATTCCTTCATTTCATCTTACAATACCACAAAACAGTCGCGCCATGACACTGCACAAAAGGGTATAGTTGGGCCAACAGTCTGAGTTACTAGTACTTCTAATTTGTTAATGGCTTTGATCTCTAACTAAGACAACACAAATATTTAAGGACTAATTAATTAGAAGGCTCAACAGAGCAAATACACACTTCTTTTTGTTGGCTATAATGGCAAGTCTAGACAAAGGTACCTGGGTAAGAAAGTTTGGATGACCCCAATTTGATCACCAAGATAAAATGTCAGGATACAAAAATGCTGCAGTGCGCCTGTGACAAGTAGCAAAGACCTTGTATTGTTGAAATTTCTAGATTCGGTCTTTATGGAAAATAATGAGATAAAAGAATTAGACAGCATCATCATATAGCTGGAATGGGTTTGAGGTGCCTTTTCTTAGGAATATTTTTGATGTTTCACTCTTCCACATAACACCATCATATAAGCATGTTGTAAATGTTAAGGTCTGTGATGTTAAGCATGTTGTAAATATTTTCTGAAACAGTTAGGAACATGCCAATCCCTTAGTTTGTAATGTTTTTATAGGCTAATGATGCACGAAAGGAGTTATATGAAAAGGAAAAGGAAATTCAAGATCTGAAACAAGAGGTTTTGGAATTGACGCAAGCACTCAAAGATGCAAATGACCAGTGTGTCTTGCTCTTCAATGAAGTCCAGAAGGCGTGGAAAGTTTCTTTCACTCTGCAATCGGATTTAAAGGTTTTGTAATTTCATGAGTTCGGTATTTTCTCATTCTATCACGGACTGCAAGCTATCTGACTGCCTAGAATAATTTTGTTTTTTCAATTTATTGCTTGAATCATTTTTAACCATTAGCCAATTCCTTTTTATCCCTAAAAACTTGTACTTAGTACGGTAATGCAAAATATTCAATTTTGAGAAACAATAATTGTATGCTTCTATACTTTGCTGAGCCGTCTGATTGTATAAATAAGTGACGCATGTGCTTCTGTATTTAACATTTGATTTTGTTCTCTTTAACTGTATATGTCGTCAAACTTTAGTTTTGTTGCCTCTAAACCTGAAATTAAGCTGTCATTACTCTTATTAATGCAGTCAGAGAATATTATTATTGCTGACAAGCATAAGGTGGAAAAGGAACAAAATGCTCAGCTTAGAAATCAAATAGCTCAACTGCTACAGATGGAACAAGATCAAAAACTGATAATGCAACAAAATGATTCTACAATTCAGACACTCCAGGTTTGTCTTATATTCTGCTTCTCTTTCCTCCATCTTGGGCTTCACACCTTGTATATATACTGGTTCTAAATGTATTTATGTTCCTATATGCAGTCATAGCTTGTGACAATTTCTTAACTGTTTCTTACATGGCTCTATCTACGAGTCATTGGTAGTTTCTCATCTTTGAGTAATCTGAGCATCTTCTCACCATGCAATTATGTAGTACTTTTGTATTTGCATTGATCATAAAGCCCATGCATTTTTATTAACAAATAAATATGATACATTAGCTTATCACAGAAGAGAAAAGGTCACAATTATCAATCAAGATAAACCTATATACCTTTTCCCTTTGTGTTTTGTTTTGGGTCTTTTTGTAGGCAAGGAAGTGTTATTCTAAGTTTTTCTTTGGAGGGTGAAGTCATTAATCATATTGGCAGCTTTTATGAACCCTAATGACAGGGGAAAATAAGATTTGTTCTCTCTCAATTCTTTAGTTTTTCTATCAGACAAGAAAAAAGATTGTGGAGTTTGGAGAGGTTTGGTAAATTTGTCACTCCTTTTATTTTCACCACCTATCAGGACTCCATGTTGATCTTAGTTCTCCTTGGATAATTGTAATCAGAAAGCTAAAAGCTATGTTGCCTTCTATGGCTTCACATTTAATCTGCATATTGGTTCTCCTTGAGATGAATTTGATGACGTGTTGCAGGTTAGAAGGGTTCATGAAACCCTTTCTACTGCTGATTGTGTTATGTGTTTCGGTATGTGGCGCGGGCACTGTGAAATAGATCTATTGTTTTATGGGACTCAGTGGGTGTTCTGGTATCAGTGGAGGTCCTCTTCTTTATTTTTTCTGATGGTTCTTGAAAGAGGAAGGATAACAAGATTTTTAGAATGGTTCTATGTTTGCTATTGTGTGTGCATATGGAAGAAGCAAGATTTGGAATCTTTAGTGATTGTCATCTCTCAAGGCAATTTTTGAGGGACAGAATAGTTTTTCTTGCTTCTTTGTGGTCTTCAGAAAATGGGGTCATCGGAGGTGTTTCTTTAGCTGATAGTCTAAGAAACTAAAAATCCTTAGTATGATAGAGCTTCTTTTTGTTTCATCTCATGTTCTTCTGTTCTGTACTTGTGCTGTAGCTCTTCTTCTGATAGGATTACTTCTTTTATGAAAGAAAAAATCAATTCTTGTTGCTCTTCTTCTGTTCTGCTGCTCACATGAAATTTTGTATATGATTGTATCATAATGGGAAAATTCACATTTGGATTTAGGCCAAAATTAAAAGCATGGAGTCACAGCTCAATGAAGCTCTCCGTTCTAGTGAAGCTCGGTCAAAATTTGGCTCAGAATCAGGGCCTGTGATTTCATCAATCTCTAAGGCAACTGGGGATGGCATGGATTCTTCAGCAGTGACCAAGAAACTTGAAGAAGAACTAAAAAAGCGTGATGCATTGATTGAGGTCTGCAATAATTTCCATAAATGTATTGAAATTGAGAACCATTTGAATAATTATGGATTTCTAACTGCTCTACTTCTCCTCTAATCATCAATAACATTGAGCTGTATGGAAGAGTGAGCTCTGGTTGGTGTAATTATATGTTTCATTTGTTTACCATACATATGGCATGGAAAAAAGGGAGGAAGAGAAAATACCTAGGGAAGAAAAATGCAAGAACAGGAGATGCATGTTAGAAAAATGCATGAAAGGAGAAGGCATAGTTTTCCTATTTCATGAATATATTTTTCATTGCATCAATTTTGGACTTGCTTCCTCAGGTGTAGTTTGTCTTACAGGAGTTGATTATTTGTTTGATTATGCAGAGGTTGCATGAAGAAAATGAGAAATTGTTTGATAGATTAACAGAAAAAGCTTCTTTAGCTGGATCACCCCAGGTAGTTTATTAATTTCACCTGATGATGTTATCACTTTTTTTTTTATATAATTTTATATATAGTTTATTTTCCCAAAATTTGCAATCTGCCTGATTGTTATATTCTCTTGTTATAGTGTGTACTTGTTGCTTCC
The DNA here is from genome assembly GCA_032356905.1 of Salix exigua. Taxonomy (NCBI): domain Eukaryota; kingdom Viridiplantae; phylum Streptophyta; class Magnoliopsida; order Malpighiales; family Salicaceae; genus Salix; species Salix exigua. The sequence continues at coordinate 5,088,741 of CM063594.1, read as the reverse complement.
ATTATTTTCTTTGTTGTGAAAGGATACTAGTTTTAGATTTTATTAGACCATCTACCAATGTGATGCTGCTGATAAACTTTGAAAGGCATTTTTTTTTCAATTACAACCCTGAGAATCTGTTTAAGCTTTCTAATAAAATAAATTTAAATATTTTTTAGTGTGATTTTATGTGTACTTTTAGAAAGTATTGGTATAATTTATGGGTGTGTTTGAGTTTTTTTTTTTTAAATTTTTTTTCTCTATGATTATGTTTTGTTTATTTTAGAAAAGGAAAATGAGTCACAAAAAATGTAATGAATAGAATAGAGAGAGAAGTGTGCAAGAGACAGGCTTCACGTCATCTACCCTTGAGACAGAGGCCTTGTCACTCTTACCCATTTTTGCAGGTCTTTGCCTTTTCTATCCAATTCTTCACCAACCAGGCTTTCATTGTTTACAACCTTAATGCTTAAAAGCACTTATCATGATAAAAAAAATAAATCCTCAAGCACTATTTCAATTCCCAAACATCCTGTTTTAATGTAAGATTGAACCCATTGAACGACTCAAAAATCAAGCCAACTACAAATGACTCGTTTAAAAATAATACAAAACAAAGGCTTATATTAATTTAGGTAAAAATAATTAATGGTGAAGTTGTGATATTTTATCAGGGACAACAAAGTATATTGGTTACCAGAGTTAAACATCCTACACCATATAGTATTATTATTATAATTATGATGTTAAGATTTGAAGTTTATGGGGCGACTTCCTTCACTTCAGATACTTCAATTTTCCAAAATGTCAGTTTTTGATGTGAAGGTTCTGCAGTTTTTCTTCTTTATTTCCAAGATGATGAAATAGGTGCTCTTCCTTTCAACCTATCAAATCCTACATGCATATATAGAGGGCAAGTTCAAAGAACATTGTAAATTGAGCTCTGGCATATGACAGTGACACCAATACATCTTATTGATTCTCATTAGTTAAAAAAGAATAATATTTCTGCATAGAACTGATGAAGATTTTTTTTTCATTTTTAATGTTCACACAATTGGTTTCAACAGCTTGTTTCCTTTTACAATTCTTTGTATTCAGATAAACTTGTCACTCTATTAAGAATCAAGTTATCGAAGCATATATTCTGTTCTGGTGTTGTGGCAATTTCTATATGCCCACTATTCTCTTTGTTTTTTTCTTAAAAAAATAAATTGTAATGTATTTAATATTTCCTTGCATTTCCAGGCACCTTGTGTAGGGTGATAATGTATGGATGTTACTTAGGGTGGCAATTCTTCTATTGCCTGTCAAGCAAATGCTTGCAGATATCTAACTTTGGTACATTCCTTTTCAGGTGTCTAGTCCATTGTCCAAAGGAACTGTGAATGTTCAGTCTCGGGAGCTGGGAAGGTGCTTGCTCAGATTTGATTTTAGTTGTGATTGCTTTGCCTTTTACTTTCTTCACATGTGCATAGCTCTATAGTGAACTTCTTTGAAATTCTTTGCACAGAAATGAGAACAATAAAGGACGTTCAATGGATGTTGTTCCATCACCATTGGGTGCAGATAAGACTGATGGAACCGTTGCTTTGGTTAAATCAGGATCTGAGAAAGTTAAATCCACCCCAGCAGGAGAATACCTTACAGCTGCACTGAATGACTTTGATCCTGAACAATTTGACAGCCTTGCTGCCATTTCAGACGGGGCAAACAAGCTTTTGATGTTGGTATGCTTTGTGACTACCTGTTCCATCTGAACTGAAAAATTACAGTCTAATTTTGATGTTTATCTTGTTCAAGTGAACATTTATATCAGCCTGATCTTCAGTTCTCCAATTTGAAATGGGGATAGAATTGTCCTTCTAGTGTTGACTTAAGGAAACTAGATCTACTTAGTGGTTCTGTCATCATTGACTGCCTGCATTTAAGTTTCATTTTTGAACAGTAGTTTAGATCCAAAGTCGTTGTTAGAAAACTTAAGTGACAGGAAGTGTTTAGCTCTGGCCATTTTATTATTATTTATCGGTGTGTTTATCTCTCAGAACTGAGTACTCTGGTAATCTGCATTTGTTGTGATTTGATATAGAGAATAGTTTTTCTTAAAATGTATTTAACTTTCCCAGCATTTGTCTTAGGTTTGGACATGGTGCTCTTAGATTGTTTCACTAGATTTATTTTGGCATAGTACTTTTCATTTTAAATTTTAGTAATGCTTGGATCACCAACCATTTTGTTAATATTTGCTTACTCAGTGACGTGGGATTTATTTATATAGGAAAATCTTTTAAAATCAAGGTGACATGGTTGCTATTAGAACATTCACTTGATATGTATTATAAGCTGATACATCTTTTAGTAAAATTGAGTTATTCCCAAGATAAATAAATTATATTTTATAAATAAAAATACTTACGATTGAATATTTCTGATGCTATAGCTGAAAAGTATTCATTGCATAGCTTCTTATTTTCCATCCACTGGGAATTTTATTCTTGTCTTAATAATACCTTGCAATTTGCATGATGACTTCCAATATTTTGCAGGTTCTGGCAGCAGTCATTAAAGCAGGTGCTTCTAGAGAGCATGAAATACTTGCTGAAATCAGAGATGCTGTTTTCTCTTTCATCCGCAAAATGGAACCAAAGAGGGTAATGGATACCATGCTTGTTTCCCGTGTCAGGATTTTGTACATAAGATCTTTGCTTGCCAGGTCTCCAGAGCTGCAGTCCATCAAGGTAACAGTGTTTTAGATGCTCGTTTCCTTCATTTCTCTTGCTGAGCATACATGAAGTCATCTGTTTCTTTATTGAATTACTGTGTCTATTCTCTTTTTTTGCTTCATTTTTTGTAGGTTCCTCCTGTTGAGTGCTTTTTGGAAAAGGCTAATACTGGACGAAGTAGAAGCTCCAGCCGAGGCAATAGTCCTGGAAGATCCCCTGTTCACTTTGTGGAGGAGCAGATCCAAGGCTTTAAAGTGAACATAAAGCTGGAGAAGAAGTCTAAGTTGTCATCAGTTGTTTTGAGAATGAGAGGAATTGATCAGGTTGCTGCCATTTGCTGTCCTTTTCTCTTTCTTTTGTTTTCCTTTCCCTTTTCTTCTGCCAACTTTCTAGGTTAACATTCTGCCCTGTGCCATCTATTTTCTGCTATTTTCCCACCAAACGTGCAATTAAAATAATTTCATGAAGTATGCATAAGAACACAAACATTCCAAAGCTAGCCCAACAGGAAAAGGACAAGAAGAGACTTCTTTGAATGAAAAATATTGAGAATCTTGAAATGTTGTCACAAGTCTTGTGAAATGTTTTGTGTTATAATTACTTGCTGATGTGATTGTTAAGATTATTATCCACTCACAAATCTCGTTGTGTGGGTCATTGTATTCTGCTAGATATTTTTTTCCATGTTGCTAATTGACTCCAATAATCTTGTTTGTCATACCTGCAGGATGCATGGAGGCAGCAGGTAACTGGTGGAAAACTGAGGGAAATTCAAGAGGAAGCAAAAAGTTTTGCAATAGGAAACAAAGCTCTTGCTGCTCTCTTTGTTCATACTCCAGCTGGCGAGCTGCAGAGGCAAATTAGGTCCTGGCTCGCAGAGAATTTTGAGTTTCTTTCTGTTACTGGAGATGATGCGTTGGGAGGGATCACTGGTCAATTAGAACTCCTTTCGACTGCAATTATGGATGGCTGGATGGCTGGATTGGGTGCTGCATTGCCTCCCAGTACAGATGCACTTGGCCAGCTTCTATCCGAGTATGCAAAACGGGTTTTTACTTCTCAATTGCAACACTTAAAGGTACGCCTCTTCATTAGCTGAGATTTCCTCTTTTATTGCTCCTTGTTACTTTCAATGTGTGCCATAGATGCCCAGGCATGGACCTGGCAGTCATCTTCTCTGCATGGTTTAGTCACTCACATCAAAGTATATACACTGTGCAGTTGTTTCTCTTTTGTGTAGAGTTGCTGTTTGAGAACCTGCGTTCTTCATGGGATTCCTGTGACTGTTTGTTTTCCTAACAAACTTACTACTTTGATCTTATTGCATTATTCCTTCTAGAAAAGTTTTCCTTGGAAAGGGCACTGATTATTTTGATCAAAACGTGAGAATGTATCAATAGTTAAACTTATCTCAGGGTTTTGGTCCGGTGAGGGATTTGTTGGTGTTGGAGAGGAGCCATGCTCCATCGTTTGATAAGTGAGTGTGATTCAGGGCATTAGTGGTGGGTGGATTGAACCATTTATGCTGCCCCGGAAGATAGAGATGCTTGGTAACTTGTCATAAAAAGTTGGCTGTGGAATTTGGCAAGTAAAAAATGAGATCCAGAAAACCTTTTGCAAAACAAGAATTCAATATTCTGATCTTATTTAAGAGAAATTGGAGATGAATATGTATGTTGGTTCCAGAGAGAGTCATGTTCCATTTTGTGGCCAATGTGCAGTTAATGTGGCTTTGGTATGTGGAAGATGCTCATTGTGATGGAGTTTCAACTTTTCTGCTGTCGTGAGTAAACATGAATGCTTTGTTACTTTCTAGTAAAATTCCATGTGTGAAGTTAATTAGCATCCATAACCTTTTTCTAACAACATAATTTAATATTTTGTTTTTGGAGACAGAAATTTGACAATTAGGGGGAGGGGTTGTTTCTAGAAAATTGCCCTCAAAAATATTTTCCCATGTTTGGCGAGTTGTGGAAAAGTTGGTCAACATAAAATAAAATAATTTCCAGTCAAACTCAAAACACCCTTGAAAGTTTTGAAAAATGACTCAAGGTTCTTTAACTAAAGGAAAACATTTTACAAGGGACCCGCATCAATAAACAGTAAATAAATATGACCATCACAAGCTAACATTCAGTTGGAACCATCATCAATAAAGAATATCTTTTTTTTGAAACACTATCTGGCAAAAAGTCTTTGGCTCTTTGCATAAATGATTTTCATTTTTCCATGCACAACAGACAACTAATAAATAATTTTCATTTAAAACACCCAAATATTGGAAAATCATTCATTTTCCAGGAAAATGTTTTCCTTGAATGCAGATTATTTTCCTTGTACAACATTTTCTTGAATGCAGATTCCAAAAACCCTAAGATGAGAGATATAATTTTGGATATGAAAATATGTGTTGTTCTTCTTTTGTTGCACATCCTTTTCTGTACTAATCAGTTCTTGAACCCAATACTCTACCCTGTCTAGAAGAGCAGTATCCTAATTCTCACGTCATAAATGCATAATCTCCTAGGACTCATGTTTCCTCATCCTATGAATTCATGCTGAACTGTCCATCTAAAGAAGAGTGTGTTGCACATATATGAATAACTGCACTCCTTGAGTACAAAATCTCCAGTAAGGATCCTTTTCTTTTTTTTGATGAAATGCATGTAGCCTCTGAGTAATTTGTCATTATGGTCTTCAAAGAGAGTTGATTTCATCGTGATTACTGAAAGAACATTGGGGATTAGAATAAACTTAACTAATTGGAAAACCAAAAAAAAATTATTTCCTTAGTTCACTTCAAGCAACTGTTCAGCAATGAGCATACAGGAGGTGTATGTTTCGAAGTCTTTACAGATGTACTTTGTTGTCATGTTCATTTTCAGGACTTTTAATCCTCACATGTATAAGGTCTTTGCCACTTCATGCTTGGGAGAATTTGAAAATCTCTCTCTTCTGCTCCAGAGTTTCTGTCCTTGTCTTGCTCTATCCTACCAGCACCCTCAATGAATCATCTAAATCATGAATCATCTATCCTACCAGCACATCCTTCATTATGCTGGAGCTTTTCGATTTATTACTCATATCAGGCATTAACTCTTAAGAGTCTTTATAAAATAATCTGGAATTTCAAATAGCAAAACTGAGGGATTTTGTTCTTGTTACTCTAGGCATTGAACTTGATTTCTTTATTTTCCAGCATATAACCATATAGTGCCGGAAAAATATTTTGTGGGATATATTTGTTGTGGTGCATATGATCTTACTTAAGTAAACAAATTCTCTTCTCTCTTATTTTCTCTTTATTTTGAACCTGTTCTGGTTTCTCATGATGATGTGTTTACAACCATGAACACCATTCAAACATTGTCTTAATCTCTCCAATTTTTTCTTACCAGGATATTGCTGGGACCTTAGCAACAGAAGAGGCAGAAGATGTAGCACAAGTAGCGAAACTGCGTTCAGCTCTAGAGTCTGTTGACCACAAAAGAAGAAAGGTAGTTATTTTCAGCTAACCAGCATGTTTTGTCTCTACCCTTAATTATCTTACAATTACCTTCCTTACTGATTTATTAAACTGCATTGCAAAGTCAAAGGCTGTAAATGTGTACATCTTAAGTGGTTTTTTGTCATGCTTACTGGAGACATTTAAATGCTGATGATTGATTTTTATGTGACTGGAAATTGTTTATGCTAGCATAAATTTGTATTCATTGTCAAAATTATTAGAAGTTGATTCATCAAATGCAACTTCCAACCCTCCTGTTTTTAATCATTATCACTTGAAGGGTAAAAGCATCAAGCAATAAAAAATAGTTAATGTCTTAAGCAATCATTGAAATCATGTGGAGATGGTGTTTGAATTTTAAATCATGTCCAGAAAAAGAAACAAAAAAGAGTTTCAACATCTCAACACTTGGTATGAATACATGATAGAACTCAAGTAGAGGAGCTAGATTTTACTTCAAATTTTTGGTTCTGAAAGTGATGGCTAGATACTGATGTTTATTAACAAGATATGAGCACCTATGATAATCATGAAGCTAAGTAAATTAGAGATGGGAATTCTATATTATATTGCATATATTTTTATCATTTGCTGAGTATTTTTCCCAAAATTTGTATAGCATGGTTAGATAATTTTCAGGCTTAGGTAACTAAGATAACAATTGATCATTTTTGTTTTCTGGAATAGGATAATATTATTGGGGATTTTGAATTGAACACCCTGGGTCATCTTCATGATTGCTAGTCAATAGTGAACTGTGGATGTTCTTATTTCTTAAAAACATTCAATGGATAGTCATCTTCATCTGCAATTATTGAATTCAGAAATTTGTCCTGTTGTCAATCTTGCCACCCCTTGGTATTAAATGTTACTGGGTCTTTTATGGTGTATAGCTCTTTGGACTAGGAAAGATTTTTCTTTTCTATTTTCTATTTATTTATTTATTTATTTCGTCTATGTTTTTAGTTAAGTGGCATTAAAAAATTTCTTTATCCATTCATTTCTTGCCCCAAGTAATAGATTGTATTTAGTGCACTTGTGCCTGACAGTTGTATTTCGTTTTCTTTTTAGTAATGGTTTGACAAATATGCTACATTATCTTATCTTATCTTTCCACATTTTTGTGTGTGTTTAAAAATACATTCTTTGCATGTCTTGATGTTATCATTTGTTATCCTTAGATTTTGCAACAAATGAGAAGTGATGCAGCCTTATTAACATTGGTAGATGGTGGTTTGCCTGTTCAAAATCCCTCCACTGCCGCTGAAGATGCACGATTAGCATCTCTGATTTCTCTTGATGGCATATTGAAGCAAGTCAAGGTTTTATTCCTCATGAAATTATTGTTTATTTGCATAACGAGGCCATTTCGACCATTTAACACGATAATTTTAAACAGGATATATTGAGACAATCCTCAGTGAACGCCTTAAGTAAATCTAAGAAGAAAACACTGCTTGTTTCTCTCGATGAACTTGGGGAAAGGATGCCTTCCCTTCTTAATATCGATCATCCATGTGCTCAAAGGCAAATTGCAGAAGCTCGTCGCATGGTTGAGGTATGTACATGTGTGTGTGTGGTGGTAAAGTAGTAGTAAAAGTGTAGCTAAAACTGAACAGAAATTGAAGAGAGAACAGTAAAAACAATTATGGCTAAAATTGAAGTTGGAGCAAGAGATAAGATGTAGAGTTTGTAGGAAGCAGCCAACTTAAATAAATTATTAATAAAACAGAGCTTGTGTCAGAAAATAACTTTACTAGCCTATCTATACTGGTTCAAAGGCTTGATCCTTGTAGGAAAGAAATACACATGCCATCTATATGATTAATAAAAAATCCAGATAAATAAAGATTCCCAATAAATTAACAAAAAGAAAAGGAGAAAAGAGAAAAGAAAAAAGAAGGAAATCATAATCAGCTAGCAAACTTAGAAGCTCCTATGTCATACTATTGGTGGTGATGGTATAGGTGGGCACATTATGCAAGTAAATGATTGAAGGTGCAAGTAAATCTAGAAACCAAGTTTGTACATAAAAATGGAGGTTGCCAACAGAAGCCTGAGAATATGAAAGTGAATAGTTTCTCCTTTTCCATTAATTGAACTCTATGCTATATTAGTATCATAAAAAATTGTTCCATCATGGTAGTCTTAATGTTTTATTATTGTATCTCATTACATGATTCATTGAAAAACAGTTAGAGGATCATTAATGTAATTAAACAATGAAAAAATATTGAAATATGAAAAAAAAAAGACCGATACCATTGCTTACTCTTGCATTGCTATATCCATGTGTATGTTTGGTTTTATTAAAAAGATGATTACATTAATTAGAGAAGAAAAGGAACAAGAAAAACACAACAGGGAGGATAAGTTATTATATATGCATAGCCCAGCTCTTAGAACAGAACTTGAGATCTCCGAGCTAAAAGTTCTGAAAAACTACTTGGTTGACCCTGGAATAGTGTACTGGATGTAGTTCTCTGATCCGAGGGAGAGGGGAGTGACTCAAGCTCACGATCCTTTGGAACTTTTAACATTCCTTGTTAGCTGCAGAATTGGATGAGGTCATCCTTAAGCACATATGAGATGCCGTGGAATGCCATACCTTTTAATATAAATAATAATTGAGATGCTGGTATTTCTTGGATCTTCATGCGCGTGTGGATTGTGAGCAATTTTGCCTTCTATTATAATTCTGTAACCTTCCCTCACCTAATTGTTTCAATCTCCTGTGAACTACTGCAGTCAATTCCTGAAGAAGATGACCCCCTTCATGAGTTGGCACTTGCTCGGAAATCCACTGCTGATTTGGGGTCTGGTACAGCAACTGATGTGGCCCAGTGGAACGTTTTGCAATTTAATACAGGCTCTACTACCCCGTTTATCATAAAATGTGGAGCAAACTCGAACTCGGAACTGGTGATAAAGGCTGATGCCCGGGTTCAGGAACCTAAAGGTGGTGAAATCATCAGGGTCGTTCCAAGACCATCAGTCTTAGAAAATATGAGCTTGGATGAAATGAAACATGTATTCTCTCAACTACCTGAGGCCTTAAGCTTGCTTGCCCTTGCAAGGACTGCGGACGGCACCCGAGCAAGGTATTCTAGACTTTATAGAACTTTAGCCATGAAGGTTCCCTCGTTGAGGGACCTCGTTGGCGAGCTTGAGAAGGGTGGAGTGCTGAAAGATGTGAAGTCATGAATTTAAAGAATGTTGAGAACTGAGCGCATGCCTTGTATGATATGATTGATTGTGTTCGCCGAGGTGTTCATATTATTACGATTTTTTGCCGGGAGAGTGCATGGTTGAATTGCTGAAACAAGCTGGCTCTGGATAGTTTGCCAGAGAAAGCCACGTTGTGTTCAAGACTTGTATTGCAGCTATAACGTATCATATCAGATCATCCTCTGAAATTATTGTTGATATCAATGGGCAATTTAGTTATTTTTGCGTGTGATTAGCTCTATCTATCCTAACATGGATAATCTAAGTGAAAGAACGTGATTCTATCATAGTTCAGCAATGAAACATGTTGTCGTATAATTTTCTTGAGTTTTATTGAATTTGCCCGATATTTGGCAGCTTTTTTCCCAACATTTTTGGTTCGTGTTTCTTCAATAATCCCAGATTTAGCATGCAAGCTAATTGATTTGATGTTTTTTAGATTTATGCATATTAGATTCGTCAGCTTGTTTAAGTATAAATAGATTTCTGACATTGAAATAAGGTTTACAATCACGAGTTTTCCAGATTTTTATTTTAAAAGCCACTCTTTCACGAGAAAAGGCGTACTGAGTATTTTTTATGCATTTTTTCGAAGGGCTTGTCAAAGTTATAAACCCATCTCGTCTCGGTCTCTGATGCAGTCTCAAGCTAGATGGATTAACATCAAAATCAGTTTAAAATAGCTTATGTTTCAAAATTAATTAAAAAAATGTTGTTGTGCTTAAGAAGGTACGCCATGTTTTGTTTCTATCTTAGATAGACTTGTGAAGACCTGATTATTATTTCAATTTAATCTAGAATCTAATTACGATTAGCGTGCTATAGTTATTAATCAGCTAGAGCTTTTAGACTGGAGTTCTTTTTTATAGATATGAACTTAATTTTCAAAATAATTTTTGCTTTAAAATATATCAATATATACTTTTACTTTAGAATATACTTAATTTTTTTAAAATAAGTTGTTTTTACTTTTTAGTATTAAAAATCAAATCAAAATTATTATTATTATTATTATTTTCAAAAAACAGAAGAAAAATCACGGTATAACAGAATCCAAAACCACTCAGACAGCTTGAGAATCTGTGAGGATGTATAAAGAGGCAGAGCGCAACCAGATAACAAAATCAGTTGAATTTGCTTCTGCCCTTTGTTGATGAATCCAACTAGCCATCCAAACTATTCTAATAAAAATGAAATTAGTAATCATAGTTACAGTAATGATATCCGCAGTTATTCTTCAAATTATCGGTCTCTCACTCTTCGTCTTCGGCTTCTTCCCCGTCAAGCCAGCTCTCTCCGGCGTCAGGTCTCTCTCCTTCTCTCTCTCCTTTTCCGATTTCTTCCTCAATCAATTTCCACTGATAACCTTAAGTAACAATGCCAGTGGTCCTGAGAGTTTTTATGCCGACGATGGCGGCGACAGCGATTCCGTTGCAAATCACACGCAGACGTCTTTGCCTCCTCATCTCCTTAAATCTCTCTATCAGGTTTTTTTTAATAAATAAATAAAAATCTAGTTTAAATTTCAAATAATTCTGATTATATATACACATACATTTCTAGGAGCTCTCCGGAATCCACCCTTCCTTTGACCGTCTGATTCTGATGGTAAGTGTATGATGATAAAGCATGTGAAGTGATGTGATAAAGCTTGTGACGTGGTGTGATAAAGCTTATGATGTGATGTGATGTGATGAGAGTTTAGGTAATTGATGGTCTTCCAGCGGAATTTGTGCTCGGAAAGGATGGGCTGCCTCCACGGGAGGATTTCAGGGAAGCTATGCCTTATACTCAGGCATTGCTTTCTAATGGAATGGCAATTGGATACCATGCGAAGGCAGCACCTCCTACTGTTACCATGCCTCGTTTGAAGGTTTATCTGGTTATTAATTTTGTGTTTGATGCTTATTGCTCTTTTTTTTTATTGTGTTATCATGCACTTTTGTTTCTTGCAGGCTATGGTTTCCGGTGCGATAGGGGGCTTCTTGGATGTGGCTTTCAATTTTAATACACAAGCTATGTTAGATGATAATCTTCTTGGTTAGTCGCGAGAGAGAATCATTCTTTAACTCTCTACTGCTTCTCGTGGATGCTTGTTCTAAATTTCGGTTTGCAGGTCAATTTTTTAGGATTGGTTGGAAAATGGTGATGCTTGGTGATGAAACCTGGCTCAAGTTGTTTCCGGGATTATTCACAAGACATGATGGCGTTAGCAGTTTCTATGTAGGTTAACCTTGTTCTTTCCCTGACCGGTATATTTCTCTGCCGTTTTCGTCCCTTCTGTATCCCCCGTCTATCACACACACACAAGAACTCATAGCCAGTGCGTGGGGGATATTCAGCTGTGAAGGGTTTCTAGTCCATATTTAGGTTTCCTTCTTTATACAGGTTAAAGACACCGTACAGGTAGATCAAAATGTTTCTCGACATTTGGAGAGTGAGCTTAACAGAGATGACTGGAATCTTCTGGTGAGTTGTTTTATTTCTTGTCAATAATTTAATTCTCCTTGCTTCAAGTTTGGGTGTGGCTGGTTGTAATTGCTTCACTTTTTTTCCTCCTCCTCAGTATCACCCTAGAATTTGCGTTCTCATGCACAGGTTTTCCTTTGTTTCCAGAAATTCTATTACATTGTTCTTTGGAATGTTTATACTAGCTGATTTATCATTAACACCCTGGAATTTATGGACTGTTTTGGGTTTGGATTACATCTTTGTTTGTTTTTAAATTTGAGGATTTAAGAGACATCCAGTATTGCATCCAACGTTGTTCTATTATGTTATGATTTCCATGTTTGTTGTTCTTTTTAGATTCTTCATTATCTGGGTTTGGATCATGTCGGGCATATTGGTGGACGTAACAGGTATTTATTCAGATGCACCAGTAATTCTGTAGATATCTTTTCCCTCTTATTTCTGGACCTTTACTTATCCTTTTCAACTTTAGTATTTTGATGACTCCAAAACTTAAGGAGATGGATGAAGTGGTGAAGATGATTCATTTGAGCACTATCCAGAATCGAGATAATGATCAAGGAAAGACACTTCTGGTTTGTGCTACCTCATTTCTACTTTTTAGCGATCAACTGAAATTCTGAATGGCAGTGTTGTCTATAAACACTGCCATTTAGAATATTGGATCCCTTCTACTAAGGGAACATGAGCTGAGTTTCATAGATCATAACACTTTTTGATTGAGATTGTGTATGATATTGCTTTGGAAAATGAGGCCATCAGTATGTGATCTGACATCACTGAAACTCTTTTTTGACTCATCAAAAGAGAGTAATTACTGGCACTAGTACTTTGGTTATGCCTGCAATATTCCAGTAACTATTAGTAACAAAACTTTCAATTATCTAAATCCATGCCAAATTTTGATTTACTTTCTGCAAATATATTGACAAGAAAACACATGCTTGAGCATCAAGCAACCTTACCTTTGAATGGTCATTGATATGTACTGTGCCCAACTTTAATAGGCACGGTACAGGAATCATATTTTTAAGTCTTACACATGCATTGAAGATACCTAATGATTAGCAATTGGCTTTTAGAAGTTACAATTCATTGAAGTTAATTTTCTTGTTTCCGGGAGAAAATATTCAGCCTGTTTTTTCATGAAGTTCATGCCCTTGATCAAGGACATCTACATAATACCATGTGCTGTCTTGTAGAGTACCTTTACAAGGAAATGATATCTATGTAAGTATTTTGAAAGCAGCCATTTTATGCTAGCATCTGTAACCATCTCCATCCTTAGTTTGTACTAAGATAGCTACTTGAGGCATATAATACCACGACATCCACCATTAGATGTTTTCCCCAGCGACTATGATATACAATTTGCACACTGACTAAATTTTGATGGATGGTAAGTATTTCCATGCCCTAGGTGTCTCCTGCTCTATCTTTGCTCACTGATGTGATATCAATGCCTACATATCTTAGATCCATAATACTGCCATTGTTTTCAAGATGTAATGCATATTTGTCATTTGCTCTGTTTCTCATATGTAGGTTGTAGTAAGCGATCATGGCATGACTGAGAATGGTAATCATGGGGGCTCTTCTTATGAAGAAACAGACTCATTAGCTCTTTTTGTTGGCCTCAAAAGTGACCACTCTGATTATGCAGCGTCCCCTTGTAACTCTATTCACCAGGTAATTAAACATACAATTTCCATCCCTTTGCACTCTGCCAAAAACGTTTTTCTAGTTCATTGGTGTAATTGCATCTGCATCTGCATCTGGCATGATGACAATCTAGAGATGCCATTTCCTTCAAGACTTTATATTTTTCTAATTTATTTTCCTATATGAGTTCTGGATACCTATAAGCTTTTTTACAGGCAGTCCTTTTCTCCTCCATGCCCACCCATCAAAATACTTGACTCTTTGTGAGTTTGTCTCTTGACACAAAATACTTTTGTGTCAACAGACTGTCGAAAGAACTAGTTGGCTTCTAACAACGGCAGCATATTCCTGCTTTCCACCCATTCCCATTTGATACTGCTACAATGTTTTATTTTGATTTCTCTTTAAATATATCCTAGCTATCAGGAATTTTTGCTTCAAAAATCCTTTGACCATTAATGATTTTATATATGGTCCAGGTTGACATTGCTCCAACTTTAGCTCTTCTATTTGATGTCCCAATTCCTAAGAACAATGTTGGTGTCGTGATTTCAGAAGCATTTGATCTATTGACAGGTCAGTTCTCACTCTGTCTTTGTTGGTATCGTTTGTGCATGCATGCTCCAGTACCTGTTTGTGTGGGATGGAAATATTATAAAATTAAATAGATCAAACAAATATAGATAAAAAAATGTTTAGATAATGAATCAGAATCTAGTTTATGAGTTTTGATGTTGACCTTTTTACAAATGATGAATTAATAAATAGCACTAAAAATATTTTCTATAGAAATTAGTAGGGATGAAGCATTTCTCTGCAAGAATGGTTTGGGGCCCATGAAATCATATGGACAGTCATCTCTCCGTAACAGGAAGACAATTTTATACAACCGGGACCCAGTAATATCTATCCATGTCAGAGCCAAAAATCTAATTGTTGGTCTTTAGGGGGTATCTGCTTGCCTGACCATGGGGCGTGCTGGTGCCTTGTGCTCATGGGCCCTACTATGGGAGCTTTGTGTGTGGTGCCTTGGCACCTGGCCTTGATGGTGTCTAGTTGCTGGGGCCAGTGAATTTTCCCAGCCGTCGCTTAAAATACTTTCCTTACCTTCGATGCATATTAACCCTATGCTTACATATAATTTCATAAATGGCATTTGTGTCACAAACCTGATGTTCATTTATGACCTGATGAATTTCCATGTAATTTATAGTTTATTATGTGCATATCACTCTCCTGATTATACCCATACAACTAAAGAAACTACCATGGAGAGTAGTGGGTGATTCCTTAGTGTTGACAATATACTTACTTTTTATGAAGTGATCCATAAGAAAGAAATCTATAGGAAATCAATAGCTGCATGAAAAAAAGTTAGATAAGAAAGTATACTTTCTTGTCGCAAAGTTTGAACCAGCAATATTATCCAGAACTTGTTGAATTTAACATGCAAAATTCATTGAAAATGTGTACATCCTAGAGTAAGTCTGTGCTTATTTATATAAAAAATTGCTATTGAGTTTTCTGCATTTTTCTGTCTTGGATCCTTTGGAATTGGATGTAGAACAATGCGGATAAGATGCATTCAATATTTTGTCCATTTTTAGACTTTCAGCCATCCACTCGTAGTTTAGGATGCATTTTTTCACTTGTTATTAAACTCCCCGTCTCAATTGTGCTTCGATACATCATGGCGGGGGAGATTGTTGGCTTCTCACTTGTTTCATATGCTTGGTCTAGTTTATTTTATGCTTCATGTGATTTTTTTGTTAAATATTTCCTTAGAACATAGTAATATTGGCATTCCTGAATATTTTTCATGCTAACTACACCTAGACCAATGACTTAGCCATATGGTATTTACTGTATGTGGGAATACTTTTTAATTCCCTGTTTTTATTTATTTGTACATTTGTAATTTGGATCATATATCAAGGTGCTTTGCTCATGGTAGCTTAATATAAACCATTGACAACTTCGTTGTTTCTAAAAAAAGATAACATTTATATGGACTTGAATTGAAATTAGTGGATAGATTGTTATGCTGTTTTTCAATTTCTTATGCCAGCACATGGAATTTTTTTATAGAAAAACACCTTTAATATTTTGTATATTGTTTGATTATTTAATTGTTTTCCTTGTGCCTGATTAATTCAGATGATAAACAACTGAGAGTATTGGAATTGAATTCCTGGCAGCTGCTCCGGTTAATCCAGGCACAATTACCTGGTTTATCATGCCGAAACTTGCCTAGCCACAATGGCTTTACAGACGGTCTTGCATCTACAATTGTAGAATGCTCTGGTAGCATGGAGAAGATGTTGTGTTGCCTATATATGAACGCTGTAAATCTTCACAGTTCCTGGAAGTCAAAGTCACTATCCAGGTGTGTTTTATACATGGGTCTGATATTATACCATGAAACAAAATTCTATTGGAACTATTCCTGATACCTCTATTGTTTTCAGTATAACTTATAGTAATACCTGTGTTGCTTTCTTTGTAATTTCTGTAAACAGGTCTAAGAGCAGGGATGATTATAGCTGCACTGTCGCAGCATATCATCAGTTTCTGAAAACTGCAAGTGAGTGGTTATCACGCAGAGTGACTGATGTATGTATGCTCATTGATAGCATCTGCCACTTTGGAAAGTATCTTACTCAGTAGAAATAAACTGTGATTTGCACTTAGGGTGTAATTATATGAATTGTTTCTTTTTCTTTTTTTGGTATTCATTTTTCTTTTATTTATTTATGGCAGAAACCTGTTGGCTTACTTGCTTTTGGGATTGTGACAATGGCTGTATCATCTCTAACATTATTAGGACTCATGATTTGCATGAGTACAGAGGATCAACCTGGAGAGAACCAACGCCTCTGTAACTCAATTACTGGTATGCACAAGTGGTCTGTAAATGAGATCTTTCTATTGGGTGTGATGTTAATTCTTGTTATGAGCATGGCTTCGAGTTCTATGGTAGAGGAAGAGCAATATATTTGGCATTTTGTTTTATCAACATCATATGTGCTATTTCTTCGAAAAGCAGTTCAGCCTCTTGCATCAGGAAGTGCAAAGAGCCTTTTCAAATTGATGAAGGGACAGACAGAAAGACATGATATCCGCATATCTTCCATCATTTTGCTTCTTATTTCTGGAAGAATTTTGAGAGGCTGGCACCAGGGTGGTGTAAATTGGACGTATCTTCCAGACATTTCAAAGTGGCTTGAACAGGCCGGGGTTAACCATGTGAGATCAATTCAGCTAGCGTCAGTTCTGCTAGTGATCAGTTTAAGCATCTGTGCTTTGTATTTGTTTGGATCTAGGAGAAAAATCACTCGTTTATTTGGACTTTGCTTTCTCGTATGTGGATTATTGGTTCTATGGCACCTGTACCACAACAATGCATTTGTGTCAACCAGTTATGATGCTGCTAAACAGACACGGATAATTTATGCAATTCTTGGTATTGCCACAATTGGCACTTTTATAGCATTACCATGGTTCATACCCCTTTGGTTCCCCGCTACATGTTCAGAGCTTAATGTGAAATCAACTTCGGTTACTTTTGACGGTCAATGCATATTTTCATTGGTGGAATTCAGAGACTCTTCATATCTGATTGGGTTAGCATATATAATATGTTGGTGTCTTCTGCAGCTGTTGCTTCAACAGCCAATCAATTCAATGCCCATCCTTTTGCTTCTTGTGCAGATCTTCTCTAGCATGCTCTACTTTTCTTGTAGTGGGCTACAGCATGTTGAAGTGGAGGTTAGTTCTATATCATTTCTTCTTATAACTACCAACTGGACACTCCAGCGTGCAAGAATCAGTTGACTATCATTAAAATATATCGCATAGTTTAGTTAAACATCTTGAGAACCGGGTAGGTGATGCTTTTAATCAACCTGAAGCTCAGATGTGAATTTCAGCGTTACTGACTCTAACACAGAAAATAATTGAGAATTTTTTAACTTGCCATAGGTGATTCACATGTCAAAATAGCTAGTGAAAATACCATGCAGTTTAAATCTCCTTTTGTGGAGAATCTTCCGATAAAATTTCACTGTATTATTAGCTGATATGCATCTAATTTAATTGGTAACTGGAGCTTTACACTTCAAAGAAACTGATAGCTGCTGACGATCATGTGAATAGTGGGGAGATATTTCTTGTCTAGATTATGTTTGGACTTCACCTTGACTGCTCTGTTTGTTAACTATGGTCTTTTTAGGTTTACCTTCTGTTCTTTTCTCTGAATCTATGGCCAATGATCACTCCATTCCATTATTTTTACCATTACAGTTAGGATCCAAGGGCTGTGCCTATTCTTGAGAACATGTTAAATGCACTATTTTCTGCTGTCAAATAATGTGTATTTCTTTCTGGGAAATTTAGATTTAAAGAGAGAAGGCTTGTTCTGAGCTTTTCTATACTCAAGTCATAAATTCCAGTTTCTGCATATTTGTTTTAATTTTTTATTGTCACACTATATATATTCATTTCTAAATTTTTTTTAATTGAAACAAAGATCACCGAAATGAGAAACAGGTTGGAAGCTATAAATTAGTGAAATGCAAATATATAAAGTTACGAGAACCTATCTTTGATATCTTAATCTGGAAAGGTGAATGAAGATTTCTGTTTTCAGTGGAAGTCTAAGAGTTTTTTGCGTAGTGTGTTTCATTTAATACTTGTTACCTGTTATAAATGTGTATGTGCTTTTGATAATGGAGTTAGTAATTTCATTTCCTTCAAGGCTAACCACATTTAGTGCTAATGCTGGGCACCCATTTTTTGTTCTCTTAGGTTGCTTTGTTGTACTATATGGGAATGGCAGGCCATTTTGCTCTCGGGAACAGCAATACTCTTGCCACTATAGATGTTGCTGGAGCTTTTATCGTACCTTCTCTTACTTTGCTTGTGTAGTTGATATATAGTTTCTATTTTACGACATATAGTCTGCCACGTTCAGTGTATTCTCAAACATTGTTTTACAAATTGTCAGGGCCTGTCAAGTCACTCAATGTTTCTTTCTGGCATTTTGATGTTCATCATTACCTACGCGTCCCCAATGTTATTTCTTCTAAGCATGCTGATGTACATCTCTGTGAAGTGCACAAGCTATCTTGCAAATCATCAAAATGTAGATTTGGGGCATCTTGCAAAGATGATTCTTGGCTTTCCTTGTCTGGTTCCAGTGGGCTTGAATTCAATTCTACTGACTTCCTACACCATTGTCTTGGTGTTAATGAGGAACCATTTGTTTGTTTGGAGTGTCTTCTCTCCAAAGTAAGTCTTTCTCCGAGTAGCTTTACAAAACATGAAAATTTGCCTAAATTTCTCCAGCTTTATTGACATGCTTAACAAATTATAATCCCTGAAAGGTGAATGATCTATGGTTTAAGAGAGTGCTAGAACACAATCTACAATGTTTCATGTTGTTTATCATATACTAACAGTGTATTTCATTACAGGTACTTGTATGTTTGTGCCGCAACTGTTTGTGTCTACGCAGGGGTCTTTGTCGTGGCTGCCACTGAGATCTATACATGTTGGGTGCTGGCATTGCGGAGAAAGAAGCAGATTTCAATCCGATAGGAGCTTTGCATGCCAAGATGGCCGACCGGCGTCGGGATCCTTTAGACCAACTAGCACTGGCCATTTATGCATCTGTTTTCAATATTTTCCAATCAATTCTCCATTGTCCACGAAGTGATGAAGGCCACCCTTCTTCCAACCCAATTTTGGCTCGGCATTGCTTTTCCGAACCAGAGATTTTGTTTTCCTTTGATTGTTGAACCCAGTCAGTTCCATTATCCCAGAGAGAGCCGACTCAGATGCTAATCTTACTTTTGATAATGGTTTGTAACTGATGTGTCGTTACAAATGAATATATGTAAATTGTAGAACACATCTATTATTATTTTCATAATTGTTTTTAACTTAGTCCGGTTTTTCAAGTAATTAATTATTCTTTTTTTCCCCTTAAAATGTCATTCATTTCTAGTTAAACCTTACTAGCTCCCCCACTGCAGACAATTTTTTTATATAAAAAAAAATGCATTTAAAAACTGTAAATAAGAAATTTCTAAAGGAATTTACCTTCAACTTCTGGTCAATAAACTAGCTTGTGATTTTTCAAAACCACAGGGTCTAACTTGTTAAATCACTAAAAACTACAGGGATTTGATTATAACTTGAGAAAAAAAAGATAACAAGATCTTGAAATTAAAATAGACGGTAAATTGAGGGAGATTTTTCGATTGTGTTGATTATTAGTCTTGATAACTCCTCTCATTGCAACGGCCATGCATATCTCATCTTACAGATATGCTTTAAAATGCAATTAACCAACAATTATTTCGTACATGTTTACATTTACAAGCTTGCCTTTATAAGCCGATCTGGGTTGCCATCTTTTCTTTTTTACACGAATAAATACCACCCGTCCCAACTTCTCTTGCCAAGGTATAACTTCAACATTAGGTCAACTTGTGCTAGCTTCATGGCCTCGCAACAGGTACCTCTCATTGTTTTGTCTATGTTATTGATGTCCTTGCTCTTCATAAGATAGTTTTACTTCTTTGCATAGCAGATGAATGGCGTGCAACCTCTATCAAGTTATAATAATTCAGCAGCAATATGTTCAAATCAAGATGATTTTCGGCAAGCATTAATAAATTCCATCAATGAAACAACATATAACAATTCAGAGGCACGGCAATTAATATCAGAGGAGGAATCTAAACTAATTGCTGCCAAGAAACACAGCATGGCTGAATGTAAACGCAGGAGTCGAATCAATAGCCAGTTCGCTACCCTTCGTACCATTCTCCCTAACTTGATAAAAGTATGCCACACATAGTACATGCTTCAATTCAAATATTCACACACATAGCACTCAGAAGTCCTCCAATTATATGCTAATGCATCAATATTCCATTTGTGCTTGCTATAAACAGGTGAACAAAGTGTCAGTGCTTGAAGAGACAATCCGATGTGTGAAGGAGCTAACAAATACAGTGTCAAGACTGAAAGAAATATATGGTGGTGGTAGATTGGAATGTGTATTTCCTGCCGGTGCAGATAAGTTAAGAATCGGTTCCTGTGAGGGGAAAGGTCAGGAGGTTGTGAAAGTAGTTTTCAGCTGTGATGATAAAAGAAAACTATTGTCTGATGTTGCAAGGGCAGTGAGATCAGTGAAAGGGAAGGTAGTGAGGGCAGAGATGGTGACAATGGGTGGAAGGACCAAGTGTGTTTTGTGGGTACAAGGAATAAACGGGAATGATGAGTTAAAGATGCTAAAGAGGGTTCTAAATGCTCTCACTGAGAAGCCAAATATGGCGAAGACATCTAGCAAGCCAAAGCTTACTCTGTGATAATTTGTGGTGTAACATTTCATGGAGGCTGTTATTTAGTGTAATTTTTTAAATTTATAAATAATAGATAGACAGCAGGGTGCATGCATGCTACTCTTAGATTGTATATATGTAATGTTTCACAAGGTTTTACATTTATTTATCAAACCCGACAACAAGAGTCTGAGAAAAAAGGCCTGTTGCTTGATTCTGAAGAGATCTTCTATCCCTCCTATTAGCTGTCTACCAAATTATAATTTTTCAAGCACAAGAAATTTCATCTAGCTTTTTATGCCTCTTAATTAGATTAGACTGCAAGCATATATATGTCTAAATGGCGTTAAATAAAAACTCAAGGAATACATTGTGGTTAATAATGAGATGGGTTTTCTCAATTCCAACCAGCTCAAACATTATAGGATAGCTTTCCGTATCAGGTCAAATAACAACCAACTTCTTAGCATAACTTAATCTTTAACTTGTATAGACACCAAGAACCCGTTATAAGAATTGCACGAACCCTACAAGAGTTGCATGTGTGAAGATTTATACTCTACATAGTGAAAGAATACACTTACTAGTGCTGAAACTATTTTCCTCGTGTTGGAGTTGGTATAGGACATTGTCATACGCATGAATGAATACCAGCAAAGTCTATGTCAATGTTTATAAAACACAAGTTGTCGGCTACAATTTGCTTTGACAGCATTCTCCAATTTCTCAACCTGGTCAAAATCAACTTTGAAAGAGACCATGGCAAAACCATCTTTACCAGTCTCGTAATCCTGCTCGATGTCTTCAACTTGAAAATGCTGTAGCTGTAACAACCGGGTACAAAATCAATATACAAGCGACCGTTCCCATTCCGATCAGTAGAATAAACATGCAGGCATATTAAGAAAATCTGGCACTAAGGGAAAAATACAGTGAATCCTAATTTATGATGAATGTTCTCTGATGCAATAAACCACTATAGCTCACATACTAAATTTCATCATCTCTTTTATATCTTTTGATGTCTTGTGGTGGTGATACATCAAATTAAACAAATCTACGTGTGTGTGTGTGTGTGTGTGTAGTGATTAATAATACATAACCTGCCTACCTGATGTTGCACGAGTCCTAAGAGATCAAAGGGAACCTCCACGGCCATAGGGACCTGAAGAAATAAATTAAGAAATGGTGATTGGTGTTGAAAATTAAAGTGGGAAATCTAAGAAATGCAAAAAAGAAACCTTAGATTTGACGAGACAAGTAGGGGCATTTCTCAGGCATTCAGATGTAACCCCGCCATAAGCCCTGACCAGCCCACCAGTTCCTAGTTTGATACCTCCAAAATAGCTGAATTTATGAATATAATACTCATTAAAATCATCATGTTGTATTAGGATAGGAAAAGGATTGTAGCAATTCAAAAGAAATCAAAAGAAAAGGAAAGAGATGGTGTTATGGTACCGGATGACAACGACCATGACTCTGTCGATATGAGAAGAAAGAATAGCAGATTGAATAGGTTTGCCAGCAGTCCCAGATGGTTCACCGTCATCATTACAACGGCTGTGCTGTCCTACCTTAAAAGCCCAGCAATTATGAGTGGCACGCGGGTCTCTCACCTCGGAGAGGAAGGCGAAGGCGGATTCTTCATCAGAGATGGGAGCAGCTATGGCTATGAATTTGCTCTTTTTTATTTCTTTTTCCAAACTCACTCTCTCCGCAATGCTCCTGTACTCACCATGATTAATGCTGCTACTAGCGGCGGCGGCGGCGGCGTTGGTTACCATCTTCTTGAGACTGGTGGGGACTGCTACAGAGGCAGATAGACCATTCTTATTCTTCAGAATCAGGTGATGATAATAGCAGCTAGGGACTCTTGCTAATCCTGCTGCCATTGGAGTAGCAGGCTTAGTCTTGTTTTATTACAAGTATTTGAGATGATAATCGCATCTCGTAACACTGTCATGTCCATCAGGCACCAAGTCTCCTCGCTTAGCTTTTTTTATGGCCACTGCAGCACGAAGCCCAGCATTTCTAACGGGCCTAATGTTATCTCCGTGTTTTCTTATTTTAAAAATATATTTATTTTATCAAATATCTTAGAATAATATTTTATTTTATGTTTTCTATATTATTTTCTAATTTAAAAATTATTAATAAATAATGATTATTTTGGTGATTAAAATCATCACTAACGACAACCTTTTCTCTCCACATTGAAATCCAATGATTCCTTCTTTTTTCTCCAACCAAAAAATAATTGAAAAAAAAAACAAAAATAAAATTTAATGCCAAAATAGAATTTTTGAATGGTGTAGGGACTGGCGACCACATGACTCAAGAACATAGAGGATGGAAATGAATTTCCACAATAATTTTCAAATAGACCCCCTGTTATATTCATCATTTTCACTTCAGTTTCTTTTCTTCAAATTAAACCCTTCATCCTTGAAAAACAAATCATGTAATTGGGGGCTAATTTGGGTTTAAAATTCCCAAGTCATGCAAAATAAAAGTTTAAAGATCAAATCAAAAATTAAAAAAAAAATTATGTATCAAAATTGAGGACCTAAATTGCACAAATCATGTTATCTTGAAAGATTTTATGATAAAAAGTGTATTTCTCGTGAAAAGTATGGCCCACCATCCGTCTTATTATGGTTCCATATCTTTCAATTTTATCACGGGCTAGTAATTCAGAAGCAATCAACCTTTTATCAGGATCAAATTGTTCATAGTAAATCCTCAAGGATGAAATAATTTTTGTAAAGCTACTCAATGTCGTTCATTATGATTTTTGTGCGTGTGAACAAGAAAAAATCTAAGTTTTTTAAGTTATATTTAATATTTTTTTAAATATCTATTAAAACATAATTATCAAATTATCTCACTGAAAACATCCATCACCTTTGTGTATAGCATATAAATTATTTTCTCGATTATAAGAAAATGCATTCAAAACGCCCCTAATTTTTATCATGTCCACCAAGTGCAACATCTATGGAACTGCCTGGGACTTGACAATTTGTTCTTGTCCAACATTTCAGGTAGAAACAATTTTATGGGATCATCAGACTTGAACGGAGCCTATATAAAAAATTTCTTGCCGAGCACTTGTACATCCCGGGATTAGTCGGGTTTCGGCCCGGATATCCAATGTTAAATTAAAATAAAACCATCTACATTGGGATTTTCACAACTGCTTTTATAATTGAATTTCAGCTTATAAAAAAAATGTTAGCAAGAAAAACTCGCTTTCCCGCTTGTTTGCTTGGAAAGTGATTTCCTTTGGAAAGTGAATTCCTAAAAATGAATTCGATGTTTGGCGATGTTATGGAAAATGAACTGGAAAACACTTTATAGTGTTTGTTTGTGTTATGGAAAATGAACTCGAAAATAATTTATTAATAAATTATTTTTAAAAAAAATTATTAAAATAATGAGAAACAAATCTTACAAATTAAAAAGTTGAATGAGAATGAAATTGAAAAAAAAATCATAAATTATCTCAAATAAAATAAATAATAATCAAAATAATAGAGATCAAATCTAAAAAATTATAAAAAAAATGAAAGGTGAATAAATTAAAATAATAATAATTAACATTTCATAAATTAAATAAGTAAAAATAAAAATGCGGACCAAATTTTATAGATTAAAAATTTCAATAAAAAATGATTAGAGAAAAGCAAATAGCAATTATAAAAATAAGAACCAAAATTAATATAAAAAATAAATTTTAAGAGATGGAATTGAAAAATAAATATTCAAAACAAATTATATATAACAATCAAAAGTTTGAGAATCAAATTTGATATAATCAGCAAATAATGACATTTCTAAATTTTTCACAACTTTCAGAAAGTGTTTTCCATTGACTAATTTTCTGGAAGATAAATAAACACAGGAAAATTGAGAAAGTGATTTATCGGAAAGTGAATTCGGAAAACAAAAAATATATCTGTTTTCTAAGTATTTTCCATGAAATAATCCCCACGACCAAGGAGCATTCAGCGCTGAAAGATCTAGGACAAAACTCAACCTAACACACAAGTGACAGCAACCACAGGGAAAGGAAGTAGTTAAAAGGTACATGGCTTTGATTTTTCAAGACCATGCCGTCGTCTTGTCGCTCTCCCCGTTCCTACTCTCTTCAGCCCTGGCTGAATCTCATACTGCTAGAGTATATTAGTCCCTCTAGTCTTACAAATGTATTATATAACCCTTCTAATTTCAAAAACTATTAATTAGCCTCTCAAACGCTGTTAATCGTACTTATGTTATTCAAAATAAATGTTTCCATCTCTTAATTCTTACATTTTGTATAATTATAAAGAAAACTAAATGATTAAAAGAACATGAAATGGACTAGCTACAAATAGATTTAAAGATAGAAGGACAAATTAGTTATTTTTAATTTGATGGATTTCTATTCTTGGTTAGTAACCACAGGGACTAAGTTATAATTCACCACTTGTTAGAAAAGCAAAGAGACATTAAATAGGTGCGGAATCCGTAATGGGCAGCGAGAACAGAGGAAATCAGAGCATAGAAATTGCCGTCCGGTTTCAAAGGCGATGGGCTCCGTGTCGCATGCGGCCATGATCAGCAGCTCCAAACTCAGTTATGGTGGTGGTATCTCGTACAACAAGTACAAAAACCCACAACTACGCACAAGTGTTGTGTCTTTGCGAAACTGGAGAGCCTCGTCTAGAGATCTTGGCGTTTTGGCTGCACAGATTGGCAACAAAGAGATTGATTTCAGCGATCCAGATTGGAAAACAAAGTACCAAAGAGATTTTGAAAGCCGTTTTAACATTCCTCATATCACTGATGTCTTTCCTGATGCAGACCCAATTCCCTCTACGTTTTGTCTAAAGATGAGGACTCCAGTCATGGAAGATTTTGCTGGTGGATATCCATCGGATGAGGAATGGCATGGATACATAAATAACAGTGACAGGGTGCTTCTTAAGGTAAATGAAAAAAAAGCTTGGTCAACTCATCATGGGATTCCAAAGTCTAACGATGTTTTCTGTTGTTGTGCTATTTCAGGTCATACATTACTCATCACCCACATCTGCTGGAGCTGAGTGCATTGACCCCAATTGTACTTGGGTCGAACAATGGTAAACTCTTTTAAGAGTCTTTGCAAATAGTAAAGCGTGATTTTTTTTGCCAAGAACTTAAAAAATTACAGAAGCGAAAGAGGTTTTTCCTCTTCTTTTTCCATACAAACTTCTGTTTTTCATGCGATAAATTATTTTGATGCTCATTTGAGTGCCCTCTTCACATGCATGAGAAGTTAGAATCTATTCTTGTACGGTGATGAAGTGTGGTTTTAGAACATCTAAATGAGTTTACATTGTAATTTTTTTGCAATTTGCGGAGTGACAGTTTTCTGTTCACTGCTTCAGCTACCAAAAGTGATAATGTATTAGGGCACCTAGGTGTTTTATGAAGGCGTCATGCTTTTGCATTCCCTTGTCCACATAACCTATTTGCATCAAATAGCATATTACTCCCTTACAAACTGTCTGATTTGTATTATCTGCACTTCTTTTGAACAGTGGGTAAGAAATTAACGAAACTTGATACACGTTAGAACTTCATCTCTAATTTCAGTTGTCTTGTTATGCAACATAATTGTGGTAGTTGCAGATCATTATCATGTCTGCCTGGCATAGGAAATACCACCCATCACTATGAAGTTATAATATTTTGTGGGTGATATGATGTTGAAATCTTCATAGGGTCCATAGAGCTGGGCCTCGGGAAAAAATATACTTCAAACCAGAAGAAGTAAAGGCAGCAATTGTTACTTGTGGTGGCTTATGCCCTGGTCTCAATGATGTCATCCGACAGGTTAGTATCATGTACATGTCAATCTCCTTATAATCCTGCTCCACATGAAGGATGTAAACTTTTCATTTATCTATAGAACCCTATTGCTGTCGAAGTTTGACAGAACTTGCAGTTCCAGGAAGTTACATTTTGTTTTTAAATTTTCTTTCCAACACATATTATGTTACCATTGCTACTCTTGGAACCCTCTAAACTAAAATAATATTTTATCTGGAAATTTTTATGCTATGTTCAATGGTTGGGATTAGTTCTACCATACATTCTTATATTATATACCTGCTAGCAGATTGTCATCACACTTGAAATCTATGGCGTCAAAAAGATAGTTGGGATCCCCTTTGGTTATCGAGGATTTTCTGATGAAGGCCTCAGTGAAATGCCGGTAAATAATCATTTCTTCTCTGTTGAAGTATCGAATATATCAATGTAACAGCTTTTTTTCTCGTTTATGTCTATATTTAGAGATTCCAATTAATCTGTATGAATTTTGCTTTTATTATCAGCTATCCAGGAAAGTGGTGCAGAACGTTCACCTTTCTGGTGGAAGCTTGTTAGGAGTTTCACGTGGCGGACCCAGTGTTAGTGACATTGTGGACAGCATGGAGGTACTCAATCAGCCTTCAATTTCTGTATTCATGCATAAATTGCTAATATTAAAAAGACCTGTGATGTTTGTTATGTAGTGTTCTCATATGCTTTTCCATGACAACGCCAGGAAAGAGGGATCAACATGCTCTTTGTGCTAGGTGGGAATGGTACCCATGCTGGAGCCAATGCAATACATGATGAGGTTTGTTAAGCCTGTAGCCTTGCACTGTTTTCTGCTATATTTTTTCATTTAACTTTCCCAAGCATTCTCTATCAAGTTTTTCTAATAACAAATTACTTGTAGAATCTGCAACACAGAATATAATATTTATCTCACGCACACAAGTTAATTCCCAAACTCTCCAAAGTTTGAAGTTGTAGCTCATGTTTTTCTTTATAATAGATATATATTCATTAAATTATAAATGGCATGACAATAAATTCCATATATCACATAAGTAGGGATTATGTAGGACTCTACTTGCAGTCTACCTTCCTATCTCTAGAACTGTGTATGGTTGCTCCATATCTTTCTCATGGTCATTTCCTTGTATTTATCTCTTTAGTAAATTTTGGTTATAGTGCCGTAGACGAAGGATGAGAGTGGCTGTAGTTGGTGTGCCAAAAACCATAGACAATGATATTTTGATGATGGACAAAACTTTTGGTTTTGACACTGCTGTTGAAGAAGCACAGCGAGCAATAAATTCTGCCTACATTGAGGTAAAAACTAGTTATATTATTACTTCAAATATATGGCAACGTGGACATTTGCCTTTGTTTCCACATGTCTTTCCTGGTACTTATTTACACAAGCTTAACTGGTATTTTCCCTCAATTTTATGACAGGCACACAGTGCTTATCATGGTATTGGCATAGTGAAATTGATGGGTCGTAACAGCGGATTTATAGCAATGCATGCATCGCTAGCTAGTGGACAAATTGACATCTGTTTGATTCCAGAGGTATTTATACTCAACTCAATTTATGTATTGTTTTGACTTTTGAACCCCTGTTAATTTAATATTTTCACTTTGAAAGGTACCTTTTCATTTACATGGTCCTCTTGGTGTTTTGAGGCATCTAAAATTCCTAATTGAGACAAAGGGATCAGCTGTGTTATGTGTAGCAGAAGGAGCTGGACAGGTGTGGTATACCACTATGTTTTCATATCAAAAGCCTGATGTCCATCTTTGAATTATTCATTTGTCCTGCATGATAGAATTCCTGATTTAGACAGCATGCTAATTCATGTGAGATGATCAGTGCTTTTGCATGGGTGCTTGGAAACTATTAAGCTCATGGTTATTAATTGCAGGCTTTGTGCCTTGTGTTGATGAAACAGGTTGCACATTGTTCTTGGTTTTTAAGAAGATTTTTAGATTGTGGTACCGATGCAATCAAGAAAGTTGATGATAAAAAAAAATATATGGTTGTATTATTAGTTTTAGAATTTTGTTATTATTTAGGAACATTTGTGGTTTAGGAATATTTACTAGTTTGTTTGGATAGGGATTTTTCTTCATTTTAGTTTGAAGACTTGGTGGTTTTTTTTTGCTGTATATAAGCACACTATTCTCTTGATTTTGAAGGCCTTTCGATGAAACTGAAGCTGAGTTTCCAAAGTTCTTTGTTGAAAAAAGAGAAGAAAAGGTCTTTGTTCTTGTGGAATTGGGAGTGGAGTTTATTGTGGATAGGAAGGGAGCGTTGTAGAATCAAGGGTTTAGCCAAGTGGCTTAATGGTTTCTATGTTTTCTATCCTTTATCCTCAATCCCTTCACCCATTCTGCATCGGTATAATCATAAAAGCACCACAATTGCAGAGAAGCTATTCTTGACATGCATAACTAAACCATGTCAACAATGGTGCCATCACTATGGAATCAATCATCATTAGACCTCCACTTTGATAGTATTTACTCTTTTTTCTTCTTCATTTCCATGTCTCTTTGATAGTATTAATTTTTCTTGCCTGTATTCTTTGAAATTCTGGCTTTTGACTGTTTTCATTCTTTTATGACTTCTGTTTCTTTTATATCGTCCAAATTTGATTCTTCTTACTCATTTACTGCAAATTCTCTCTTCATATTAGAACTTGGTGATTTGGATACTGCTTATGCTCCTAGACCTGAGTGATTTAATATTGATTTGTTGACTGTGATCCCTAACTTTGCTGCAAAATAAGTCTTTTTAAACTAAACAAGTTGCTATCCTCAACACTTGACACATATCTTTTCAAGTCAACATTAGGCCATGAGCAGGTGTTGAGGTTCCGGAAAGGTAAAACACTTGCACTGGAAGGCTGTGTTTCTCATTCTGAACAGGGAAATTACTAAATAGGAATTCCATCACTAGCATTTTTCTCTTTAATTTATTTTTTATCATATCTTTTTATTTATTTGGGGAAGGAGGCTAGCTTATAATGATTGTGATTTGTTCTTGAAAGAAATATGTTTATGATGCAGAATTTTCTTGGGAGAACTAATGCTACTGATGCATCTGGAAACACTGTACTCGGAGACTTTGGTGTGCATATTCAACAGGAGGTCAGTGATTGTTTATATGGTGGCTCCTCATGAATGGAACTCTAGTAATTAAGTTACATGGATCATACGGCAAATACATGAATATTTTTTTAAGGATAACAAATGCGTGAAT
The DNA here is from genome assembly GCA_032356905.1 of Salix exigua. Lineage (NCBI taxonomy): Eukaryota > Viridiplantae > Streptophyta > Magnoliopsida > Malpighiales > Salicaceae > Salix > Salix exigua. The sequence goes on along the minus strand of CM063594.1, from coordinate 5,058,705 downwards.
TGAATATCTAAATTTTAACCATCTTAGTGGTGTTACATGAATATGACTTTTTGGCTTATAATTTTCACTTGCCAGGTTATGAGAAATTCTTCAGCATTCTTTGACTGAATCCTACTGCTTAGTACATGGAATATGCATACAACAATAACCAAGCCTCAATACCAAACTAGTTAAGGTCAACTTTATGGATCCTCACACCATTCTGTGTGATCATATGCCAAATCCACCTCAACATCAATAGATCTTATATCCTATGGTTTGACTTCCGTCTATGTTAGCTAAGGTCTCCTTCTTCACCTTTCCTCCCTGCTACTGGCACCTTGTCACTTATCTGAACTGGGGCCCCTGATGTCCTATGTTGGACATGGCAAGGAAAGACAAGGTTTAATTCTGGCTGTCAACCTACTTCAACCATCTCCCTTCAACAGGGCTTGGGACTTGCTATTCTAACCTGAGCTAGCATAGGCAGAGTTGCATGGAATATTTGTACTGTTTCATTATTTCTCTTCATTTGAGTTACTTTTTTATTAATCGAAGCTGTTCATTATCAAGCCTGTTAGGGTTGTAGTCATTGCTTGCCTGATTATGAGAATTCTTCATCCTGCCCTGTGTGCTCAACTGTTTAGTAGTTGGAATAGCCATCTTATTCCCTTATTTGACTGCATCCAAGTCATGTATATATGAAGTTATGCATTGAACATGATCAGTTTCATTCTAAGTTAAACCCCCCTGGCATGACACTACCCATCCTCACACTGGCCGACAACTGAGCAAAAATACAGCTCTTAAACCCTCAGCACAACAAGTAGCTAGTCCACCTTATTCACAACTTCTCAAGCTTAATTAACAGGTAATTGATGATAGCAAAGATGAGATAGGTAGCATAAACGGTCCAAAGGAACTCAATGATGCAAGTCAATAACAAGGAGAAGATAGATGCAGCATAGATGCACACTTGATATGTAATAGTGAAGGATAGTCAAACCATTAACTATACCAGCAGAGAGCAGAATAATAAGTACAATAGGTGAAGCTAGAACATTTTAGCTCTTGGCACCAGGAAATTAGGAGTTTGCTTAGCCTAGTTTTTCTAGGTTTTAGGTCACTGTTTGGATTCAGATTGCAAATTATGCAGAACAAAACTGATTTAAAACAAGTGAAGGAATAAAGGAAAAATGATAGATTAACCTAGAATCCAATAGATTACCTGGAATCCACCAAGACAAATGCTTGAAATCCACAAGGTGTGCTGCTTGAATCCAAGCAGACCAGTCAACATATTAAAAAAATCAAAGCAAACCTAGAATGTCTTAACTCAAGCTAAATAGAAATGGAAAACCAAATGAATGTATGAAAGTCAAAACACAGAAAGACCAGTTCTTGAGATAGTAAACTTACTGATTAGAAATAAAGTAGACTGCTTTTAAAACCTATTTAACTATTAAGTGGCACATTATAAATGGTAAAAATTATAATTCCTATTTAATCTAACAATAATTCTCATTTTTGTTTTTCTTCATTTCCCATTACTATTTTTCATTTTGCCAGGAAATGCCATACTTTGATTAGATCTCGATTAATCAACAAGTGTTCTTTTTTTTGGGAGACTTTTTCCCTCATAGATCTCAATTATTATGCATTTGTAAATGGAACCTTGATTGTTATACATTTGTAAAAGGTTTTGGGTCGATCTTGTATGACTGTTACTAACTCAATGCTCTTTTTTTTTTCCAGACAAAAAAATATTTTAAGGAGATTGGTGTTCATGCTGATGTAAAGTATATTGATCCAACATACATGATACGCGCATGCCGTGCCAATGCTTCAGATGGAATTTTATGTACTGTTCTTGGACAAAATGCAGTGAGTCTCCCTCTATCACTCAGTTTGAGCATTTCCTTTATTTCATATCGATAAATAAGACAGGATAGATATTTTATTTTCCATAAAATAAACTAGGATTGATTATTCTCGGAACACTATCAAAGATGCAAAGACGCTTAAAAATCTTAGTGGTTGTGGTGGTATGGTAAAAACTTCTTGATGTACTTGCTATTTAGGCTAAACATTTTTCCACTTTGTCCATTGCATGTGGAATTATCAACTTGGTCAATTTTGCATCTTGTTGAGACAGTTACTGAAATCATTGAATCATGTCTTTAACTCTACCGAATTTGCATCACCAATAAACTGTTTCTCATAATATTTTTTCTTTCTAATTATAACTTCTGGAAGTTTATTTTTCTCAAAATACTATTGGAGCATTAAGGCAAAGTCTTAATATCCAAGGAAAATTACTTGAGTATCCTCTCCACTATATGTCATATACATGTAAATTGTTTTATCAACGTGTTACCATGACTTGGTACCTCTAATATTTGCAAAATCAGCCTGAAGACCCTCAACATTACCCACTTGTCACCGGTAATTTTTCGCTTCATTAATACATGTCTGATATGGATGAATGGTGATGGCAGGTTCATGGTGCATTTGCTGGATATAGTGGAATTACTGTAGGAATATGCAACACTCATTATGTTTACTTCCCCATCCCGGAAGTGATTTCTTATCCCAGGGCTGTGGATCCTAACAGCCGCATGTGGCATCGGTGCTTAACTTCAACCGGCCAGCCCGACTTCGTCTAAATTAGTCAGCCCTCCAACTTCATACTGCGGAATTGAGAAATTGAAAGTTTGCAAAGTTCATCAAAGGACAGAATGCAAGCCACGAAAGATTCTTGTTTAGCTCGTATGCTCATTTTAATCTACCAAAATAATACAAACTCCAAATGAGAATTACGTAGTGTAAAGCATTTCTGCGCCAGTTCACATGATCACAAGGCGTGCTTGCAATAAATTTTTAAGGAGTCAGCCTCGCAATTCTTGCTTTCTTCCCAGAGGTATCTGTAGCTTGTTTTGTAGCGATAGATTATTTATTGAGTTCATAACAAGTATATTGAACTCGGCCATAATTTACCCACCAGCATTGCAAGTGGTGGAATAAATTATTTTTTTTCCAATAATTTCTTTTTGCAGTAATGCCACATCCAAGAATTTCGCAATTTGTTATGATATGAAGTGGAAACAGGGGCATAGGTAACCATAAGCTTGTGGTGTATTGGATATCTTCCAATGAGCATGCTTGTAATTTTTTCATCGAATCTTATTATCATCAATCCTCCCGGCAGCATTCTTGAATTCATGCTTGGGTGAGGCCAGGTGCCACAAGGGTGGCTCACCTGGTGAGAGATGAGATATGAACTTGTAGCTGTACTCATGACTTTCAAGCAGGAGAAGTCAAAAATAGAAGAAAGAAATGTAAAAACTAAAAAGTCATAGGTGGACCATCATAGCCATAGGGGTTGGTGCTTACCAACCCATTCCACAACATGGTGCTCGTGATTGATGCTACAGGAACCGCTGATTAACGTGTCTCTTTTAAGTCTATTTATATTACATGTATCATACTAGCAATCTCAAAAGTCGAACTTGAAATCAAGAACAACTCGAACTTGAAATCAAGAACAAACTTCTTAATCCTAAAGAATAGCCACTTGGCGGGTTCATGTTTTTCCTCTATTTTTTCTTGGGGTGATGTAACTTGTCCTCGTTAGCCGTGAGTTCCTAAACATCGATGATCTTACAAGTCTGATGCTGGTCGGACCCTTACCGGAGTTTAATCGTGTCGCCATGTGTTAAGAAGGCTTATGTATATTTTATGGGTTAGGGTCCAGTCTACTTGCATTTCTTCTTACCCCTCTTGGGTTTAGGAGGCAGATTAAAAACATGATTTGAAAATTGTGACCGTTAGGTAGAGTGAAAACACGACGTGAAAACGTCCTATCCCTGGATCGAAATTATAGCGGACATGATGATGTGAACACATCCAGCCTTCAAACCTATCAAATCACAGTTCAGAACACGTAATGGGCAAGGTAGGGCTACTTGGTGTTGAGATTCGGCAACTTTTTTAAATTATTTTAATATATTAATATCAATAATATATTTTTTTGAAAATAGAAAATATAGCTGTACATTTAGATATTTTAAAGCTCAAACTTTATTACATTCTTAAATAGGTGATATTAGATTCTTAATATGATGGTATAGAATAATATTTAAAAGTATTTCTTTATTTGTTAATATATTAAAATCATAAAAACACTAAAAAAACATTAATTTAATATATATTTTTAAATCAAACACATTTTTATAACACAATAAAACTACAAAAACAAGAGTTTCGAGTTGAGCTCTCAAGTATGAGCCAAGTTCTTTTTGTTTTTACCAGAAACAATACTTCAAATTTCTGGTTATTCTTTAAATAACAATATATCATTATGGTTATTCTCTTAAATTTAAAACACAGAGCACCATGATGACCAAAGAAATGAAATCTTGACTGCCAAGTTTGAACTCGAGCTCCTGTGGGACCTAGCCATCGAGATCCCCCTTGTAACAAGCATCTTGATTAATTTGGATCGTTTACTTGGTCGTCCAAAGTTAATCAGTTCCATGTTTAGTTTGCTGCTTCCGACCACTTCAGTACATGCAGGTTTGCCTTCTCTGCCTACAAGCATCAACAAGGCAGATTGAATCAGACTACAAACAATGGCGAGAGAGATCATCACTGCTGCTGTAAATTCCACAGAAGTAGAAGAAAACAACGCTTAAAGAAACCATCTCGTTTAAAAGTTTAAATGGTTAAGTGAGATCTCATAATATAATTTGTATTATTCCTTAACACATTTTCTTAAATTAAAGTCATTTACACTATTCTATGCTTGATTTTTATCAAATAGAATGAGATGATTAGATTTGAACCCGTGACTGATAGATCAACAAGTATTTGATACCATGTCAATAAGCTATTTTATCTAAAAGATTAAACTATTAAATAAAATCTCATAATATAATTTATATTATTATGTAATATAACACAATGAGCAGTCTTCATTGAAACATTACCTCGTTTTCCCAGTTGCATCGAATAGTAATGATGGTCAATATTAGTGTTTGAACAGCTGTTCCTCCGAAAATCATTCCAGCCCAGATTCCCTGATCATAATTCGTTTTCAGATCGCAGGAAATGGTTGAGTTAAGATCACATTTGGCCGGATGCCCATGATGATTACTTGACTAGTTCTAGACATGATAGCAATGTAAACGTACCATAACTCCTTGGTCAAAGATCCATCCCATTAGGAATCCAAGAGGAACTCCAATGCCATAGTAGCAACCTAAGTTTATGTATGCCACATACTTTTGCCACCCTGATCCCACAGCAACCCCTGCAGGAAATTAGCAAGTTAAAAACACTTTTTTTTCTATGAAAGAACCTATTTCTCAAAAAAAATTATTTTATTAGTCAGTTGAGCGATTAAAATTTTGGCGGCATGTTCTAATTTAAATTTAAGACAAGCTTATCATCACGTCATGTACATGTACATTGACGACACATATTATGATGAAGTCGAGAAAAAAATAGAATAAAGATTGTAATTGTAACCTGAAAGAACTGGCTGGACACTGTTGAGCAAAACTGTGAATGCTAAGAGGATTGAGAGCTTGTTAACTGCTTCAAGAACAGGTTCACTTGAAGTGAATATCCAGGTTAACTTGTCGTGGAAAAACATTAAGAATAGCCAGAACACAAGGCCAATCATAACTGATGTTGTCACCGACACGATTGTAGCAAACTTGGCACCCTTCCCATTCCCAGCTCCAAGCTCATTGGCAACCCTCACTCTGCAATTTAAAGAGGTAAATTATAATTTAATTCCATTTGTAATTATTCAGTCCCCTTGTTTTGTAGGGGACCGCTCTACCATTGTTATTGTAGCAAGTTTAAGATTATATTATTTTCTTATTTTAAATTAATATTTATTTTTCTTATATCAATCCATTAAAATATTTTTTTTATCAATAAATCGCAGACAGCCTGGTGTTTTGTCTTGTCTCATGACAAATATTTCTCGAGGCAGACAACTTCTACATGACCTGTCTTGTGTCGTGGCTATTTTTTTCTCGCATATTGACAGTAATGAGTTTTGTCCATGATACATCAAAGATATGTAATTATTTGATTGAAACAATAAAAAACAATTGTAGGTGGTCCATTTATATGATTGGATTGGATTCTTTTCTGCTAAAATAAATCAAGACCACAAGGGACTGGTGGACAGAAACACAGCTAGAATAGGACAATTTGACAAGTCAAAGAGAAAACACGATCACCACATCGAGCCATCAATCTGGAATTCTGGACCCTTCTACTTGTGTGCGTGGTCTTATTTTTTAAAATTAGTCAACACATCAAGTAATATACTTAAACATACATTAGTTTAATAAAAATAAATAAAAAATGTCATTCGATGAAGAAGGTTTTAAATATTATTTCGTCATGAATATAAATTTAAAAATAAAAATAGCTGATTTTACTTGCAATTCAACACTCTTTTAATTTCATTCGGCTCCACATACTTGCCAGTAATTGATTAAAATTAGAGTTTATCGTATCCATATAATTAATTTCATGTCACATTGACAAGTAAGAAAATGAATTCAAAGAAAAAATGAAGACGCTTCTCTAAACATGGTGGGCCCTTCAAAATCTTTTTATATGTAAATTATTAAGTGGGAATATAATATAGAAAAATAACGCTGAAAACATAATCATTTTCATTTTCATTTTCATTTGTGTTAAAGAGATTTTGCTTTATCTTTTTTAAAATTTAAATCATGGAATCAACACGTAGAAAACATTATTAACTTCTTCATGGGGTTGGATAATACTTGAATAAAAAAAATGTAATTACCCGGTTCCTGCAAAGAAAGCAAGAGGAATCATCAACTCCCAGCCATTTATGGTCATGCTGCCATAAAAATTTAATGTCAGTATAAAAAATTTGATGCCAGTTATTTATATATACATATATATATATTACTTGATTGACTGAATATATAAAATAAAATTATACTAAAATAAATGGGAATACCATATAGACAAAGCATCCACTGCAATTTCTGCGTTCTTGAGATTCCCGGTCATTAAGATGAGTATTCTATAATACCAATTCTCCAAGCTAGTTGACAGCGAAAACAAAAGGCCATTCGTGAGATCCAGCAAGAAAAATATATATCTGACAGGCACACATGACAAGGGAGGTGAGTTACCAGAGCATGACCCCTGAAGCAGCAGATAGTTTGGTGAATTCCCAGAGGCCAGAAAAGGCTTCTGTGGAGAAACCATTCCATGTAAGAGGACAGCCACCGCAGACGGTGTAACCTAGAAGACCAAAAACCAGAACCCACCATGAAAAATTCAGGGTCATGGCTGTTCCCGTGACTCCAAGCTGAAGCTGGTACACCAGAAGCCAGCTGACAAGGATATGAACCACCAGAGCCACCAGAGACACCCATGCGATGACCATGTTCTTGAGCTGGCTCTGCAAGAATCTCTGCAATGGAAACTGGAAGGCAAAGCTGAAGTGAAGCGGTATCATCCAAACAGCAGCTTTCCCTGAAAGTTCTGCTATATCATCAGGCTGGCCAAATAACTTCAAAACTGGAGAGGCGAAGAGGTAGAGGGGCGAAAGCAAAACACAACATATAAACAATACAATCCATGAACGCTGCATGTATACCCCCAACATATAGTACTTTTTTGCTCCAAAAGCTTGCCCACATAGAGTCTCTAATGCACTTGCCATCCCCAGCTGTGATATCGTAATCAAACAAAATTAATCACCCATCATTAATATTATTAATTCTGTCAGGTAGATTATGAGCAACAGGAGAAGCTAAAGCAGAAAATTCAGAGAAATATAGAGTTATAAGTCTAGCTAGCATACCAAGAGGCCAAAGTCGAAGCCAACGATTACATTATTGGCAATGGAGATACCAGCAAGCTCAAGGTCACCCAGATGACCAGCAAAAGCTTGGGTGATGACAAACATGGAGTAAGAGGTGAGACGGCTAAAGATTGCTGGACCTACTATTTGCCATAGCTTCTTTGACTCAATCCAGACCCTATATGGAAGATATTGATCATCATCATCATCATCATATCGTTTACCTTTCTCCTCTAAACTCTTTAACAAGGGAACCTTTGCTTCCTGATAATCCAGGACAGCACCGTTACTAGACATCTCTTTCTATCTTCTTGGAAATGTTTCTGCCGATTTATCATATATAGCAATTATTGTGAGAGAGAGAGAGGTCCTCGTAAGAAAGTGAAGCCTATCCCTTTGTTGGCTGGCTACAAGTTTTTCCTGGCTTTTAAACAATTTGGAGTGGTTAGCTAGCCGTGCTTTTCAAGCTGTTTTTTATTTATATATATGTCAAAACAATTTTTTATGTTTTAAAGTTATATTTTTTTTATATCATTAGAAATACTAATTTAAAATTGTAAGAAGTTAGATTTTGTTAGATACTTGTAAAATATAAAAAAAATTATGCTATAAAGTATCTTGTTATTTAATAATAATATGATATAGCATGTTTTTTAAAATATTTTTTACCTTAATATAACAATACAAATAAACAATAGTACGTACTCTATAAATTGATTTTTAATATACATGGATTTGGCTTCTTTCTTAGCCTTACACGACATTATTATTAATTCAAAACTGAATCGTTTGCATTTGTTTTATACAAAGAAAACACACAATCATATATAGTAAAATACAATATTATATTATATTATATTATATTATATTATATTATATTATATTATATTATATTATGTGTGTTTATATATTCTATTGTCGTCAGGAATAACAAAAACCAAAGCAGAACACAGACTCAATTTTCTTAAGCAATTCTATTTGATTTAAATAAAATTCTGATAATTGACTGCTGATGTTTTATATTAGGAAAAAACACATACGGCTTTTAATAAAAAAAAAACAGAAAAAAGAAAAAACTGTATAAACAAGCTCTCTAGCAAATTCAAGCAAAGATGTTCGCTCACGTCTTTCTCTGACACCTGGGAGCCATTCAAACAAATGTATGGATGCATGCATTTACTTTTATTTTACGTTTTTATTAACACAAATATCCGATTTAATTTGCAACTAATCTCAAAATTTTATCATTAACTACTAGTAAAACTACTTATTTGGAAGTGTGATTAAAGTTATTTTAAAAAAAAATTATTTAAAAATACAATAAAATAATATATTTTTTTATTTTTTTAATTATTTTTTATATCAATATATAAAAATTATAATATTGTTTTTTTAATTTATAATAATAAAAAGGAAATTCAAAACAACTTCCCAGATGAACTGAAAAAAAACAGGAGTTCCAGGACCATATAAAACGCAAATAATTTATTCCCAATCATATCTGGTTGATGGATGCATTCATTTATGTATTGGGGCTCTGCGGGGCTGGGCAGTCGGTTTCTCTACAATCGACAAGAAAATCATTTTTTAGTTTAAATGAAAACATTTTGTCGTTTTTAAATTATTATAATATACTGATTTTAAAAATAAAAATATTATTTTAATATATTTTTAAATAAAAAATAATTTAAAAAACAACAGGCTCCACCTAAATTGTTCAAAACTTGATCATTTACAGACATTAGGTCATTGCACACGACAGCAGCTCTATTTGTTTCCATCATACATTTTGATCAGATCATTTCAGACCAGACATGCTAGTACTTCATCTGTTTGTTTGTTTTTTGTTATTTTGAAATGTTTTTGAATAATATTTTTTTTATTGTTTTTATCTGTTTTAATATATTGATATTACAAATATGTTTTTAAAAATAAAATATATATTATTTTAATATTTTTTAAGTAAAAAAATATTTTAAACAATAAATCACTCTTATTCTCAAATATTCTTACTAACCTTGAATTTTTTAAAAATAAATTAATATATTTTATATTTTTACATGTGATGATTTTAAAAATAAATTTTGAAAATATATTATTTTAATATATCTATTAAAAAAAATCAAAATCAAAAGAGTACCCTGGTTTTTGTAAAAATCTTTAAGAATATAGCTCTTCATTCACCGTATATACACGTTATATCATAATTAATAGCTTATTTAAGAGATTATTATATTCCAAAATTAAAAAATATTACATCTATAATCACACAAGTACGTTTAACCAACCATGCATGTTGATCAGATCAGATGGACTATCTCTGTAAATTTCTCGAAGAATATGACTGTTCACTCACCCTGCTGGCTATATTATAATAAATTCATTAAAAGATTATTATATTCCAAAATTTTAAAAAAAATATTAAACCAGTTGACTTAGTAAATTCATTAAAAGATTATTACATTCCAAAATTAAAAAATTATTAAACCAGTTGACTGGGGTGCACCAGTTGCAAGAGACTTGCAGACATCATCTTACATTAAAATGTCTGTTGTTGCCAACACAGTTAGTGTTCTTCTCTCTCTCTCTCCTAATAGCGAATATCTTGCTGGAATTTGGCCACTGACTCCAAGGCAGCTCCTTACACAAACGTTGATTCATTGTAAACCCTAATTTTCAACTTAATTCGAACGGAGAAAATCTCTCATTCAGGAGATATCGCCATGGCCTGTAATCTGCTCAACGGTTGTGATCTCTGCCATCGGAATAGCAGTTCCTTTTACATTGACGGGACAAATCATGGGATTCGCTACACAAAAAATGAGTATATATTTTGCCGGGGCCATCCACATTTCCTGTGGAAATCTTTGGTCTCACGGTATTAATGACCTGCAAACTGGCACAACAGGTGAATGGATATTGAATAAATGGTGGACGACAGCAAACATCTGGGAAAAACTCAATGATGGAAAAAAAGGTCGCCCATGGATCTTCCTCTTTTGACTTCTGTTATCCATTATAGTATACAAAGCAGAAAGATCCAGACAGAAATCAATCCAAGCAATACTAACTTGTCATAAATGTTCCTGTTAGTTGAATTACCTGCACCAGATAGTTCAGATGCTGTCAGGAATGATTTGTACTCAAGATAGAAGGGTGTCGTTCTTCTATCTATAACAAGAGAAGAGAAAAAAATTGAGGTGGAGACAGAATAAAGAACAAAAATGAACTAATTTTACCCAGTTGGAGATAATTGTTTCTAATGTTCCATTCAAAATCCCAGTGCTTTCTGTCATTTTTGAGAGTCCAATAAGACCATCCAAAGGAAGCTGCATTATAAACCTCAAGTTGTGCTCTACCAAACTCTTGATAATCTGTCTGGGACGCAGTTGCCACGTTCCATTCATTCACCCATTCACCTGAAACCAACACAGTTCAAGATCACCTAATTAGGTTCCAATATTCAAATGCATCATTGTGTTTGTTTGTTTTTTTAAAAAAAAGGTGGCTTCAATAAATCCATTTGTTGTTTACCCATTATAAGGAATTCTTAGCTAGGTTTTGGTATCTATACTTGACTCATTCAAACTGTTTTTCTTTTTCTTTGCTTTCCTTTCTACATGGGGAATAGGATGGAGATCTTGCCTTGCCAACAAAAACAAGCGGGCCATTTGCACTGTTCAGAGCCTGTAATTGAGCTCCCCTGATCTTGTGTAGAAAATCTATGTTATCCATAGTGCTCATATTAACAAAGTAAGCATCAAAAAGATTGTAATAATGCAAATCCACAACTAGATTATGCGAGCTTATATTCGCATGATAAAGTTCTGTCGGATCTGCATTGCCGATTCTTTGGCAGATTATTACATAAGCCGTAGTGGAATGTTTTCGAACAATGTCATAGCCTTGCTTGTAATATGGAACTAAAACTTCCATGGGAACCAAGGAGGCAGATGGTTCATTTAAAAGCTCAATTCCCAGCAAAGCAGGATGTGTTGCATATCTGCAATTCAAATCAATCATTGTGAGGTTTTCATTAAGATGAACTTCGTGATAGCATACTCATGTAAGATAGTTAGTGGAGAAAGAGGAATTCAGATGACCAATCAAAGCACAAATGTGCGTGATACACAGACATGGAACAGTTAAATCTGTGTAATATCACTAATTATGGATTAATGTAACGAATCATGATAAATTCCTGCGTTCATGGGACATATATCACCATTGCTTTTATTCAACCTTCCCTTAATTAACATCAATATTATGTAAAATAAAAGATTGGTTATAATTGGAGAATGAGAGTTCTTCAGGAATGAAGTGAGACGAGTTCATTCATATGATGTGTTACACAAAATATGTAGCAAGGAATATGTGAATGAGATAATCATGTTCGAAGAACTAGCTTTTTTCCAATTCAAATCTCAAAGATATGCCGCTCTAGCTAAAGATCAGATTCATGGTGGCTGTGTTTATGGATATTCAACACAAATAAGTTCTTTAAATTCAAATGCACTACGATAATGTGTGTTTTGTTGATACAATCTACCCTTCAAAACAAGTCAAATAGAATATAGTCAAGCTCCTTTGAGAATTACAAAGTCACTGTAGACCCAAATGAAACGACATTTTTTCTTACACCAACTAAAGATGGAAGAAGTAACAGAAAAAGGGTGGAAGGGGACTTATTAAACATAATGAAGGATGTAGCAGAAAGGGTAAAATCTGTTATGGCATTCAAGAGTAAACGAGATAACAAGCCTGTGAAGTAAAGCATGAAATAATGCAATAAGTAACTTCAAATCTAGCAACCCTCAAAGTGGAAGATCAGGAAAACTGAATAATGTAAAATGAGTTAATGGAATAAAATTGGAAAATAGTTTTTACTTATTTAGTAGGTTTTCCTATTCTTATTAGCATGTTTACCAACTTCTATTTAGACTTAATGTTCGGTGCTGATAAATAATCCCTTTAGTTAAGCATTCAATGATTTTATCTACTTAATGTTAAACATAGAATGCTATGATGCTATGATTATTGATTGATCAAGTAAATTGAGTTTTTTTCAGAGAAATGGTTCTCTTGAGTGTTTGTCCATGTATTCATTAAGAGGTTCTGCATCACATTCACACGCCCTCTCTCTAACCTCACACTCTATCTCAAGCATTGCAACTTACTATGCTTGTGGCAATATCCCCTCCGTGGGATACAATAACTCTTCTATAATTCTTGAATAGTACAACTCAATATTGCATGCACAAACCCCAATTATATCATGTTTCTTAGCTGTTCAAACTAAACACGCCAATTTAAGTTCCGCTTAGAGACAAGATATTTGAAGGACATCCACCACCAGCCATCAAAAGTTTATTAATATTTTTGAAGCTCGTACAATTGAATACCTGGTGGATAAACAGCATGTCTGGAAAAGTACCTGGAAGCTAAAAAGTCAATAACATCCAATGTCTTTGAGACATATTCTGGAGAGGTAGGCCAGCCTGTTGTACCATCTCTACTACCACTATGTTCCGCCCCATTTTGGGAGCCAGGTGCAGCATGAAGGTCAATTATACATTTTATATTATAGGCTCTGCACCACAGTTTTCAGGCACATATTAAACAGAAATGCGTTCAAGTTGCTAATCTTGCAAACAGAAATAAAGAAAAGCTACACCTACTGTGCCCATGAGAATGCATTATCCAGAGCTTTCAAACATCCCCCGATAAAAGGAGCAGGAGGATCAGGATCGAAAGCAATCCACCAGCCAACAGGAATCCTCACAGTATTTATCCCATGTCTATATAGAAATTTGAAATCGTCCATGGTAATAAAACTATTTCTGTGCTTCTGCATCCAAAAGAAAAACCAATTACATAAACAAAATTGAACCTGATGACACCATCAATTAGTATCCATTACTTTTTCAATGCAAAAACTCCCTTAAAACACTGTGACAATAAAATCTTCCTGGATAGATAATTGTTTATCATCAACCATAAGAATAGTAAATAAATAAAAATTGAGTCACACAATGACAGAAAAAGAAACAGTGCACCTTAAGAACCTCTTTGGCCTGATGGTGTCCATATCCATTTGCAAGCTGGTAATCTCCATGCAAGTCATTTGCCACTATCATCATTTCGAATGTGGCTGCATTATCATCCCATCCTGGTTTCCCTGGATAGTCTGCTGTCATCAAATTTCCTACTGTAACCTAAAAGAGAAATATATGCTATCATGAAATAGCATTAAATCATTCATATATCAAGGAAATTCTGCACAGCAATCTAGAATTTCATTTAGCTTCATCCTTTTGCACTTTCATAATTGGCATAACATACATGAATAAGGTTATTAGGTGGTCATTTATTGTAGGAGTGATGCTAAGCATTAAGAAAAAAACTTCAAGAATACAAATTAGCCATTAGACTAGGGGTCCCACAATAAGATCACGATGCAATGTCTCACAATCTTCTTTGATCTTGAGGTTTTTTCTAGTTGTTTTCACTTATTATTTATCATTTCTTATAACGGCACAGATGACTGATAGACAAAGAAATCAACAGCTCCTGCCATGGACACTACAGATGCATGTGCAAGTGCGCGCGTGAACAAAAGAAAAGGCCTGCTCCAAAGAGAGACAAAAACTGCACAGTGAAAACAATCCACTACGGTGCAAATGATTGTCAAAGCAAGAATTCTGTTTTTCAATTTCTTTCCCAAAATCAAATATATTTACCTGCAGATAAGCCCCAGTAATAAGTTTTATGTGAACTTGATTGTTGTTATTCCTTTCAATATAAAATATTTCCCCTTCTGAAGGTGAGTTTGCCGTGGCAGAAACGGAGCACCCTTCACCATAACACGTTAGAAAATAGCCTTGAGAGGTGCGAAGCTGAAATTCAGATGCAGAAACTCTCCACAACTGCAGGCATAGTCTCCACATCAGAAAAGGTCAATGCTTCAAAACCATCAAGCACTGATCTACAGGCTAAACATTAGAATATGAACTTAAACTAGATAGATAAAAGTGAGATTGCACAAGAAAACACGAGAGGGTGTGCACAGCTGGCATAAAACTTAAGAGCTTCAAGATCATGAAACCAGTAGGTTGTTATAATGCCTAGCAACACTTTCCATTCAGTGGATTCAATAAAACGTTAAAAACAACGGGCATGCTCACGTTTAATGATATATCACTAAATATTTGAGATTAAATTTTAACAAAGTGTAACTACAAATCCTAATCAAATAGCCATAAATTATATTTGTGATTTATAAAAGCAGATCTTAACATTACATATTTCCTAGAAAAAAATGAATTTTTGTGTACATTGCTAATGGACATTGGAAAGAATTCAAGGGAGTGGTAAATAAAATGAAGAGCTGTTCGCTAGATGTACAGAGCAAAGTTATCCATTAAAGTAAGCATAAACAATTTGGTTTGGCATTTCACCTTGAAAGTTTCCCACGAAAAAGCAACATCCTTGTCCACTGTAACACCCATACCACCTCCATTCTCTGCACTCAAATACTTGTGCGACGACACTGACTTGAAACGAATCTCAGTACCATCCTACATTTAACACATTGGCAAAGAGATGCATTGACAAGCAGTCCAGGAAATAAAAATATGTGTACATATACAAATCCAAAACTTTGAAAAAACACTCACAAGCATGTCTCCGTTGGGAATGGCATCAAAGAGTGATGGCTTAATCCAACCTTCAATCACCAGCCAACCTCCCAAGTTCACTCCCCGAACTTTAGAATTGCCTCTTAATCCCTCCACTTTTATCACGCAATGAATTAAAAAGTGAGTAATTCAACGATTAGCAAGCTCAAAACAAAACAAGCTCACCTGAGTGTGCTCTTGAAAACAGCAGCCAAGAAGAAAGCGCAAACGCAAGAACCCATTTGCTAAAACCAAGTTCCATCAAGAATGGAATGTAGGCCCATGCCAGAATCAATAAGGCCACAATATAGTGTCCATCGGGTTTGGAACATGGAAAGGAATGGCCCACTTAAGAGAATCTTAGTTATCCCTTCCTTGTCACTAAGTTGATACCAAATTCAAACTTATAACCAAGCATCGTGGACATAACAGGTTTTCCCTTTTCATTATATTTCAAAATTCGTTAAGACAAAAAAATGATTCTGGATCTCGAAACAACAAAAAGGGATGCGTGCCAGTGGAAAAGAAGAGAGAGGAACATGGAGATTCAATTCAATGTGTACAGTTTGTTTATTGGTGATGATGCTAAGGGAGTGACCACAGGAAAGAAAACGGGTAAAGTCTTGGAACATTTTACAGGCCTGCAAAATTTAAACAGAGGTGCCGACATCTCGAGCCTCTTGAACGAACAGAAATTTCAATTTGAATCCGGATGTTATTGAAATCAGTATAATATAGAATATAATGGCATTTTCGAGGTATTTTGTGATGGAGGTTGTTCGAAATTATTTTTATTTAGAAATATATTAAAATAATATTTTTTATTTTTAAAATAATATTTTAATACCAACACATTAAAATAATCTAAAAATATAAAAAAAATCATTTAAAATAAAAAAAAAAAGGAAATTTTTTTGGTCAAATGCCATATTTAAAAAATTAAAAATTAAAAATTAAAAAAATAATATCAGACATTAAAAATATCTAAAAACATCAAAAAAAATTATTTTAAAGTAAAATATTTTTAATTGTTTTCAAAAATATTTTTGAAACACATTGTCAAATATTTATAAATATTTTTTTAAATATAATAAAATCATAATTGAATTAAAAAATTTATACATGTATTCAATTACATAAATTAATAGTTATCTATACTATGTAAAAAGAATATTGATGATAATTTGACATTTAATTTTAAAAATCAAGAGGTATTTTGATCAAGTTATTTGACCTATCAGTACAAGTCGTATACCCTGTTATTTTAAATAATCTTGTTTATTAAAATTAATTTTTTATTTAGTCAAATAATAATACAAATAAATATAAAAAAAATATTTAATAAAATCAAATTAAAATACAATACAGCGTCGCACATGTTATAAAAACATATGTTACCATTTTATGTGAGTGAAATCGGTGAAACTAAATGATATTTAATTGAAAACTAGGTTGAAAATAAAATACAGATGTTGATGTTGATATATTATTTCAAAACATGCATATAAAATTAATTCTATTAGGGGGGTGTTTGGGAGAGCTTTTTGAAAATGTTTTTATTATTTTTATTTTTTATTTTAAATTATTATTTTTTGATGTTTTTAGATAATTTTGATATGCTAATGTCAAAAATAATTTTTAAAAATAAAAAATATTATTTTGATGCATTTCTAAATGAGAAAAGAGAGTCTAGTTGGCGTGTGATCGTAAAATTAAATCGATAAGGTTTGATTTTATGAGTTTGTATGATTTTAATGATTTTTTATTTGATTTAATGAGGTTTGATTTTTTATCTGATTTTATCAAATTTATTATTTTGATTT
This sequence comes from Salix exigua, assembly GCA_032356905.1. Taxonomy (NCBI): domain Eukaryota; kingdom Viridiplantae; phylum Streptophyta; class Magnoliopsida; order Malpighiales; family Salicaceae; genus Salix; species Salix exigua. Next base: position 5,041,354 of record CM063594.1, on the reverse strand, counting down.
GCAATATCGTACAGCTCATGATTTTGACAACAATGTGTGGACCTTTTAACCCATGTAGCTTTATACATATTTTGTCTGATTTTAACGAGTTTTGATTTTTTATCTGATTTTATCAAATTTATTGTTTTGATTTGCAAAATCGCACAACTCATGATTTTGACAACAATGTGTTGACTTTTTAACTCATGTAACTTTATATAGTGATTGTATGAAAAAGTGGTTAAGATTATTTTTAAAAATATTTTTTGTTCAGAAATATATTAAAATTATATTTTTATTTTATTTTTAAAAAATTATTTTTGATATTAGTACATGAAAATTATATAAAAACATCAAAAAAAATTAATTTATTAGTTTTTTTCCCCTTGAAATCTTATTTTTTAATCTATTTCTTATCTTGACAAATCCATTCACGTTTTTAAGTGGCAAATTTAAAATATAATATCTATATATGCAGAATTTAATATAATAAAACAGTCCGCCACACTCTATTATAAAAAAAGCAACATCAAAGTCTTAACATCTAAAACTATTATTGCTATTACTGTTGAAACAATAAAAATTACTGAAAAACATTAAAAAAAGAGTAAGCAAGAAAAATAATTGAAATTCTTATTCTTATTCTTATTATGATCCTAATTGTTATGTTAATGATGAAAAATAAAAATAAATGAAAGGCTAAAAAATTTTCAATAACTTTAACAAAAGATGAATAAAAAAAATAAAATAAAAATCATGAGGTATAAAAAAATCATTTCACTTGGAAAAAAAACATAACATAAAAGAAAGAAAGAAAATGATAAAAAATAAAGGCGCATGTACGCGCAATGCACAAAATGAAAATGTCCACTCTACAGTAAATACTCTCGGAAGTTATAAGAATGACTTGATGTGTTTTAGTATATAGGATTATATATGTTAATGTTAATATCGATTGGCATACTCCCTTCTAAAGTTGACTGACCAACAAAGCAATTTAGCACACAGAAACAAAGAAATTATAGAGATAGACATTCAAAAGAGAAAAAAATTAGTGAATCTCAACAGGTCTCATTAGCCCCATCTTTGAAAAGAGAACAAAGGCATAGAGGGTTGAACTCGTGACACAATAGTAAGAACAGACAAAAAACATTAAAAAACCTTATCGTAACCCAACCGACCCAAGTTACTATTCCAATCCACAATAAAATTACTCACATTGTATAAGATAATAATGTTCAAATATCTGTTTTGTGCAATGTTTTTTATATGCACATGTTTGTAATCTAGTAACAAATATTTGTTCTATGCAATGTTTTTTATATGCACATGTTTGTAATCTAGTAATTACTAATAAATAAGTATAATTTCAATAAATAAATTTAAATAAATTTTCTTTATTTAAATTATAAAAAAACTAAATGATTATAAACTATTAAACATTTACATTTATTATATCACTAATATTATTTTACTACAACATCGTATTAATAACGCCAATCCTCGAATAATCTTACCGCGAAACCTAAAACATTGTAGAAAATGACATCCAAGTCCTGCTATTTATTACTTACTTAATTAAAGAGATATAGTGACGGTTTAACACCCTTTCAAAAACATTTTTTTAAAAATAATTGAGATTGTTTTATTTTAATTATATTTTTTTATATTAATATTAAAAATATTTTTTAAAAATAAAAAATATTATTTTAATAAATTTCTAAAAAATAATTTAAAAATCAAAATCAACTCCCTGCCGAACTCGAAGCCAAATTTACACAAACAAAAATCATAACCCCTTAACTACTTCCCCTGCAAAGCCCCTTACTACTTCCCCTGCAAAACCTTGACAGCTAAAACCTAATCAATGGAATTCGACGAGATTGAGTATCTGGAGAAAACCGTCGAGGAAGCGGAAGATCGAGATGGTTCGAGGAAGAAGAACAGCAGTAGTAGCAAAAAGAGAAATGGAATCGAGAGAAGTTACAGTAAGCGAGATGTCGATGATGAAGATATCGACAATGAGGAGGATCGAAAGGTGAAGAGATTGAAAGCTGAGGATGAGAATGGACGCGATCGCCACCACCGGAGAGACCGAGAGTTAGATAGAGATAGAAGTAGCAGACAGAAAGTTAGAGAGAGAGAGAGGAGAGAGAAGGAGAAGAGAGAGAGGGAGAAAGAGGAGAGAGAGAAGGACAAGGAGAGAGAGAGGGAGAGAGAGGAGGGAGAGCGGAGCAGGAGCAGGTCGAGGAGGTATGAAAGCGATTCTCGTGAGAGGGAAAGAGAGAGAGAGATTGCTACGAGAGATAGCAGGTGATGATTTTATTTCCTTTTCTTTTTAAAATTTTTAGTGTAGATTATGGGATTCAATGCTGTTATTTTTTTTATAGTATGGTTCTAAGCGTTAATCAATGCTAATATCCCCTAGAAACTGAATTCTGAAGGCCAATGGGAGAAGAAAATAGTTTACGAGAAGGATTGTTAATTAATGTTACTGTCCCCCGTAAACCCAAGTCTGGATGGATACTCTTACGAGTTTTTTGATTAAAATTCTTCCTATGAGATTTCTTTTCTTCCTCCTTTGCATACAATGTGAAAGGGGTGTGAATTGAATATGGAACATTTTATCAGTGAAGTAAGAACTGGGGTTTTAAAATCTCCATTGAAGTTTTGTTCCAAATTTAGGCAGATTTCGTTTGCATGGAGGTTAATTGTTACTATGAGTTGAATGGCCTTGTTGTTTGTCTGTAGGTTTGCTTTGGTAATCTCTAAAGAGAGTAAGATGTTTAATCTCGTTACTTTTACAAAAAGTTGAAATACACATGCTGTATCAAATGAAATAGGAACCGCGGCTTTTTTCCGAATTTCAAGAAAGTTTTGTTTGATTTTGTTTGCATGGAGATTGTTTGTTTCTCCATGCTGAATGAAATGATCTTGCTGTGCGCATCTAAGTATATAACTATCCTTGTTAGAAATTATATGGAAAAAAGACTGGAATAGTGGTGTCACTGTAGCTCATCCACTATGAAATTACTATGCAATTGGCTAGACATTTATATTTTTCTGCCATCATAATGCTTTTTTTTATAAGAACGTAAATGCCTGTTTATTAATCTCTTGAATTTTCATCTTTTATGAAAATGGAAATTTTGAAAGTGTTTTGGGTGACAGGAGATTTAAAGAAAAGAAAGAAGTGGTGGAGCCTGAAGCTGATCCAGAAAGGGACCAAAGAACTGTTTTTGTGTACCAGGTTTATGGTTTGCACTTCTGTTTTATGATTACAAATCATGGAATCATAGATATATTGTGGTTCCATTGTTTTCTCACATTGTTGCTGCTCTGTTCTTATGGATTTCTGTGATGACAGATGCCTTTGAAGGCGGCAGAGAGGGATGTGTATGAATTCTTCTCGAAAGCAGGCAAGGTTAGCGACCACATTATGGTCTTTCCGAGTTTTGTTATTGACTTTTTTTGGATTAAATCTCACAACCCATCCTATGTTTTGGATCTAATTTCTCTTTTGCCTCGTATACTTAATTTTACATTCTATCCTTGACTCTGTTAGCTAGTCTATTTTTTTTCTTTCTAAATACTCTGATTGCCCCTTTCTTTATAACAGCTAAGCCTTTTATCAGGACTCTCTCTCTACCTACCTATCTATCTATATGTCCTAATGAACATATTTCTATTTCTATTTCTCATTTCTCTTTCTTCAATTTAAAAAAAATCACAAATTCTTTAGTTGATTACCATTAAACAATATTCTTTTTGTAGGGACAAACACAAAAACAGTAAGCCCGATATTAGTGTGCAAGTTGATTATCCTTGTTAAGTCCTTTCTCTCTTTCCACTTATAGTCATGAAATTGGATTCTATTTTGGTTTGGTGGTTGACTGTTGATATTTCTAACTCCCCTTTTTTACTCTATCGATTTAACAAAACAGAAGCAGTATATTTCTGTACAACTGGATCATAACATGAACGAGTTATCTAGAACACAATGATTTGAGTTTTAAAATCCAACCATAGATTAATCTTGAACTAGTTGTGATATAGCAGTACTTGGAAGCCCAACTTAAACAAAATCTTCAATGATTTAGCGCATTAAGATTTAAGCACATTTGCATCCGTAGGTGCCTTGTATACTCTCATCAATGCTATGAGCTTGCTCATTAGAGAGTAGCATGAGAAAATGCTCCAAATTAATATACTGTCCATATCAATTCCAGAAAAAAAAAAACCCAGAAGATATATTTTCCCAAACTATATTATGAGTAACCAAACCCTGATTGCTTCTGCCTTTTCTGGTGATAACACAAAATACTACAGTTACCTAAATAAGTTTATCCTGGTTAAATTAATATAATATGCTGAAAAGTAAACTTTTTAACATTTGACTAACAACTCTTGGATGATAGATACAAAGTGTAATTAAATTGAATTACTGGATGAGAAACTTAAAGCTCCTAAATAACTGGTTGTATGGTGAAACGACCTTCAAAACACAGGATTATTTGTGAAATTTACTCCTTTTTGTTTCTTCCCTTGTATGAGAATTATTAGGATTTTTTGCCTGATAAACTGCTGAGAAGAACGGTAATGTATGCTAATGAAATGGATTTGGGCTGTTCAGCTTCAGTTACAAGTATTGTAATGACGTTCTTGTCTCATCTTAGATGTGGGATGAGTTAAAAGGTGCACATGCATTAAATGAATTATCTTGGTATTAAGGAGCAGTGTCATCCCATATGCTTTTGTATTTTATGAAATTCAAACAAGATGCTCCAGACACCATCATAATGGTAGAACTATATTTTTCTGCAAGTGATTCATAACTGAAATGGATGCAGAACTCCACATTCAACCTGTTCCTCTTTCATCCCAGCAACTTCTTCCTCAGTTGCTGGACCCTTGATCTCTTAGCCACCATTCTTTCTCTATCAAACTCAAACACCAACAACTTGATTACCTTGTAGGATACAAAATTAATAATATACATGATGAGACTAATCTTAGTTATGCAATTGCCTTCTGATAGGTGTTTTGTTATGCAGTTTGAATTTCTGAAATTTCTTTGAAGCAAAAAGTTGATTTGAAATTAGTTTTCCTTGATTTTTTCAGGTCAGGGATGTTCGTGTGATAATGGATAGAAATTCAAGGAGATCAAAAGGAGTTGGGTATGTGTGCCTTTTTGCTTATACATCAAGATGCTTATGCACATGTATTCTTCTAAAGTACTTGCTAGCATATTTATTTCAAGAATCAAGTTTAACTACATTCTTAAATGCAATAGCAATGCGATAATGATGAGGGATGATGGGAATACCATGCACTCATGTTTAATCAATTCACTCAGCGCATTCAAGGTAGATGACATAAACCTAATTTTGTTTTATACTTTCACCATTTTCTTCTTCTGAGTATTTTGTAAGTAAAGCGATCAGATTTTGAGCAATGAATGATTAGTCCTGGAGTTCAATATTGGTGCTCCCATTTTGGTTTAATGTCGATCCTTTGTCTGGATAGTTTGCTTTTGGCAGCCATCTTTCTTAAGAAATTATGTTAACAGAAACTTTTTTTTTTTTTTTTTAAACATCTAAATTGTATTAATTGAGCCATTGGTTTGTGTATTGATTGATTTGTTTGTTTATGATTTGAGGGCTTTTTGTGCTCAAGCACAAATCAAAGTGGAGACTACTGCTATCTGCACACATTTTTTGTTTCCCTACATCTATTTACTATACGCTTTGTTAGTTTGATTTCTTCTTCCTTTTCTTTTGTTCTGACTAGTTAGTTTTCTGCACTGGCATAACTGCAGGTATGTTGAATTCTATGATTCAATGTCTGTGCCGATGGCAATAACTCTTTCAGGTCAACTGCTTCTTGGACAACCTGTAATGGTTAAGCCTTCTGAGGCTGAAAAGAACCTTGTTCAGCCTACTGCTTCTGGTGGTGGCACAGGTGGTGTTACTGGACCATTCGGAGCAGTTGACAGAAAATTATATGTTGGGAACTTGCATTTTAACATGACAGAAATGCAGCTTAGACAGGTAATATGATTTGAGAGTTCATTTGGTTCATCATTCATTAAGACAAACAAGTTCACCTTTTGTTTTTGTAACAATCAATTTTCTTTATTAGCTAGGATAAGCTGTAACATAATAATTATGCACAGGGGTGTCCATGCCAACAAATCAGAGAAATTGCCATTCCAACCACAACTATTTAAATGAAAATTAATTTTTTGCCATCACTTTCTTTGAACTACCAAGTAATCATTTAAGACCAGAAGCAACTTTCATAGTTTCCCTTCAAATTAACCACTAAAATTTGGGTACATTGAGCTTTATCTTTCCACTGTTCTTAAAGACCAGATCTCAATTGCATCATTGGTTTTTGCGAGGCTTTTGCTGAATTGGAAAAGGAAGTTTAGGATGCTAATGGAAGAAATTTGAGAAGCTTTTGGTCAATGACCCCTTGCTGTGTTGATTTAGGCTAGCTACAGATTCATGAACTCTAGGACAGACATTTTCACCTTACTACTGATGCTGCTGAAGGAAGTGTTACTTATTATCAACCCTTGATGTTGAATTAACATTTAATGACTCCCTTAGCCTTTATGGTTTGTTTTGCATGAATTTGAAGTACACAAGTCTTGTATTATGCCTTATTAGTTTCCTGGATTGATTGAATTTTTTGGTAGTTGTTAGATGATTAGTACTTCCAATTATGAAACCATCTTCTTTCTTTCACTAATTCGATCCAGCTACATAACATAATGTTTTATCTTTGTGTTACCCAGCTTTTTGAATCATTTGGTGTTGTGGAGCTTGTGCAACTGCCTCTTGACCCGGAGACAGGACAATGCAAAGGTTTCGGATTTGTTCAAGTCGGTGAAAATCTCTTGTTGATTGCAATATATTTGTACTATTTAATAATTTGCATTTGTTGATTGATTAACTCATCCATTTTTCTACAGTTTACTCAACTTGAAAATGCCAAGGCTGCACAAAGTGCTTTGAATGGAAAATTGGAGATTGCAGGTCGAACTATTAAGGTATACTCAAGTTTTTGTAGCTCAGACTAGGTTTCTCTTCATATGTTTTAAATATAGCATTGGTTGTTGCCAGCCAACTATTTGTACTTGCTGTCTTAACCTTAAATGAGTATGACAATGTTGGGGTCTGATGAATTTTTCGTTTACATACAGGTTTCATCTGTTACAGAACATGGGGGACAACAAGACAGTGGAGCAAAATCTGCTGACTTCGATGATGATGATGGGGGTGGATTGGTGAGTTAATTGTTGCCATCTATTGTATGAGTGAACTTGATCTTGCATAATCATTTTCATCTATTGGGTGACTCAATCTCCTTTCAGTGTGAATCTTGGTTTTCTCTATCCTCTAGGTGTAACTTAAGAGACCCTATTAGTGTCATTCTAATAGTTTCTACAATTCCCAGCAGAAATCCAGTTTATAATATATTTCTAAACTGCCTCCAAAACTCAGATCCAAAACAGTTCCTAAGCTGTCTTGCATCAGGATGTTTTCTGTAACCCTTTGCGGGATTTGCGTTTATTGAAGATGTGTAAGATAAATGGGAAAGAGCAGGTTAGAATGGTGGTTTGAATATATATGTACTGTTAGTTATGTTAGTTAAGTGGTTGGAAGAGCTGGAAGCTTAATTTTATTTCAACAAGGCTCCTTATCATCAAAACGTAGGACTTATCATACACAAACTTTCTTGTGGTGCTAGAGAACATGGTGGTTTGAATTTCATCCTGGCAATATTTGAGACAATCATTAATTTTGGAGTTTATACAAGGATTATAAAGAGATTTTTATATTGGGTATATAAGCAAATAAATTATTATTATTTGTCTCATGTTCAACCTTCTCAAAAGGCAAGGATGAAAAACGTGGTGGAGGAGTTTGATGAAAGCAAAATTTCAAAAGTTATCTAATCATGTTGTAGATAACTTGATCAAAGAGGTTACTAACAAACAATTTCAGTCTCATAACCCTAAGCTGGAGAAGCTAGTGTCAAACAATGATTTTTTAGTCATGGATGAAAATCTTACAAACAAAGATATGGAGGGCATGAAAATCTTACAAATAGTGAAGCCTAGTTTATTTTGAGATTAAGATTATTATTAATATTTTTAATAAAACACTAAAGAGTTTTCTCTATAATTTATGTTGGTAACCTTAGGATAGGGATAGAACCCTAGCTTTAACTACGCTTACACTACGTCATTTTTTTGTGTTTTCATAAAATATTCTAAAGTCAACCTGTAAACCTGGTTTATTTGTTTGCTCATGAAATTCCTTAAAATAATTTAAGGACAATAAACAACATGATATTATTCAATTGTTTTAGTCACCATCAACACCTCAGCCCATCACTTTCATCAACGTCACTATTCCACTGCAATTTTCTTACATCATACTTACCAAACATCATAAATTTGTTTTGTGTAAAGGGTTTTACGGTATAATGTTTTATGCAAAACAAATGCCCCCTGAGTTGCTGCTTTTATCCTGGGTTCCCATTTGAAATTGTCAAATTAATCCTGTTTTGACAGAATAAGAGAACTCATATTAGTAAATGGAGACTCGAGTTTGTACAAGGGTCGTAAGACATTAAGGTTAATCAACTATGCTGATGCCAAATTTGAAAATCTTGCTTGCTGGAAATATTATTTTGCCTGCAACAAAGTTCGACGATTTAGTTATTGTTTTGCTGAGGTCACAGTTCTTGACGTTATGATTTGAGGGTATGAGGACTAACTTGCATTGGAAAGAGTTTCAATAGTTGCACTGTTTCTTTTTCTGGCATTTTTAATATCTCCAAAATCCAGCTGATTTAATGAATTCACTTTTCCCATTCAGGCCTTGAATGCTCAATCAAGAGCAATGCTTATGCAGAAGCTGGATCGGACTGGCATTGCCACAAGGTTTGTCTATCTTTTTTTTTTTTTTTTTTAAATATCAATTCCATTAGCCTTAAATCTTGTTCTGTTTCCAGTATTACAGGCTCTCTTGGAGTACCTTTGCTAAATGGAACAGCTCCAAATCAACAAGCCATTACCTTGCCTGTCAATGGGCAAACTAATACTGGAGCGGCAGCATTTCCAGCACTAGTTTTATCTATTGGGGAACCCAGCGATTGTCTATTGTTGAAGAATATGTTTGATCCATCCACCGAGGTATTTTTTTTTGTTTTTGTTTTTCAGCTCTCCATTGAGGAGTACTGATTCTCATAAAAATATTGCAGACAGAACCAGATTTTGATTTGGATATCAAAGAGGATGTGGAACAAGAGTGTTCAAGATACGGTCGGGTGGAACATGTTCATGTGGACAAGTAAGTGTATAACTCATTGCACATTATTGTTTTTTATAGGTGCTCTGATGGAGATTGGATGGAAGATTTCAACATATATGTTTTAGGAAAATTAGATAGTCTTATTGCTTTTGCTTCTCATGCAGAAAGTGTTGTTATTTTAGGTTATTATGACCTGTCAGATTAGTTTAATTAGGAATCATATTTTGTTTAGAATCATATTCTTTTTGCTTCTTTGTTTTAGGGTTTCATTAGAGTTTTGGTGCCTATATGAGAGTGCCAACAAACTTATTGAATGATTATTGTCTTACGCCTGATTACTCTCTCTCTCTCTCTATATATATATATATATATTTGAAGTATGTATATGTATATTTAATAATAAAATGATAAGTATTATATATGTGTGTATTATATCAATATTAAGGTATGTGTATATCATACTGTATTAAAAAAAATCTAAATATTCTACAAATATATCTATATAATATAAATATATATTTTGGTTTAGATTCGAGTGAGTTTTGGATCAAGTATGACAGTATCCATACCCTATCCATTATCCACTGGGTCAAAAAAATTCTTATCCACTTGAATCGGCATCTATCAGGTTTGGATTAAACTGTTATCTCTACATGTACCAATCCACTACCATTTTAGAATGCCATATTCATGCGAGTTTCTGTTTTAAATTGAACCATGTGTCTTTGTCTGCAATCCTTGTTCACAGTTTTAGGCTTGCAACTGCAGTGGTGCTGGTTTGAGCTGAGATGGCCGTGCATTTCCATTCCTGACTGTTTTTTTGACCTGCAGGAATAGTGCTGGTTATGTGTATCTACGATTCGACAGCATGGAAGCAGCAGGAAAAGCTCAGCGTGCAATGCACATGAGATGGTTCGCAAGCAGGTCAATTTTAGCAATTTTCATGGTATGAATTCTCATCTTTGCACAAATCTCCTGATTGTCTCTGTATTCTAGTGACACTTTAATCAAGATAAAAGATTTTGAAAGAACATCATATTCATATGGGACATCAGCCTAGGGCGAGAGGTTTTGAAAAACCTGCTCTGAACAGACCTTCGAGGTTCCCAGTTCATCCCCCTGTACTGAGCACTGAGATTTTATCTTCGAGCTCTGCAGGCTTCAACTTCTGGACTGGTCAAATGTTGTTTTCAACTTGTTTTGTCATATGCATTTCCATAGCGAGAGGCACAGGCAACTCTGCTAGACAACTGGAATTCTAAACTGTTCCATTTAGTTTTAAGGAAGATCCTTCATTTCTCCGGAGTGAGAAGTGGTTTTCTTTCCTCAGGAATAACTTCACTGTAGGCTTGTGATCAGAGAAATCGCAGAGCAATTAGTAGTTAGAACGAGTTGGCTTTTCATTTTTTTTTCCTGCTGGCCCCCATTACTTTTTGGTTTGCAACAACATATTCTATTCCTGTTCTTGGAAAAAGAAAGGAAGTTCGCTTTCTTCCGCCGTGTAGGAAGGGGTTTGCTGCACTAAGAAATTGCAGAAACCACCAAAGCAACTGTTTTCTTTTTTTCTTTGCCCTCGCTTTATTTCGTGTCTATCCATTTTCTCAAGAATTTGTACGCTTCTGCAGCCAACCCATGAATACGAAGCAAGATTCCAAAACGGAGCTTGAACAGGTCAGGATTCTTGTAACAGCATTCATCATAGTTGTCTCAATATTCTTCTTTCCTGGGATGATAATTTATGCACCCTCATTTTTATTTTTTTTGTATACAGAGCTCCCATGTCTGTCTTCATAAGTTTTCTTCCGAAAGGCAAAATTGATTCGATATGCAACTGAAGCTTCGCTATCGAATGTTAATGGAATGCAGAAATGGTGCATATGCTTGAGAAATTTCATGGCGCTTAGGTGACATTTGATTGATTATATTTGGCTCACTTTAAAAGTTAGGGAGAAATATTAGGTGGAAATATAGCTGTCATTTTTAATGGGCTATTATAATAATTGTTTTTTTTTTGACAAAGTCAGCTTTATTTAATATTAATAAATGTATTTATTATATTATTTTTAGCATATTATAATCCTTGTTGAACAATTTATATTTCAAAAATACTATTATCTAATTTGATCATTTATAAACACATTTGTTTCATCATATACTACGAATAATGGTACAACATGGTAGTTATACCCTAAAAATACAAACCAACCCTATAAATAGTGTGTTATGTACTTTTAAATAAAAAAAAATCATCTTTTTATTAAATCATGTCCAAGCTGGCCAGATCATTGAGTTAACACAGGTTTTTGATAAACCAATTAGATTTATTCTTTTTTTTTTAACTGGAATTGTTCTATACTTCTATTACCCGGTTCACTTGTTAAAACAATTTGAGTTTTTAAAATAATGATTTGAAGTTTTAAAATAAGATTGATGTAAGAATGTTTCGAGAAATAAAAATTTTTGGAGTTTATTTTAATCTTGTAGATGTTTTTCAGTTTTTTTCTATGAAAAATGATTTTTTTTCTTTTCAATATTATTGCACGCATATATAAAGAATTGTAATAATATCTTATCAAGAGAAAATATAAATAAATAATATTAAATATCATGAATAGCATTGCGTTTTAAAAATTATATACAATTTCGTACAAATTAAATATACTTGTTGAAGTATTTTTAATATATTACGCTTTAAATATTTATGCGCTCAATATACAATAATAAATTAATAAATACTATTATCACATCACAACAAAGATTTATAGATAAATGGATTCGAAAACATCTCCAACCATAACATAAGATAAAGTGGGTGTTTGGGGTCGCGGTTCAACTGTGATTGCGTTGAACCGCGGCTTCAAAAGCGTAAGTAACCAAACCGGACCCCAGTTTTTAACTGTGGGTACCGCTAAAAAATAAAAACTGAGCCGTGATTGCAAAAGCAGTGGATCCACTGCTTTTGCAGCTGCGCGTTACATTGAACCCTCGAACGTTTCTTTCTCTCTAACGTCATCTATGCCCCCTTTCATTGTTCTCTCTCACAGCAAGGATCAAAGAAACAAACTCATCTCTCTCTCTCACACGCAGAACCATGAAACCCTTTATTGATTTTAGTAAGATGAACGATTACATGCTTGTGAAAATTGGATGGCTCTTTCAATCACTGAATCTCGATGTTGTCCATGATGTACCGTTTGAGAGGGAAAGGGGGATTTTGTTCTTTGAGCTCTGGTGTACTCCCAGAGAACAGATTCTTGGAGACTGGTTTATGATTGTAGGATTCAATCTGATGATTTTTATCTGCTTGATCAAGCAGTGTCTGTGAACGATGAGTTCTACTGGCATGTGCATCGTTCACAGGACATTATCCTTGCATTTGATATGGATAATTCTGTGTTCAGATGGATTGATTTTCCCCATTGGAACCAGTACTCAACTCCGGTAGAGGTGAGCTTGATCTCCGGCGGGATCAAGGACTCACTTGCATGCTTTGTGTTTCCCTGCAATGGATCCACGTCCTTAACAATTGATATTTGAGTTTTAGATGAGAGTGGAGCCAGCGTTTGCAGTGGAGAGAGTTGGAGAAAGATAGGGTGCGGAAGGAGTTCTCTTCACAGATAATTTGCAGTGGAACAGATAATTTGTGATTCTCTTCACAGAAGGAGTTCTTCAAGAACAAGAATGATGTTGAAGAAAAAGGTGAAACCGATAAAGAAAGGGCTTTTGATTATAAAGTTGAGAGAGAAGTTTCAGAGGAGTAGGAATCGTGATATTAAGGACAGGGAATGATCATATGCTCAATATATATAAATATTTTGTTATTATAATTATTATTAAATATACAAAATTATTCCAACAAATATATACACACACATACACATAGACATTAGTATTTTTAATTAATTTCATAAGTTACAGCAATATGAAAGCATGGTAACCAAACACACAAAACTGTTTTTCATTAAACTCAATCTCAACCACAATTTTAACCAAACACAAATTTCAATTACAAACCACAACTAAATATATTTTTCATAAACCTTCTTTTTTTTTCAAACTCATGAAATTAAAATCTCTAAGCCGCCAAAAAAATAAAATATGAGTGAATAGAATGTTATAAATTTTTATTTTGATTGGTTCATAATCGAGTACTCTACAATAAAAACTATCATCGAGTACCAAGAAACCACAAAAGTAAACGCTAGGCCCAAAAAGAAAGAGAAACCGCTAAATTGGGATGGGGTGCGCATTCCACTGCTCGGCGCATGTTAGTGGAAGTCCTTTTTGTTCCCGGCTCCTTCCGTTTCCTTTTCTTTATCCCCGAAAACCTAATGAACCCACAAGCCGTCTCTTTTTCACTCGATCGCTTGTGTGCAACATATAGATCTAAGAGGTCTTCAGACTCTATTCTTTCAATAGGATTTGCCCCGCTCTCTGTCGCTCGCTGCCTCGGCTTTCGAGATCTCAAATAGCGCTGTTTCGACCCTTTTCTCGTGAAAATTTGAGGTAATTCCTGTTATATTTTTTTTGTTGATTTCAGTTTTTTTTTCTTATGTGTTCTTAAGATCGGTCTCTTTTTTGCATGAATTTGGCTCCAATTTCATCTATTCTCGCCTATTTTTTTATATATATTGTCAATTGTGTTTCAGTGTAATGATTTTTTTGGTGTTAAATTAGTGATTATAAAAAAACCCAGTTAATGATGGGTATAGATCTGATCTATCTTTCATGTTTTGTGGTTCAATATCATCGTCTGATGATAAATCTGATCATTAGACGATGCGTGCTTGATTTCTTAGCCACCAAATGGTGGCTTCCATGATAGTATTTATCATTAGACGATGCGTGCTTGATTTCTTAGCCACCAAATGGTGGCTTCCATGATAGTATTCAAAGCCTCGCACCAAGTTCTTCATGACAAAGGCTGTCAATTTTGTTCCATTCCATCTGGAATTGTTGATATATATATTGTTTCAATTTAAAATACAAGATAAGTTCGATTTGATTTGATTTCATCTCAATCTGAATCTTAACTTGTTTTATGCGTTTAAATTTTGTTTGTTTTTGGAGCTGATTGAGGTGCTCTGGTTTTTGTAAATTTAGATCGTTAAACTTTGATTCTATGATTTTTTTTTTACTTTGTAAAAGCTTTTAGACAATGTAACGAGTTGCAGTGCCTTGGGTCATGAGAGAATTTTTACTTCTTATTGAGCCTGTAATTTTTGTATTTTTTTCCAGTTTTCTTGTATTTTCAGCAACTTTCTGTTGATCGAATTGAAGATTTGAAACCGCAATGAGAGGATATGGTAGAGAGGTAAACTGTTGTTTCTAGGTTCAATATCAAAATTTTTATTTTTGAATGTAGAAAGGTTTCTCTTCCTCATTCATTAATCAGTTCTATGTTTATGTAGGAAGATGAATATTATGATGAATACGAGGAGGAAGGTGAAGAGCAAGTGGAGGAGGAATATGAAGAGGAAGAACGAAAACCCACTGTAGAGGAAGTGGAATATCTTGAATTAAGGGAGCGGATTAAAGAACAAATTAGAAAGAAGATGCGGAGGGAAAGTGGTTCTACTCTTTCTAAATCCCATGACAAGAAAAAACTCCCATCAGATAAGTGAGTGACTTGCTCATTTTTCTTAATGTATTCAAACTTGTTTCTTTTTGACATCATTGTGAAATGAGCTGCTTTTTTCATCTAAAGATGAATGTTAACACTGAATGTTGTAGACCTTTTGGAAATGCCAAACCTCTGGTGATCAAAGAATGCATGCCCACACTTGAACACAATAGTGTTTGAGATACCTTACATAACACTTTTTCTTTAAGTGAGACAGTTGGATGCTTACAGTTCAGTTTATTTGTGTATCTTTCAATCATAATTACATGCGAGAATCACTTATCATATGCATCATGAGTGTCGGAGAATTTAAGTGTTTGATATGAATGAGCCTTGCCTATTCACAGTATTATCAGAAAGATAAGTTCATTCTTTGAGACTAACTTCAACGGTCTGAAATTGTGTAGGAATTGTAGAATTCATGCCTGTTTGTCCGTGCTTATCTTTCTTATTGGTTTTTTTCACATCACCAACTTTATTTTTCTGCAGTTATGGCTCATTCTTTGGCCCTTCTCAGCCAGTTATTTCTCAAAGAGTAATTCAAGAAAGCAAGTCAATAATAGAAAACCAACATTTGGCTCTCAGTGTTTCAAAAGCCCAGCATACTGTATGTATCATAAACCTCCTGTTTTTTTCCAAATCATGTGACATTAATGCTGCAGATTATCTTCTTAAAAAGCATTTAAGCACATGCTTTCTTGTAGAACATTGTTACAAATGATATCAAATTGGTGAAATTTAGGTGCCTTGTATTGCAAATTCTTATCAAGGTTGCTTTAGTGTTTGCAATTTATAAATAGATAATTTTCCCGACTGGAGTATGCTAGTCCCAAAGGGAGCCATATGGAGCTACTCTGATGTAAAAACGGCAGCTTTGATGCTTGAAATTTAGTATGTCACTAATTGTAGTTCCCTAAACTAGTCCAGTTACTATAATCCCATAAGTTTTCTAGGGGTGTAAAAAACGTAACTTTTTTTTTTTGTAAATGGAATTTCATACTTGCAACTTGAAATGGGCCTTTGTATCAAGTGAAATCAATATCTTGAATAAAACCCGTAGCCCTGGTAGTATAGGTGTGATTTGATTTTGTTCTCTAGCTTCTTCATTGTGGGTTTTGTTGATTTCTGGACTGCTTTCCTTCAGTGATCTGCAAGTGCTGTTATGAATTTGACTTGAGCCATGTTGGAAAGAAGTTTCTGCAAACAGCTGCTAGTATATTTCAGATGGAGATCTTACCTTCACAATCTTGTTTGCTTTTGCAGGACAAAAAGAGCTCCTCTTCAACAGCTACAGGTTTAAAAAACAGACCGCATGGACTTGTACCGAAAGTAAAGAATGAGGTATTCTGAGCAGTTCCTTTCGTTTCTTCTTCCTTCCTTTTGTAGTGATCCATGACATTGATTTTTTCTTAATGTGCAGGTAAAAACAAAAGTCCAAAAACTCAAGGATACGAGAGATTATTCTTTCTTGTTAACGGATGATGCAGAGCTCCCAGCTCCTACAAAAGAGCTTGCCCCCCGAAATGTCTTTGCTCGAAATTCTGGTAATTGCTTTTGTTCATGATCTGGTTATTCAGGATTAGTTTAAATGCTATTTTTATTGAGGAAACTTATACAGGTTTTTTGCTGATGTTCAAGAGGCAAGATCTGCTCAAGTTCCACAAAAGATCAAACAAGCTTCCAGCAATAGTGGCAGAAATATTCATGGCATTCATGAAGAAGGGAAGCCAGTTTTCAGGAATGCCCAATTTCATTCTAAAGTAGGGTCACAGAAGCCAACTTCTGCTAATAAACTTGATGCAGCATCGATAAACTCCAAAAGGCAGTTAGGTAGCAATAATGGGACTGGGCCTGGCCGGCCTGCTGGGCCAAAATGCTTGCCTTCAAAGACACCTGTTTCCATCATGCAGAAGAAGGCCCCAGCACCAAGTGCTAAGAAAATCCTGCCTGCTATGCGCAAATCTCTCCCTACAAACCTTTCAAAGCCATCTGTTCCAAAGCAACACTGGGAACAGAGAAAAGGATTACAAGAACACAGTAAGGCTAGACCGATACCAAAACAACCATTGTCAACTGTAAAATCTCAGGTTTGAGCCCATTCTTTATATTTTAACAATTACAACATAATCTTTGTTAAATGTTTCTTTATCTCTCACTTCCTGCTTGGAATATTAACAGATAAACAAGCCAATCAAGCAAGTTTCATCTCATGCATCATTACGAGATAACCGCCCCAAGAAAAAGCCTGTCAGACCATTCCCTGATGCGTGCTCTGATGACGAGGATGCTTTCAGTATGCTCAGAAAATTAATAGGGTAAAGCTGCTGCTTCTGCCCTTCCAGTTTATTTCATTTCCCGTCCAAACCTTTCTTGCTGTTATTTTGCTGAATAATCAATCTGCCTCGTACATATTTTTTCTCAAGTAATGATCTCATGACTTAGAGAGCTTCTCAGTCAATTTCACTCCCTCTAATTTTTCATGGTGTGTTGTAATAGTGATTTGAGGTTGTCAAGCTGAGATATGGTTTTGGTTGATTTACTTTTGGATTCCCAATTGAATTGGATTTGATCGGTCAACTTATTTTGCAGAAATAAAAATCGGGGTAAGTATGACGATGATGGTGATGATAGTGACATGGAGGCAAATTTCGATGACATCATGAAGGAAGAGAGGAGAAGGTTAGTATCATGATTCATGAAGTAATCTTAGACGAGAATGTTATAGAATGTTACATGCCTTTATTGTTCCTTTTCCTTGAGCAAGTTGTGGCTAAATATATTTCACAAGTAAATATGCTTTGTTTGATTTGTGTGGCCGGTGAGGAAATCACTTCAAGCTTAGGGATAATGTTTTGAATCACATCCAGCCTGTAGTTATTTGATTGATTCATGTATGTGCATGGTGATGCAGTGCTCGAATCGCACGAGAGGAAGATGAAGAGCAACTCCGGTTGATAGAAGAGGAGGAGCGGCAAGAACGGGAGAGAAAGTTGGCAAAGAAGCGCAAGCTAAGTCATCGATGAGATGATGATGTCCTTAAGACCAGTTTGGATTCTTGTTATTGTTTCCGAACGTGTTCAGTGTTTTATGTCTTATTTATTAATAATAGTGGAGAATAATTAGAATCTAGGAAGATAGAGATTATGAATAAGAGAGATCAGCAAAATGTTTGGGTTACAAAAATTAAATCTTGCTCGTCCCTAAATTGAATTTCAACTTTTGTTTGCATCTCCTTGTTTCTTATAAACAATTTTTGAAGACAGGGATCCCGAAACCAAGTTGATTTTCAATTTTATCCCAGCTACGGGACTTGATAATCGTTCACGCTCTTGATGTAAATACATCAGTTATTTAGATGGGATGATGCTAATTAGCTCTCAACTTTTTTCTCTTAGAGTAAATTGCTCGTAAATTTATGCTTCAAAATTCCCAGTTTGCAAAATATAGTGACATTATTACAAATGTTCAAGACCCCTTTTATAAATAAATGGAGTAAGCTGTTAAAGTTAAGTTTATTTTAATCTTTTTATAAAAAAAAGTTAAATCAATAGTGTTTTATAGTGACATTATTACAAATGTTCAAGACCCCTTTTATAAATGGAGTAAGCTGTTAAAGTTAAGTTTATTTTAATATCTTTTATAAAAAAAGTTAAATCAATAGTGTTTTTTTTTAAAATAAATAAATTGAGAATTCAAACAAGATCAATTAAGTAATAAGTTGAATTTATCATGTCAACCACTCAATTTTAAATTGATTCTGACTTTGGCCAAGTTTTTTGTTCACGTATTACATTGAACTGAATTTCGTAATCATGTTTAGAGTTTATTTGATATTATGTTGTTATTATTATTTAAAATATTTTTATATCAATATAATTTGTAAAAAATCATAATAAACAAACAAGCTAGAATCTAGAACTGAGTTGAGGCCGGTGATGAAAGCAGGGGCTCATTTGCTGCTGTGGTCACATGTGTCATGCCTGCCACCTCCTTTTCCTTTGACCTCATAAAATGGCCCTTGCCTTGGGCGGAACATCGGGGTTAGTTACTCAAACGAAATAAAATAAATGAATAGTAAACAAAAATGGAGTCTGTAATAAACTCTGCCATTCTCTCACTCACTGGCTTCTCAAAATCCAATCCACCTATCCATCACCAAAAAGCAGTCAAAGCTCGGCGGACAGTTTGCTGCTCCCTCAGGTAATTAATTAATCAATGCTAGTTCTGTTTTCGAATTTCAAATGAGTGATAATCTCGTCTCGTCTGCAGCAGCAGCAGCAGCAGCACCAGCAAGAATAGTAACGATGGAGGAGACGCTAATGGCTTACTTAAAGAAGAGGAGGAAGAGAAATATAATGACATTTGGGAGCTTTTTAAAGAAGCTCAGCAGAGTAAGTAATTGTCTTTTTAGATATTAATGGTTTCCGTTTTAGATATTCCTTTTCTTTTTTCTTTATAAATAAAGGAGTAATTAATGGTTCTCGTTTTAGATATTCTTTACTTAAACAAACAACGCCTTGTGGCTGTTGAAGAGCTCAATAAAGCAAACAGAGAGAAGCAGTTGTTGCTTGATAAAATCCAGCAATCGGAGGCTGTCAACAAATTAGGTTTGGTGATTAAATATATTCTTTTTGGTTAAATTATCTAATAAATATTTGATTACAAATTTTTTTATATTAATGACTGCGCTTTCTGAAGGAAACGAGCAATCATTGTGGTGGGAATTGCTGCTTCGGATTGATTCAATGGTCCTAACTGGCTTGATTGATTCTGCTGAGGCTTCTGGTTTGAGAAAAACAGTCATGGGTAACAAATTTAGTGTAGCTCTTGTTTTCTTCGACATCCGGCAGAAAACTGACGCTGAGCTTCTGGCAAAACTCCGTAACTTCTCCGATAAGTAAAGATTACTTCATCCAAAAGTGTTTTTTTGACTGAAAAAACTCTATAAGTGTTTTTTGTTGTTTTCAGCATCATCAGTTATTTTGATGCCTTTTCAGTCTAAACACAATTTTAAAAGCAACTTTCGAACGCAAGTGCGTGAACTGACTTGCTACTATTTGTTTTTTATAGCGCACACTGAAACACTTTCGAACGCGTAGGTGCTTTTGCAAAAGTGCCCTTTGAACTGAAAAAAACACCAGTTGGTGTTTTTTGATACTTCTAGCATCATTATATCAACACCAAAAAAAAAGATTACTTCTTTTGATGTTTTTTCAATCCAAAGGCAATTTGAATAGCACTTTCAAACACACATGTATGCATGTGTTTGGTAATGTGGTGCAAATGCTTTATTGAAAAAGCGCATTGCTATTTTTTGATGTTTTTAGCATCAGTATGTCAATACTGTCTAGAAACAGAGAAAAAAATCAATTATTTTGATGCTTTTTCAGCCCAGATGCATTTTGAAAAGCACTTTCAATTGCATGCGTGTGTGTTGACTTGCTACTATATATATATATATATATTATAGTCTCAATGTATAAGTTTACATGGGGAGGTGTACCAGATCTTGATGCTTTTTATCACATTCACACTGTAAAATATTTTGATGCTAATTAATTATAATTTGAATTCAGGAATGTTTTTCACATTATCCAAATTTGCACTGAAATGGAACCACTGGTATCGGTTGGGTCCTTGTCATCATATGTGACCGGCTTATCAAAGGCACTGCAGAAAAAAGGACACATGGTGGAGGTTATTTTGCCAAAGTAATTGATGTACCTCATCTTTTGTGTTAATATTTATTTCAATCTCTTGTCTGGGAATTTTTTGTAGATCTTTGTCAATGCTATCCTATTTTGCTCTGTCAAGAAGTGACACGGGTTCTTTTCACAAGCATGCCTATACTCTGTTGGTTAAGCTCCATGAGACTGTATCCTGCATGTTTAAAGATATCCTTTTCTTCTCAAAATTTTGTGTATAGATTATGATTTGGTGTATTTTTACAACACATGAATCAGTATTGAGTGCGATTAGTGTTTCTATAAAGATGCGTGTTCACTAGAACTGTTTAACTTACAGTTAGGCCAAGTGTCACAGCCAAGTATGCTAAAATGTTTCTATCAGAGTATGGTAATCAAATTCCTCACATTGGGTTCTATATCTTCCCAATTTCGGTTCCGCACAGCAAGGTGTCAACACCTCTTTTGAGCATGCTATTATTATATATCATTGATTTTGGAATTTCTAAACCAGAATATTTTGGTGTGTGAAAATGAGTGAGAAGCTCACCATGCATCTTCCAAGTTTGTAGGACATTATCAATCTTTGTTTATTGATGTAGTTGAGTTGCACTGGGGAAAAATTACCCTTGGCATTGTAAGGGAACACAGGACTTCTATCGCACAATCAAATTCTGTATGCGATGCCAAATATTAGTAATATACCGCAGCATGAAAAAAATTCATTGAATATTTGCTGTGCTAGGTATTTTTTTTATTATTATTATACACCAGAATCTAGATTGGAAGCCTGAAATTTGATGTCATCTCCCTAAAGGTATGCGTGTCTGGACCTCACTGAAATGCAAGGACTGCGAGAAATTGAGGCAGAGTTGTATTCATATTTTAATGGTCAATTGCATGGAAACAGAATTTGGACCGGGTGAGTTGTGGTTGTTTCCTGGTACAGGATGCTGTTATTAAATGATTCACCTCCATTTCAGTTGATTGTTACACAGGAGAAATTTTATCAACAAGCAAGTGAGATATTGCCATTGCATTGCCTTCATCGTTTAAGCTCTTTACCCTGATCTTATTGCTAATGCTGTTTGTTCAGCATTGTCCATGGCATTGGAGTCACTCTCATTCAACCTTTGTACTATTCATCCTTTTTTGATCGTGAAAGGGTATATGGATACTCAGATGACTTTGAACGGTTGGTAAAAAATATTCCTGTTACTGCTTGTTTTACAAATTACTTATTTAACACTGTTTTCAAATTTTCTCACTTGTGATAATATGTAGATCCTATAGGGTTGTAGGAAATTCCCATGTTTGGCATGAGTAATGGATGGTGTCAAGAAAGTGACTATTGAAAATGACTTTGTAAGCACCCAAATATAACTTTAGTAGGTTTATTAAGTTGATTTCAATAGTAGAAAAACAAGTTTACTATTACTCTAGTACACGTGTGGAACCTTTCCAGCCCAAAGACATTGGAAAGAGATTCCAGTTCAATTCTTGTTGATATAGGTGTCTGTAGGGAGAGGTGTTTTCATTTAGTACAGAGAGGAGTTAGATTACAACTTCCAGTTAACTGCATAGTTGATGAATCTTGTGGTCAAAAGACTATAGAGAAAGAATATTGTTTGGATTAGTTTCAAAATGATCTTCTTCTGCATGAAAAGATTTATGTGTATCCAACAGTTCCTTAGTCCCAGTCTCTCTTCTAATAACCATCCATACCCTTAACTAAAAGCTGTGCTGTTAGTAGTTTCGAAGTAGTTCTTTGTCTTTAGCATCCTGATCATTTAAAAACTGCACCTGCAACTCTCAACCTGCACAATGGTCAAATTTCTGTATGTAAAAATCAACCATCCATCATAGTTTAAAAATAAATTAGTTGACACGTGCATTCTCTTAGAAACTGAGACATCTTATCTATGCTGAGGTGGTAGTGAATATTTTTTAATGATATGGACCCTGCCTTCTGAGTTCTGGTCTGTTCCTGTCAAATTAATTTTCGAAATAATGATGAAGAATTTAATAGTGTTATCATCTTATGATTTTCACAAGAAAGCCCTATACTCTTATACAAAAATATATTTTTTTTTTATGAAGACAGAAAGACTGGCCTGGACATCTTTTTCTGAGGGAATAAAGCATATATAAACAGATATTTTCAAATCAGTAATGAGAGAGTAAGCAGTGGACAGTTTGAATTATTTTACATCTCAGAATTTTGTGTGAGAACTTTTCTCATTTGATTTTATTTTGAACTGTGCACAAGTGAACTGGCATAACTTTAGTTTCCTTATGCGATTTCTTTCAACTTATTCCTTGCTTGTTTGTTACAATCTGTATATAACAATTTGTTTTGTTGGGTGTTTTTTTGTTTGATGCTTTCAGATTTACCTATTTCTCTCGTGCTTCATTGGATTATATAGCAAAATCTGGAAAGCAGCCTGATGTATTACACGTACACAATTGGGAAACTGCTATTGTTGGGCCACTCTTTTGGGATATTTTCGTTAAACAGGTGCAACTTGATCTGCTTTCTTTTCAGCTTAATGAATTATTTGATTTGGCGTGCAGATGTTTGCCTCATGACTCTTATCATTTCTCCATCTCTCTTTCTATGTGTATATTCATGAAAAGAAGCAAAACATGTTGAAAATTCAAAGTTTCTAATGGTCTTTGAGTCAGATGGTATATCCTTTCCATATAAGAATTGAAGTGGAGGGTGAGGTGTTTGAATCAATCTCTTTTGTGTCCGTGAGTGTACTAGCCTAGAAACTAAGGTTCTTGCATTTTAAAACAGTAATTTGCAATTTTTAATATTCAAGACATGGTATTGGACATCTTGTTCTAATTAACCATCAAGCAACTTGGAGTATGAACGAGAAAGAGATGAGATTTGGCCATATCCTTTTCTATTATTGAATTGTTTTGCTGAGCATTGACTTCATTGTTTAGCCTGAGAGATTCAGTGGACTTATGGAAGAACTAAAGGTAGAACTGAGTAGAGTGTTGGATTTGCTTGAAACAACCCCAGGGTTCAGATCATGGGGCCTTGATTTCATTACTCTATAAATTATTTCTGCGACACCTTTTCTGTTTCTTCAGGATGCGAAAGGCCAGACTTGGCTATAAGCATTCTTATTATTACCTGGAATTTTTAAATGTCACTTTGAATTCCTGTTTTACTTTATCCCTTTTTCTAGTACCTATTGCAGTTGAAGAGGGAACATAAACAATACTCTGTTAAAATCTGTGTCATCACAGCTTTTGTTAGTTATATCCACAGGGGCTTGGAGGAACTAGAGTATTGTTGACATGCCATGACTTTGACTCACAAGTTCGTTCTCACATCTCTTCCATTCCGGCTTTACTGGTTCTGGCTGGGACCTTTTGACCTGAACATAATATAATGTCCCTGTTATAATGTCTTAGTGCCTTGAACAACCTGATAAGCTAGCACTATGTGGACTTGATCCTGCTAGTCTTCACCGCCCTGACCGTTTACAAGATCACACTATGACACATCTTGTCAATGTTCTGAAGGTAAATATTTTTGCCTATCATTTTTTTCCCTTCTCAATTTATCTCTTTTTAGTAATAAATTTCTTCAATAGTCCTCTATGTAGCTAAACTGTTTTTCTATAGTTGTAGTCTTGTACTATCTCGTGCTCCTTTTCTTCTACATGGTTGGTAAGTTATTTTCTTGGATCTACACTTTCAGAAATTAGCCCCCAAAAGAATCATTAGATCTGCAAGTCAAATTCGCATGTAGTTGGCTACCTTGCAAGGATTCATTTTGTGTCATCTTTATTATTAACTTTTTGCATCAAAGAAAAGTTGCTGCGTATTTGCTATATGTCAGTGAATGAGAACATACCAAGTCACATGATAATTATTCTGATTAATTGTAGTAGATTCCTGTGTTGAATAACCTCCATATTGATTATATATGATTGTTGATATGCAGTATATGAGCGATACTTAGCTTGTTTTGACCTTGTTGTGCTTGGAAAAAAAAAAAGCAACTCCCTTAGATGATTAAAGGGCAGCTTAAACATCTGGATTGGATGCTTTTATTCACAGTACCAAAGCTTGCCACTGTTTGGTGTATTTATATCAAAACCAGCTATTGTTGTCTCAGAGAGGAGTTATCCCTCTGTTGTTCTTGATAGCTGGACTAAAACTGATTCAGTGATTTGCATTATTTACCTTTTGGGCCTAGAAATGAGAGGGGTTCCTAGAGTGAGTAAATCCCACTTCAGAAAGTTTGGACCTTCTCATGTTTTATAAGGTATAGTGGCCTCGCCAGTTATGAACTCAAGCTTTGGGTTGGATGCTCTACAATGTGGATACTGAATATGGATTTATTTGTAGTCTTTTAGTTGCATTCTGAACCATTTTGGTTCAATGGTAATAGAATCCATCCCGGAATGCAAATTTTCTCCTTCAGTTGCTAGAACTTTTTATTGTCATGTCAACTATTTAGTATGATTCTGAAGTGGTGAAATTGACCAAGCTCTTCTTTTGTCAAATTCCGTGGATATTTAGAAACCGAGAAAAAAATATGTAGATAAAAAAACAGAACTTTCATTATACTATGATTTCACATGATTAATCTAATGTTAGGGAAGGTCAAGTTGCAAAATTTTAGACACTTGATAAATACCATATAATCTAAAACATGTGAACTGTCTCTCATGTATTGAAGTTCTAGCTTCCTTTTCCATCTTCCATTACCTGATTATTTTATTTGTTACTTATATGCAGGGTGGACTTGTGTACTCTAATAAAGTTGTTATAGTGTCATCAATGTATTCAAAAGAAAGGATCATTAGTAGTTTCAGTCACGGATTAGAACCTACCTTAGCCATTCACAAGTGAGTTACATGGCATGTCCATCTTTTAGATTCCATTCTTGCCTCATCTCATTAATTTGTTGGTAATGTTGTTATTTAAATACCTCAGTGGGTGGCCTTTTTCGGAATCTTCCCATAACAGGACATGTTTTTGTTTTGCCCTTTTTGTGTGGTAAAATAAATTTCCTGGTATTCTTGGTTTTAGGGACAAGTTGCTTGTATCTCCTTGTGGGTTTGACAACTCCACCTGGGATCCTTCAAAGGACAAATTTCTTCCAAAAAATTATAGTGCAGATGACCTAAAGGGGAAATCCATTTGTAAAGTTGCGTTGCAGCAGCAGCTGGGGTTATCCAGAAATTCATCTACTGTTCTTGTAAGTGTTGCATATAGGATCTTGAAATAATGATTTCGATTTGTGCTTCATGTTATGATATATCAAATGAATCTAAGTTTTTAATTATGTTATCTGACTGTGTTGGGAAAGGTACTGTTAAGAGAATCTGAATTTCTAACCTTATCATGTGGTGTACTCTCTTACAATATTGATGGAATACTTGAATATATTATTCAATTCTTTTTTTTTTATTTGTTGTGCTGGCTTAAATTATTGGTAGAATGCTGGATATGTTTGATTTGTGAGATGAAGCATATTATGTGTACCGATGAAATGGGAGCAGTCAAAACAAAGACCTTAGGGAAATTAGGAACTAGATGAAGTGAGCAACAGAGATCGGGCGCAATGGTTGTGTGGATGTGTAACCCAAGGATGGATAATAGTGGTGGACCCTAAACTCACATCACCGTCATGGACCTAGCAATCAAAGTGAGCCTTTTTATTGTATCATTACTCATTGGGGAGCCTGGGTGTTCTGCCTAGAAGGGTGTACATGTGTTTGGTGGGGGTTGTTGCCTGTAGGGAAGATATTGTAATATTGCCCAATGGGACAGTGCCAAGGAGCGCATGGTGGCTATTGATTAGAAAGCTTCCAATAAATACAGGCACTAGTCATTACATGAAACTTGTGTGTGTAGGTAGAGCTTTGTTGATGCACGCAGAAAATCAAAATAAGATGAATAGAAAATTATTTATTAGGTTTTATTTTCTTTGCTAGTATTATATAAGATTCTAATTAAGATTTTTGTATGTTTATAATGGTAATGTTTAGTTTATATATTTTATATATTTCCTATTGTATTTATTGTAGTAAATAGGAATCTATGTAGGAGTTAGGGCTGGTGGAGAGTTTTGAGAATTAAATTGAAAAGGTGGTAAAGGCAAATAATAGTTTAGAACCTTGAGTATGACTCTCTATGACTGTCGAACCATAATTTTCAGAACTCTCCGTCATCCCTAACTCTCCTGCATAGATACTTCTATACTTAAGTATACACAGTAGGAAATATAGAAAATAGGATATTCTGTACCATATAGGACCAATCTAAACATAGAAAATCCGAATTAGAATCTTTTACACTAGCAAAGAAAATAAATCTACTGAATAAAATCCTAGTTATAATCATTTGTGTATTAAACCACTTGGACTTGCCAGTGTGTAGTGTCAAATTGCACCTTTTTCTATTCATTTTGATGTGAAAAATCAGAAAGCCAAATGCTTTCAAGGATCCTTACAGAAAAGAGGCTAACAGCTATGTTTTTCAAAATGTGGTAGCTTTGAGTACAGGTTCCACATATGGTTCATTGGTCAATATTTTCTACCTAGGGGCATGTGGTAGCTTTTAAGCTTCTTGTTCCTTGGCTTAACATTATTCTATACATTTTTATTCTTAACTTCAGCATCTACAACATATGCATAATAACAATTAAAATATCCTGGACCAAGTGCATTTATTTTCAGAATAAGTGATTCTAAGGTGTATGAAACATAATAAACTTCTCAGGATATCAGTTAGACCATCAAACTGAAAAGCTCATATGCTTTTTATCAGGTAGGATGCATATCCACAGAATTATTGGATTTTGATCTGAATATACAGAAGGTAGTTTGGAATGCTACACAAAAGAATGTCCAGGTTTGTACTTGTTTTTGGGATCTTTATTTCTTTGAAGATAATACAGGGCTTAGGGCTGAATAATGGAGAAACTCCTTACTAGCTTATGAAATGAGGGTACTGAAGAAAGTGATGAGAATAGTGATTCTCAGTTTTCCTTGGCGGCAGAATGAATCAGTTAAAACTGCTGATGTCATTTTTCATTTTTAGTTTTGTACAGAAATATACATGAATTTGATCTGTTTAATTATTTCCTGCTCAGTTCATCTTCATGGGAAGCAAAGTGACAAGTGTAAACGGAGCACTGGAATATCTTCAGAAAGAACTAAAGGTAGAGAGTACAATCATAGCTATTCCGTGTGTGTTTGGTAATGTGATGCAAGTGCTTTTGCAAAAGTGCGTTTGGACAGAAAAAAACAATAAATTGTTGGTTTCAGTTTTTTTCCCAACATCAGCATGTCAAAATCATCCTAAAGCATCTAAAAACCCCCTATCAAATTGATGCTTTTACAGTTCAAATGTACTTTGAAACGCAGTATAAACACTATACCAAACACTGCCTCTTTATTGTATGTGCCTATGAGGGCATTCTGAGCTGAGGAAAGAAAGAAAAAACATAACTCCAGCAAGGTATATATTGTGGTAATGCTTTGGGATATTCTATAATCTCATGCAATCTTTCTCTGCATGCTCCTTCACCCTAAATTTTTGTCTCTTAAGAAGTTTCTATCACTCTTCTTTGTACCCTATCCCCAAGTACCCTCATTGTTATCTACCGAAGCTCTAATCTTTGGTTCTGTTCTCCAATGTCCACAGGATGAAAATATGAGATTCGTAAACAAATATGACGAGGCTCTATTGCATCTGATCTTTGCAGGTTCAGACATAATCTTGTGCCAATCTTTTCATGATCCTCTAACCCAAGTGCCAGTAAGTTGATAATTATTTTCATCAAAACACAATCTCCATTGCATCTGCTTCTTGTCTGGAAGATCCATGAAATCCAAGTTATCACCTGCATGAAATAAAACCTGGGAAGGCCTAAAGAGATCAATCACACATACATTTCCTTGCAGAAAGAAACACTCCATTCAAGCCCAACTGTGTATAAAAGTGTTGAATTGTGTAAACTGCTTCCTACCCTGTATTGCGCTGCTGGAATTTGCTAGTCCATCCTTTTTAGCTTTGTATTCCTGAGGGTCCATGGTGCTTATAATCGAATAAAAAGTTCTTTTCTTTATACTGATTTGCACTCGTGTTCTTTTACCGATCCTTTTCCTTTCGAATTCCCTAAATTCATATGGGCTTCGGGGGCACGGACTAAAATGTATCGGTCAACTTTGTTCATTTCATCAATTTTGCACCATGTCTTAAGTTCCACTTCAGTTTCTTTCCTCATGTTACTGCTCAATGAATATGTGTGTGCGCTCGTACCCATACGCTTCTGTTTCAAAAGCTGTTTCATTGACTTCACATTACCTGTGTGATGTGAAATTTGTAGCTGAAAGCGATGAAATATGGAGCAGCTCCGGTTGCAGTAACATCCAATGAGAACAAATTCAGGTAATATATTCTTCAGAAAATTTTAAGCAACTTCACAGCTGTACGTTTTATTCTCCCTTTTCCACACCTCCTCCCTCTTAAAAGCAAGAATGACTCTCTCTAGCTCTTTTACAGACATTTTGTAGCTCATGAACAAGAGACCACTAGATTTTCCCAGTTCATTAGCTCTGCCTTTGGATATTTGTCTCTGAGCCAGGCTGTAGATGAAATTGTAAGTACTTGAATGGTCAAGGGATTATTCTTCTATTTTTATTTTTATTAATATATTTCAATGGTGCCATGCTTTTCTGCAGAAGAACAACCCATCAAAATGGAAGCAGAAGATAGTAGATGCCATGGTTAAGGACTTCTCATGGAATGCAGAGTGCTACGACATTCATGTTTCTGCATACACAGCCATGAAAAGTTTGTGAGGTTAGTTGGACCGGTACTTCTAATGCCCAGTCGTCTGTAGGTCTGATTTGGAGGCTGGAGAACATTTTTTTTCAGCTTTGCTAGAACTTTAAGTGTTGAGGCTTGAGTATCAAGGGGCTCAGATCATCATCTGCATAGCATTCTCACATCTCCATGTCCATTGATGGCAGTTTTGTATGTATACTACTGTGAATATGAATAATCTCCTATACCTGTAATTTCCCCCGAACAAATCAAATTTATGCAAACAAATCCCGAAAAAGCTTAATCTAAGAGATGAATTTATAATTAATTTAATGAAATAAATTTAATTAGTATTCGACAAAAAATTGTGTTAAGAAGAGGGGGTTGAAGATATGAGAGAAACCCGTCTCGTAGTCCTAAAATACTTAGAGCTTCAGCTGAATTTGAAGGTTAAAGAAATATCAAGCACATTTTTTTGGGCGAAATAATTTGCAAGGTCAATTGAGAAGTCCATGCTCGGTACTTAATTTTTTTCTTCTTCTCAATTTGATCCCTTTGTATTAGTATTATAGGTTGGCACTGCACACGTCACCAAATAGGAAGTGTTCATGATCATCAGACGATGCGTGCTTGATCTCTTAGCCACCAAATGGTGGCTTCCATGATAGTATTCAAAGCCTCACACCAAGTTCTTCATGACAAAGGTTGTCAATTTTGTTCCATTCCATCTGGAATTGTTGATATATATTGTTTCAATTTAAAATACAAGTCAAGTCCGATTTGATTTGATTTCATCTCAATAAGAATCTCAACTTGTTTTTGAAATTTTTCCCAAGATCCAGCCAGAACATTTTGGTTTCTTCCATTCAAATAGTATTTTTTTTTAAATAATGTTTAATTTTATAGTATTAATTATATGTATTAATCTCACTGCTGGACTGAACTAAAATTTTACAAGATCTTTTGACATGTTGATATATTTTAGAATAAAAAAAATCTAATTGTAGAGCAATCAGATATTGGAAAAATCTTGTAAGACTACCAGTGGAATTCTTGTAATTGTGTTCATAAAAGTTCTTGTTGAATAATTGTAGAGAAATTAAAGATTAGAAAAGTCTTGTAAGATAGCCGGTGGAATTCTTGTAATTTTGTTCACAAAAGTTCTTTTATGGTGTCTTTTTTTTTATATTAAGTTTTTTTCCATTTTCATTATTCAATAATGGATTTATTATCAATTAAATTTTATAATTTTCTTTGATTTGTATTTAGAATTATCATTGAATCAAGTCAAACATTTAAAAAGTTAATCTAGGTTAACCAGAGTTGATTTAATATATTATCATCTTAAAAAAAAAAATATTATCTTGGTTTTTTAATCAAACTGTTTGAAATTTGAGAATAAAAATAATTAATTAAAGTTTATAAATAATAATATCAATAATCCATACTTTTTTTGGGGATAAATTATAAATTGTAAAAATAATATATATTTTAAATTTAAACTCTGTTTGATGTTATGGGAGTGATTGTTTTTTAAAGTTTTTTATTTTAAAATATATTAAAATAATATATATTTTTATTTTTAATATAAAAATATTTAAAAAAACAAGTGAAGAAAAAAATTAGTTTCTCAAAAACACTTGTTTTTCAAAAGAGAAGAAGCTCTGACACTATCAAAGCCATAAAAGTATAAAACTCACTGTCGTCCACGCCTGTCCCTCCCTCTCTTCCTTTACCAGGTAAAGCCCTAAAACCTTTCAAGACAAAAACCTTCCCAACACAATAAGAACAAAATGCCAGACCCAATCGAGTCCCCCAAACCCTACACCCTAACCCAAACCCTACAAGGCCACAAATCCTCCATTTCCTCCGTCAAATTCTCCGCCGATGGCCGTCTTCTCGGCTCTTCCTCCGCTGACAAAACCATCAAAACCTATTCCCTCTCCCCATCTAATCCTCCCAGTTCCCCAATCACTCCTCTCCATGACTTCCATGGCCACGAACAAGGCGTCTCCGACCTTGCCTTCTCCTCTGATTCCCGCTTCATTGTCTCTGCCTCCGACGACAAAACCCTCCGCCTCTGGGACGTCACAACTGGGTCCATCATCAAAACCCTTCACGGGCACACCAATTATGTGTTTTGCGTCAGCTTTAACCCTAATTCCAGTATGATTGTTTCGGGTTCTTTTGATGAGACTGTTAGAATTTGGGATGTAAAGAGTGGAAAGTGTTTGAAGGTGTTGCCTGCCCATTCGGATCCAGTTACATGTGTTGATTTTAATAGAGATGGCTCGCTTATTGTATCCAGCAGTTATGATGGCTTGTGTAGGATTTGGGATGCTGGGACCGGTCATTGTATCAAGACTTTGATTGATGATGAAAATCCGCCCGTTTCCTTTGTTAAGTTTTCGCCCAATGGAAAGTTTATTCTTGTTGGCACTTTGGATAACAATTTGGTATGCCAAGATTCTTCCTTTTTCGTTGCTCTCATCTAATAGTTGTTGCTTTGGAACTTGGAATATTAGTTTTTGTCTTGGAAATTTCAAACATTTGATTAGTGGTAGCTGTAATGTTTTCTTCCGAATGATATGTCAATGTCATGAGCTTACACAAGAATTTTCTGCTAATTAGCACGCTTTCATTTTACGATTTAGAGTCTACTTCTCTTTTATGTTTTATCAATCCATATTGATGAATTCATGAGTTTCTGTCTAAATGATTTTTCATGGTGGAACATTACGCCGGTTTTCATATAACTCCATGCAAATGCAGTTGATATTGTTGTAAGCATTGTTTTATTCCTTTGTATGGCTGCAGTTCTGCTATCTTGAATAACAGGGTGCAGATAATATATAGCATTGTCATCCTTAACTTTTCACCTCACTTTCTCGCTGTATTTCCATGTTCTGTGCACTTCATATGGAATTTTTTGATGCTATTAAGTTGTCCACATCTCAGGATAGGCTCTAGCTTCTGGAGGCTTTGTATATAATTTTATATGGAAATTATGCTGAGTAAAATTCACATTCTGAGCTCAGTGTTTTTTTTTATTTAAAAAAGCTCATTGATGATTCCTGTTCTTCGTTGAATGCGTATTTGCACATATACCTCGTGTACATTTATTGTTTTACATAGAAGGGAGAATAGTTAGCACACATAACTTTCATTTGATGGCTTATTGTTTTAGAGAATTCATCATTGTAATTTTATTTTTGAGGGTCCAGTCTTTTTATATCTGGTGGTTTTCATTTCTTTGAGGTGGTCTGGTCTTCTCACCTGGATTTGCTACATGATACACTTGCAGAGGCTTTGGAATTTTTCGACCGGGAAATTTCTGAAGACATACACCGGGCATGCCAACACAAAATACTGTATTTCGTCCGCCTTTTCCATAACAAATGGAATGTACATTGTTGGTGGTTCTGAGGATAATTGTATTTACTTGTGGGAGCTTCAAAGCCGGAAAGTAGTACAGAAACTGGAAGGTCACAGTGATACAGTTATATCAGTAGCTTGTCATCCCACCCAGAATATGATCGCATCTGGTGCAATAGGCAGTGACAAGACTGTGAAGATCTGGACTCAGGAGAAATGAGGATTTATTTTTCATCCGCTAGCAGTCGAGGGAAATGTTTTGCTCGATGGCTGAAGCTTCTGCATTTTCCCAGATCCTTATCCTATTGATATGCTTGTAGTTTCGATTCGCTTAGCTGCTGTTTGTCTCTCCGAGTATTTAATGGAACTCAGTTGTTAGAACTTGTTATTTATGTAATTATTGTTTTTAACTCCCTTGACTGTTACCACTTGTGAATTTTAATTGCGAGATATAAGCCTGGCTATAACACCTGCCCAGCAGGTCAACTTAATGACCCGCTGACCCGGGGATTGCCCGGGCAGGGTCAGTGTTAATGGACAGGGTCGGGTGACTTCCTTTCCGGGTAGTAATCATTTCTTGCATGTGGAGCCAACAGCAGGTGGTATATGCTCCGATAATCCTTTGGACATCAGAGTTAGAGTTGTTAAACACGCACATGCTTATTAGTGTTTCATTATTAAGGAAGAGAGTATTTTACATCATCAGAGTTGCCGGTGATCAATAAATATTATTTATAAATATACAGAAAAAATATTTTAAAAAATAATTTTAATATTTATGCATCAAAATAATTTAAAAATATTTTAAAAAATAATTTTTTATCGAAACACTGTTTGTATTGCCCAACAAAACAGACTCTAAAGCCCATGTAACCAAAACGTGGTATTTAATTTTGCATATATCAGACCCTAAAGATTTGGATCCAGAGTATTAAAACTTAATAAAGTGTGTAAAGTAGGACAACTCACTTGATTTTGTGTTAAAGTTGTTTTTTAAAATATTTTTAAAAAAATAATATTTTTATTTTTAAGAAATTATTTTTGACATCAATAGATTATATCTATATTTATAATTTAAAAAAAAAACTCATTTTCAACTATATTCTAACTTGAAATAAAAACTCTTAAATTCCTTGTAAAATATATTTATAGTCTCTAATAATAATAATATAAAAAATAGCTCCAAAATCCAGTCAACTAAGAGTTAAAATTCTTTCCGGAATCATATCTACCATTTCATGCAATATTACCTATTACCTAAAACAGCTTCGGGGTTCTACTGTTCACGTAGATCGAAAACATCTGTAGAGTGGATATTTGTCTCCCTGCTTCGTCCGAGTTTGTGCACCCTTTTGTTTTACAACAGGACTCTTTTTGTATTTTTTATGGTGAAAATAAACAAATGATAGTTTTTGGCCGAGCGATCGTCTCGCAGCGTTGCCAACACAGTGCGCATGAGTTCAGAAGCTTCGGCCACCAAATTCTTATTTCATTTTTTTTTAATGTTTTTTTTCCAAATTGCAGACCCATTTCTACCCATTCGTTGCTTTATTTTAGCAGTTCAACTTGCTTTTTTCACCTTTGAACTTGCTTTCTTTTTTTATTACTTTTTTATTACAATGATTTTTTTTCTTCAACTGTCGTTTCCAGCTTCCTTTTCTTTCACTTTTGGTTTTTTTCCTTATTGTTTTCAGGTTGCTTTTTTTTCACTTTTGGTTTTTTCCTTATTATTTTTTAAAATTACAGTGTATGGAAAATTTGTTTTCTCTTTTTTATATTATAATTTGTATTTTTTTTATATAATTTTTATTCTTATCAATTGTAGAAAATTTGTTTTCTCTTTTTTATATTATAATTTGTATTATTTTTTCTATATAATTTTTATTCTTATTAATTGTATAAACTAGGGTATCAATGACGAGTTCTGAGTACTATGACTACTTTTCAAGTCTATTTTTTTATCGTAACGTTTTAATTTTTCCTTCTTTAATCCTGGATTTGAAAGTGACTCCATTGAATTTTTTTCTAATATTTTTATTACTAA
The DNA here is from genome assembly GCA_032356905.1 of Salix exigua. Lineage (NCBI taxonomy): Eukaryota > Viridiplantae > Streptophyta > Magnoliopsida > Malpighiales > Salicaceae > Salix > Salix exigua. Next base: position 5,006,512 of record CM063594.1, on the reverse strand, counting down.
TAGTTTTTTTCAAATCGAGTTTTAATGACAGTTTACTCGTATCATAACTAATATTCAGATTTTTTTTTCTTTTTTTTAATGATTTTTCTTCCAATGATGAGGATGTCCTGATCATCTTATGAGAATATTGATTTTTTCTTCTCTAATATTTTTTTTTCTTTACATTTTTTCTTATTTGTATTAGTAGTTTTTTTCATCTCGGGTGTTAATGACAATTTACGCGTAACATAACTAATATTCATATTGATGCAGCAGAAAACCACGTGGGAATACGACCAACGTCAATATTCTGTAAAAAAAATATTAAATCTCAATCAAACTCAAAGTTTATTCAATAGAATGGTAGATAACCCGGCTGCAGGGTTTACAAGGGATACTTAAAGATAAAACCCTAGCCTAATTTAATACAGAATAGGAAAGGACATAAAACATTAAATTTGCCATAAATGACAAATTTGAGATAAATGCAGAATATAAAAGGCCTATGGATTCTGAGAGAGTACCAATTGACAAAAGTCAATTCGGACTCTTAATTCAAAAGTTATTGCAAAAACGAAACTTTCCTAAAATAGCAAAGTCGCCGATTTCAGGGCCGAAACGATGGAATTTGGCCCAAATTGGGTCGAGGATAGCAGAAAATACAACTAAAAAAATGACAAACTTACCTAGATTATCTATAATTAAAAAATATTTGAGTCACTTCCCGTTTCTATTACACTGTTTTTTTAGACGACAAATAAGTAATTATAGCACGCAAAAAACTTTAGGCTTATTTCTAAAAATAAATTACAATATTTTTATTTATAATGCGTCAGATCTATTATTACAAGAGAAAAAAGGCAACTCATAAATTTTGACAAATTTATCTTAATTATCTACACTTAAAAAATCAACGACTCACTTCCCATTTTAATTACACTATAAAGTATGTAAGACTGATTATATGTTTTAATATTTATTGAATATTACCGCCTAAAAATATATAGATAGAGAAAAAATTGACCTACGATTTCTTGCAAAAAAATAATTAATATCGGTATTCTTGAATACATTTAATATAATAATATGATTAATAAATCTTATAAATATAAATTTGGCTTTAGCTTTGAATTTAAATTTTTATTTGATACTCTTTTTTTGGTTCTTTTAATAAACGATAACCTTTTTTTAACATTTTATTTTATTTTTTAATAACCGTCGTGTTCAGGTCTTTTTTTAAACTGGTTTCTTTTTTTGTGTTTTTTTTTAACCAGAGTTTCCGTGACAACAAGTTTCTAACAAATCATTTCACCTTCTTAGTAAATTTTCTAACAAATTTTATCAAAAGTTTTTTAGCAATAGCAATATTCAATCATTTTTTAGTTGAAAAAAACTATTTTTAACAAATTTTATCAATTACAATTTTACCAATTAAATATTAAAATAACAAAATACAACATTTATAAAATCAATCAATTTTCTACATATATACAAAAGCCCAGTGAGCTGACAAATTCGCTCGTGTAAACGAAAACAGCATTTAGAATAAACTCTACATATACAGAAGAACTCATTAATACCGAAATAATCCCTTCACTTGGTTGAAATTGGTCTCAATTACCAAGATTTGACCACTCTCTCTATTCTCACTAAAACCAGGAATCAAAAAATAGAAAAAAATGAAATTTAGTATTTGAATATATATTTTTTATAACCAGGGTGTCAGGGATAGCTTTCAGCGCACCACAACTAAATCCTCAGGTCCATTGAACATCCTGCAAGCCCAATGAGCAGGTAAGACATCGCGGGGATGACATGTACGTCTGACAAGACTTGAATCGGAGTGAGATGAAGGGAGAAGCCCTTCTTGACCACCAGGCCAAAACTCATTGTAAAACTATAAATATATATATTTCAAAAGACTATCCCACATTGGTAAAACACAAAAGATCCCTTGAGTGTAGAGAGTATATATAGGACCTACTATCCCACATTGGTAAAAGAAGACCCTCATCAAGTGTTTATATACTAGAACTTGAGATGGGGTAGTAACCAACAAAGGAAGTAGAAGTGAGCTCGCGCACATGAGGATGAGTTGAGTAAGTGAAAACTTCCGATTCACCCCCCCTGCGCGCGAGGCAACGCCTATATGCTCCGAAATCTTTTTCTTCTTTTGTTAAAATATTTTGATAACCCTTAAGCAGAAAACATTAAATTTGTAATCTTTGAAATTTATTTTCTAACGAGTTCAAATTTTGAAAGCATTTTCGGTTTTGGTTATCATAATTATTGTAAACATAAATTCTATAATTTGAATTTGAATTTAAATTTAAATAACAGCTTTATTTAAATTTAAATTATTATAACAGCTTTATTTAAATTATTATAACAGTTTTATTTAAATTTAAATTTAAATTATTGTAACAGCTTTATTTAAATTTAAATTTAAATTATTGTAACAGCCACTTTAATTTCATAAATATGGCTAAGCTGTTACATTATGCTAGCCTATAAATACCATGCAAATGGTTCAAACAAAGTATCCGAAAAACACTTCTCTTCTTCTCTTCTTGTTTCGTTGGACTTCTCTTATTTTTCCTTTCTTTGTTGTTGTGTTCCCTCTTTGAGGAAGAGCTTGTTGAATCCTGGAGGGTACCTCATTATTGGGGAAATATCCTTAAGGACAGTGCTTAGCACGCCTCAAGTTTTATTTTGTTTCGTAATTATTTTCGTTCCTTGTTCATTTTATTTACAACAATCTTAAGGATATATTTGCTTCTAAAATGGACGCGAACACTGCTGCTAATGGTGCCCCTGCCATCAACGTTGCTGCTGATGTTGCTGCTCTTCCCCCTCCAACTGCCACTGCTCCCTTGCCTAGGCCAGCCACTCCTTCTTTGGCCAAACCCTTTCCTGACATTTCAAAGATTGAGGTGTTCTCTGGGGAGAACTTTCGAAGATGGCAAGAAAGGATTTTTGGTGTTCTTGACTTGCATGGAGTGGCTTGGGTTCTTTCCGATCCCAAAGATGCAGACAATGCCGAAGCATGGACACATGGAAACAAGGTTTGTAGGCACTCTATTTTAAGCACTCTCTCCAATGAGTTGTTTGATGTGTATTGCAGCTACAAGGAAGCAAGGGAAATATGGAGCAACATGGTTGCGAAATACACCGCCGAAGATGTTGGCAAACAAAAATTTGTCATTGGTAAATTTTACCATTGGGAAATGGTTGACAACAAAGATATCAAGGCTCAAATCAATGAATACCATAGGCTCCTTGAAGACATGAAGGCTGAAAATATCAACCTTCCTGAAGCTTTCATTGCTGGAATACTCATCGAAAAACTACCTAATTCATGGAGCGACTACAAGCAACAACTCAAGCACAAGCACAAACAATTGTCGTTGATTGACCTCATCACTCACATCATCATTGAAGACACAAATAGAAAGGAGCTCCAAGCTACAAGGAAGAAGGAGATTACCACCAAAGCAAACTTGATAGAAGGGAGTCCACATCAAAAAAGGTATGAAAACAAATTTAATAAAAATTTTAAGTCCAATGGTAACAATATCACTATGTTCAAACCCAAAACCAACAACAGTTTCAAGAAAAAGGGAAATTGCTTTGTGTGTGGCAAACCTGGCCACCATGCACCTCAATGCCGTAATAGAAAGAGAAACAACAATCCTCCTAAAACTATGGTCAACATGGTTGAAGGAGAAGACATCATTGCTGCGGTTGTTTCTCAAGTTAATATGGTGACCAATGAGAAGAATTGGGTTGTAGACTCCGGTGCTACAAGGCACATATGTGCAAGTAAAGAATTCTTCTCCACTTATACACCTTTTAAGGATGGAGAAGAAGTGGTCTACCTTGGAGATTCAAGGACAACAAATGTTCTTGGAAAAGGCAAAGTCATCTTGAAGTTGACTTCGGGAAAGACATTGGTTTTGAATGAGGTGCTGCATGTCCCTAATATAAGAGCAAATTTAGTCTCTGTAGCTGTGTTGGGAAAATTTGGGATCAAAGTGTCATTTGAATCTGATAAGATTGTAATGACAAAGAACAATGTATTTGTGGGGAAGGGATATTGTAACCATGGACTTTTTGTACTCAATGTTGCTGAAAACATGAATGAAAATGCATCATCTTCTGCTTACTTGCTTGATAGTTTTGATTTATGGCATGCTAGATTAGGACATGTTAGTCAATCTTACCTTAAGAAAATGAACTCTCTTGGTTTAATTTCTAGTTCAAATTATTCATCTATGAATAAATGTGAAGTATGTGTTGAAGCTAAAATTACTAAGAAAACATGTACATCTGTTAAAAGAGAAACCGATTTACTTAACTTAATACATACCGACTTAGGAGATTTAAAACAAACCATGACTAGAGGAGGCAAGAAATATTATGTGACCTTTATAGATGATTTTTCAAGATATACAAAACTTTACCTACTTAGAAGTAAAGATGAAGCTTATAACATGTTTTTATTATATAAAGCAGAAGTAGAAAATCAACTAAACAAAAAAATCAAAAGAGTTAGATCAGATAGAGGAGGAGAGTATATTCTAATGAATGATTATTGTGAAAAAGAAGGCATAATACATGAAGTTACTCCACCTTATTCACCCGAAGCAAATGGAATAGCTGAAAGGAAAAATAGAACTTTAAAAGAAATGATGAATGCCATGCTAGTTAGTTCATCCACTTTGATAATTTATGGGGTGATGCTATTTTATCTGAATGTAATTTACAAATTAGAATTCATTATAAGAAAACTGTGTTAACTCCATATAAACTTTGGAAAGGTTATCCACCAAATTTAAAATATCTAAAAGTGTGGGGGTGTCTAGCTAAGGTTATGCTACCTGAACCAAAGAGAAAAAAGATAGGATCAAAAACTTCTGATTGTATGTTTATTGGTTATGCCGAAAATAGTGTTGCATATAGGTTTCTTGTTTTAAAAAGTGATGTGTTAGATCACAACACTATTATAGAAACAAAGAATGCTGAATTCTTTGAACATATTTTTCCATTAAAGGAAAAGATTTCTCACACACCTATTATTAATAACACACCTATCAATAATAATAGGATTGATGAAACTCATATTAAGGAAATAAGAAGGAGTAAGAGACAAAGGAAAGAAACTTCATTCGGAAATGAATTTTTAACTTATTTAGTAGATAATGATCCAGTAACATATACTGAAGGTATCTCTTCCTAATTCTTTGTTTTGGAAAGAAGCAATTAAAGTTGAATTGATTTGCTTTTATAAAATCAAACTTGAGAGATTGTTGATTTGCCTTTTGGTGCAAAACTTGTTGGTTGTAAATGGATCTTTAAAACAAAATATATTCTGAATTGTTCTATAGATAGATAAATATAAAGTAAGATTAGTTGCAAAAATTTTCACTCAAAAATAAAATGTGGATTATTTTGATACATTTTCACCTATAGCTAGACTTACTTCAATTCGAGTTCTTATTGCTTTAACTTCTATTCATAATCTCATTATACATCAAATGGATGTTAAAACTACTTTTTTAAATGATGATTTAGAAAAAGAGATATATATGTTACAACCTAAAGGCTTTACAATTACTAATCAAAAAAATAAAGTTTGTAAATTGAGAAAATCCCTATATGGCTTAAAGCAAGCTCCTAAACAATGCCATGAGAAATTTGATCGAGTAATTTTAAGTGATGGTTTTTCATCAATTAGTGTGGATAAATGCGTTTATACTAAAGCGAGTGATAATGAATATGTGATCATTAGTTTATATGTAGATGATATGCTTATTTTTTATTCTAGCATTAATATTTTGCATAGCACTAAACATTTCTTGGCATATAAATTTGGTATGAAAGATATGGGTGAAGCTAGTGTAATATTGGGTATAAAAATTATAAGGAGAAACAATGGTATAATGTTAACACAAGAACATTATGTAGAAAAACTTCTTAGAAGTTTGGTCATTTTGATGTGGCACCTGTGAGCACTCCTTATGATGCAAACTCTCGGTTAAAGAAAAATAAAGGTGATCGTTGTTGGTCAACTTGAGTATGCTCGAGATCATTGGGAGTCCGATGCATTTAATGAATTTCACTCGACTCGATATAGCATACGTTGTATGTAGATTGAGTAGATATACACAAAATCCTAATCACGAGCATTGGGCGGCAATAATCCGACTAATGAAATATTTGACAAGTACCATGAATTATGGTATTCTATATAGTGGATTTCCCATTGTATTGGAAGGATATAGTGATGCAAGCTGGATTTCGATTCGAGATGAGATTAAATCCACTAGTGGCTATATTTTTATTCTAGGTGGTGGTGTAGTGTCTTGGAAATCTTCCAAACAAAGTTTAATTGCTCGATCCACCATGGAGTCGAATTTATAGCATCTGGACTTAGCAGGACATGAAGTCGATTGGTTGAGAAATTTTTGATTGAAATTCCATTGGGAATAAAACCAACACCTTCTATATCCATACATTATGATTGGTAAGCGGCAATATCCATTGCAAAGAATAAATCTTTCAATGGTAAAAATCGACATATTCAATTAAGACATGATGTAGTAAAACAGTTGTTAAGAGATGGAGTTATTTCAATAGATTATGTGAAGTCAGAAATGAATTTGGTTGATCCTCTGACTAAACCACTTGGTAGAAAGATGGTATTAGAAACATCGAGAGTAATGGGACTAATGCTAAAGTAAGAAATCAAAATAATGGTAACCTAACCTATGAGATTGGAGATCCCATGAATTAGGTTCATATGGGTAACAACAAAGTTATTTATGATTTTACAGCACTATAAAACAAGTCATTTTCTATGATGTGAGAATAGTGCTAGTCTGTAAATCAAGGAGAGGATAAACTATAAAGTTCTTAATGAGTTCCATATTCCTTATGGATAGTGTTCAAAATACAATGAACACTTGATGGAATCACCTATATGAGTGTGGAGTGGGGCCGCTCTCATAAGATACTAGCAAAATCTTTAAAGCACTCACGAAGAACCAGGCACGCGCATGGCCGATTAAAAGCTCAAAACCGAGTCAAACAGCAAGGAATTGTGGGGGTATAATGTGATGGTGAGATGCCTGACTTACAATGAGAATTATTGCGTTCATAGAAATTACATATTTCACCAATAATTCTGTAAGTTAAATCTCATACTTTCTATAATCTGGTTCATAGTCCAAAAGACACCAGGTTAGATGCATTATACTCATTTGTGAAAGAGATCCAGCAAATTTATTTACGTATTTATTTATGTATTTATTATTATTATTTTAAAAAGCCTTTTGAAATATGTGGGGGATTGTTGTAAAAACTATAAATATATATATTTCAAAAGACTATCCCACATTGGTAAAACACAAAAGATCTCTTGAGTGTAGAGAGTATATATAGGACCTACTATCCCACATTGGTAAAAGTAAGACCCTCATCAAGTGTTTATATACTAGAACTTGAGATGGGGTAGTAACCAACAAAGGAAGTAGAAGTGAGCTCGCGCACATGAGGATGAGTTGAGTAAGTGAAAACTTCCGATTCACCCCCTGCTAGCGAGGCAAGCGCCTATATGCTCGAAATCTTTTTCTTCTTTTGTTAAAATATTTTGATAACCCTTAAACTGAAAACATTAAATTTGTAACCTTTGAAATTTATTTTCTAACAGTTCAAATTTTAAAAGCATTTTCGGTTTTGGTTATCATAATTATTGTAAACATAAATTCTATAATTTGAATTTAAATTTAAATAACAGTTTTATTTAAATTTAAATTATTATAGCAACTTTATTTAAATTTAAATTATTATAACAGTTTTATTTAAATTTAAATTTAAATTATTGTAACAGCCACTTTAATTTCATAAATATGGCTAAGCTGTTATATTATGCTAGCCTATAAATACCATGCAAATGGTTCAATCAAAGGCATCCCGAAAAAACACTTCTCTTCTTCTCTTCTTGTTTCGTTGGACTTCTCTTATTTTTTCCTTTGTTGTTGTTGTGTTCCCTCTTTGAGGAAGAGCTTGTTGAATCCTGGAGGGTACCTAATTATTGGGAAATATCCTTAGGACGAGTGCTTAGCACGCCTCAAGTTTTATTTTGTTTCAGTAATTATTTTCGTTCCTTGTTCATTTTATTTACAACAAAACCTTGTTGCGTGTTTGAATATTTCTCTTCCTTAATACCTTAATAAATGAATTTTAATTGAGCATCAATTTGGGTCCTGCAAAGGGTATAATCAGAAAAAAATAATAAAAAAGAGGAGATAAAAAGAACCAATGTGGCAAATTACAGTGATAATGGCATGGGCACAATACTTTTCCCAGTCTTTTAGAGTACTTGTGAGAATACTCTCTCTCTACACACACATATATGTCAGCAAAAAACACCGACGGAAGCACTATGTCAAA